>JAVDPK010001705.1:126184-140382 GCA_034780415.1 Cichlasoma orientale | reverse complement strand
CCACACACACACACACATACACATAAAAACAAAACATGCCATTTTTACACCTCCATTCTTGTACACATTAAACAAATGACTCATAATTACTGAGCTAGTGAGTGAGTTGTTAAAAGATGCCATTATACTGTAGATGAAGTAGGCTAATGAGAGTATGAATATGGCAGCTGTGACCCGAGTGATTAATTAATGGACTGATTAATATTGACTGAATAGCAGTTGATTGTTAACTTGATATTCTCAAACTATTCGTGCAGTGCAGTGAAAGCATAATTTAGAAAATGTCTGTGATGCAGAACTGAACTTCGCTGCACTATGCGCTGGTGCTCTACTTACCACGGAGGCTGGATGCACACAGTGAACAGTACCAGTTAAAAGTCCTGGGAGGCCTCCAGTTGTCATAAAAATACCCCCCTCCCTCTACAGTCACGATCTTTGCTAATGCATGAGGCTCTTTTTCTTCCTTTAGATGTCAGTTCATTTGTAGTGGGAGCAAAAGAAGAGATTCCCTAAGGAGTGGATTCACAGTAACGCCTGCCAGTTTCTTCTGTCAGCTGGTGCTTTCATTTAGGCACTCTTGATGAAATTCAGTATCAAGATGAAACAGGCTGCATGTAGCTGTTAGAATTTTACTTCATCTTCATGAGCAATTAGACATAGAGGAGTAGTGTAAATATATATGTGATGATATGCATCATAAGACAAGATCAGATTAAACTGAAAACTTGAAATTTAGGCTTTTACAGCAGCATTAGTGTCAGGCTACGAGAAGACAAACGGCAGGCAGATGAGAATATAAAGAAATAAAATTTTATAAGCTTGTCCTCTGGTTAGATTCAGATTAACACACAAAGGCTTTTCATTGAAGGGCATTTTGTCATTCGGCGATATGTCATTTTTATGGTAATGTTCCTCTCAGCTTTATTCTTAACCACAATCACACAGTTGCTGCAGATGCATGTCCACGATGCAAATCTCTTGTTCCACCACATCCCAAAGGTGCTCTACTGGATTGAGATCTGGTGACCACGGAGGGCATTTGAGTGCAGAGAACTCATTGTCGTGTTCAAGAAACCAGTTCGAGATGATTTGAGCTTTGCGACATGGTGCGATATCCTGCTGGAAGCAGCCTTCAGAAGATGGGCACACTGTAGTCTCTGTAGTCAGTTTCCTGTTCTTAGCTGACTGGACTGGCACCCAGTGTGGTCTTCTGCTGCTGTAGCCCATCTGCTTCAAGGTTGTTGTGCATTCAGAGATGCTCTTCTGTGTACTTTAGTTGGAAGGAGTGGTTATTTGAGTTCATTTTGCCTTCCTATCAACTTGAAGGCCATTCTTCTCTGACCTCTGGCATCAATAGGACATTTTTACCCAGAGAACTATCATTGTGTGGGAAACATCCCAGCAGCTCAGCAGTTTCTGAAATACTCTGACCAACAACAATGCCACATTTAGAGGCACTTAATTCACCTTTCTCCCCCATTCTTATAGTCAGTTTAAACTTCAGCAGGTCATCTTGACCAAATCTATAGGAATACATGCACTGAGTTGCTGCCATGTGACTGGCTTACTCTCTGAAGTTTATGGACCCATGTTAGTATTGAAATGTGGAAAAATTTAATGCTCAGACTTTGCCCTGTGTGCAACCATAAAGGAGCAGCTCTGGGGCTTGCTCTATAGTTTGATTCGTTTCTTTAGATCGTGGCATGATGTGTTGCTTTTTGAGATCTTTTAACCTACTTCACTTTTTTATGTTTAGGTGATTTCTTGATTGAGCAGAGTTGGCCTTGCTAGTGAAATTGAACTCAGCTTTCCAAAAAAAGTGGTTATTCACATGATTTAACAATTACTTTTCCTCATAATGCCCGTTAGGTTTGGATAGCTTTTTTTCTCCTAATTAATGAGATCATCATTTAAAAACTGCATTTTATATTTTAAATGTGTTTGATGATCTGAAACATGTAAGTGTGACAAATATATAATATTTTTAAAAAATTACACTGTAAATGTTGCTAGGTCTGACGATTGCTTCTGTGGTTCATGGAAAAATGACCAACATGCTCATTCAGACATGATTGTGTGAAGTTAATGGATGGTAGTATGTATTGTGTATATGGAATATGTAGTCTATCCATTAGTGTATGTAAAACAGCAGCATTTATTAGCAGCAGAGCATCAAGAGGAAAGAAATGAAAAGAATATGTAGATTACAATCTGTGTGTATTTAATATGCTGTGTGTAATAAGAGCTGTTCCAGTGCAGATGTTAATGTTTTATTGTGCAATTAGTCCAGACATAATTTAAACTCTAAGACAGAACTAAGCTTCAGCACCGTTTGTGACCGTGTATCCGTTTGTATTAATGTGATCATGAAGAAAATGTGCAGAGTGGATGGATGAAGTAGCTTCTCACAATTATTGGCTGTTGGCCAAAGGGTGCCTAAAGCTTTTTTTTTTTATTTCTAAAGTCATACACTGAGGATCTTATATGAATTAGCTGCATCAACTATCTGTGCTTTTTCGGGGGGAGGGTCTGTCTCTACTTACTACAGAGTCTGCTCTTACAAATGTGGTCTAAGATGCTTCAGTGGCAGCGTATTAAAGTTCTTTATTATTTGATACATTAGTACCACTGGGCTTTAAGGAGACTGAAGCATCCTGGTTATGATAACAGAACAGTACAGGACGTTTTCTGAAGTGGTGGGGCCAAATAAAGCTGGAGGGATACTAGGAGAGTACATCCTGTGCTGAGGAGCGTGCCTTAGTTTGTAGTTGTGCTTTTTTTTTTTTTTTTTAGAGAGTGATCCAGAGTCCCACTTTAAAGACTTCTTCCTTTGCCAGTGCCCCACCTCTCTGCCGAGGTTTCTAATGTGCAGCCTGGTAGTTTTTGCGTAATCTTGCACTGAGCAGACAGTTAGCTTTGCTTGGCCGAAAGACTGGAAACAAAAAGAAACAGCTTGCGTGGCTCTTTCAGTACAGCACTGTGGTTCATGCTTGGGGCTGATCGTTTTCAGCGTCTTACTAAGCCACATCCCCTTTGACTGTGTACATTTCTGTCCTCCTTAGTTCCTTCCACTGCTGCCCTTACTTGCCATGTGGGTGGTACTGGAGAGTGAAGCAGTTAATGTTAGGTGCATTATAACTGGACTTGGGATGGCCCGTAGAGATTAATAAGACTCAGACTGCTAAGTAACATGAGTGTTTGACTGGGCCGCTTACATTGTGAATCTAGGTCATTATTACTTCGCACACCGATAGGTGGAGAGGTAATAAAGGTGGAGACGTTTGTCTGTTCGTCCATTAGCAGGATAACTCAGAAAATTCTGAATGGATTTCAGTGAAAATTTCTGGAGTATTTGGGTGTGGTATGAGGAACAATCGATTACATTTTGCTGTTGATCCGGATCACCATCTAGATCCGGGAATTTTTAAAAGGATTCTTTATCATTTTGAGATGGGGACAACATTCACACAATATAGAATTTTCATGTATTGTGATGCAATTTGGTGCTCAGGTATAAATAATTACTGTTCTATTTTAAATTAAAATACTCACAATAATGCAAAGTGAACTACAAACTCTACACAAAAATCACACACACATACATTTCTTATGGTTGCAATTTTTTTTATAAATGGAATAAAATATATCCAGACTATATATATCTATATATCTATATATATCTGCCATTATCTGTTCATGTGGATCTCTTTTTTAAATTAAAATATAAAATCCTGGTTTACAGTTTTTAAAAGCCAATAAAATAAATTTCTAGTCGTTGTGATCTAGTAATTTATGATGGAGTAAGACAACATTGGGTGGCATCTGTTGCAGCGTAGTGTCAGCACATAGAAAATTTGGGGTGGGAGAGGCACGCGCTCTACTGGGTGCCCTTCTCATTTTTTACTTATTATTTGCATTTAGAAAAAAACATCAGAAGCACACAATTAGATTTTTTTTATCTGAATTAATTAAATTAGTTCCATATCGTCCAGCCATAGTCCAGTGCTAACAGAATCTGCGTTGCCAGTTTGCTCTTGTATTGTGCGTTTGCTCTTGTATTGTACGTTACATAATGGTCCTCACCAAGAACTACTCAAGCACATGACCCACCATAAAACAGATTTAGTTTTTTTATTTGTTTGTTATTGTTTTTTGTTGTTTTTTTACATTAACATTTCTGAAATAGATTATGTGTTGTAATGGCATCCAGCACACGACTTCTCTTCTTGTTCAGAATAATCTTCTTGCTGGGCCGTGAGGGTCCACACATTGAATTCAAACATCGTGCTCTGCCTCTGAAACAATCTTTCCATAATTATTAGTATTTCATCAATTGATTTTGAGAATGCCCTCACAGCTTTTGGTTATAACTTTAACAGAAACCTACTCTTTCTAATAAGGTTAATTTGGAGTTGGTACATGTTATCATTACCTGAGTAATATCACACTAAAGTTGGATGAAAACGTGTTATTTTTCCAGTATTCAGGGTTTAATATGTGTGAATCGATTCACCTGATTTGGACTCTTTTGAGACTATTATGTTGCTTGTATATGAGAAGCTGTAAATATATCACCCTACCTGCAAAGCTGTGGCTTCTACAGGCCTCCAAATCTTCTGTCAAAGATCAGACAAATATTTTAGGGAATTCAAGTATCCATCATTCTATGTTAACTTGAGCTGCACTCCTGAGAGTCCATATTCACAGAGCCATAGTACCAAAGATTTACCCTAAAAGATTTGAAGGACCTAGCTCAAGTAGTTTTCCAGATAATGGGATTTTTTAAATGGCCTCTCAAAAATTGATGCCAGAAAAATGCCTAAAACCACCACTTCCTTCAGCTCTCGAAATACTGTTTTTAGAAAACCAGTGCATTATTTCCTAAAGTTATTCATCCACACCACACTCCTGAGTACATCATGCAGGTCATGAAAGGTGGCAAACAAATCATTTGCATATCAGTCTTTAGTTTGTCATGTCCTTTGGATAAATTGCATCAAGAATTTGTGACTTTATAATTGGTTGACATGCTTAGTATTACCTGGCATGGTACACTATATTGCTTAAAGTATTCACTCATCTGCCTTCACACACACATGAACTTGAGTGAGATCCCATTCTTAATCCATAGGGTTTAATTTGATGTTGGCCCACCCTTTACGATAAGAGCTTCAACTCTTCTGGGAAGGCTTTCCACAAGGTTTAGGAGAGTGTTTATGGGAATTTATGGCCATTGTTCCAGAAGCACATTTGTGAGGTCAGACACTGATGTTGGATGAGAAGGCCTGGCTCACAGTTTCCACTCTAATTCATTACAAAGGTGTTCTATCAGGTTGAGGTCAGGACTCTGTGCAGGTCAGTCAAGTTCTTCCACACCAAACTCACCCATCCATGTCTTTATGGTCCTGCTTTGTGCACTGTTCAGTCATGTTGGAACAGGAAGGGGCCATCCTCAAACTGTTCCCACAAAGTTGGGAGCATGAAATTGTCCAAAATGTCTTGGTATGCTGAATCAGTAAGAGTTCCTTTCACTGGAACTAAGGGGCCGAGTCTAACTCCAGAACAACAACCCCACACCATAATCCCCCCTCCACCAAACTTTACACTTGGCACAATGCAGTCAGACAACTACTGTTCCCCTGACAACCACAAAACTCAGACTCATCCATCAGATTGCCAGATGGAGAAGTGTGATTCGTCACTCCAGAGAACACGTCTCCACTGCTCTAGAGTCCAGTGGCGGTGCGCTTTACACAACTGCATTCGGCACTTTTCATTGTGATTGGTGATGTAAGGCTTGGATGCAGCTGCTCGGCCATGAAAACCCATTCCATGAAGCTCTCTACGCACTGTTCTTGAGATAATCTGAAGGCCACATGAAGTTTGGGGGTCTGTAGTGATTGACTCAGAAATATGGCAACCTCTGTTCCCTATGTGCCTCAGCATCTGGCAACCCCGCTCTGTGACTCTACATGGCCTACCAATTTCTGTCATTCCCAATCGTTTTCACGTTGTTTTAATACCACTAACACTTGACTGGAATATTTATTAGTGAGAAAATTTCACAACTGGACTTGTTGCACAGGTGGCATCCTATCACGGTACCACGCTAGAATTCACCGAGCTCCTAAGAGCGACCCATTCTTTCACAAATGTTTGGTTTTATACACCTGTGGCCATGGAACTGATTGGAACACCTGAGTTCAATTATTTGGGTGGGTGAGTGAATACTTTTGGTGATATAGTTTATTTCATGCACGGATACATTTGACTTTCTGCCAGAAAGCACTCAAAGGTATTTCTGTATGTATGATGAAACCTTTAGGGTTTGAAAAGGCTCTTAAATGGGTTCTAATGAGCTGCTTGTGATTTAATTGTGTAAATAATGCCATCAGGGATACTGGAGGCCTGGGCTGCAGAGTTGACCTTTAAAGTGATGAAGGATCAACGGGGGCTATGGGGTAATCAGCTACACTGTCATCAGCAGGGAGCATGAAGATGGTCAGTGAGTGGGGGCTAGGTTGACCCATCATAAGCTGTCCTAGTATCTCTGTGTCAAACTGGCTGAAAACACATTTTAACTCTTTAACTGTGTCCCCTCAGCCATTTGGCCTGGCTGTCTTTAGCCAGCAATCTTTCTCATCCCACTCCCACACCTCCTTCACACTGTTTTGCTGCAGACTGTTCTCCATCCTCTCACTGTGGATGTTCTTTCAATCCTCAGTTTTCACCACTCGTGTTCTTGCTTGATGTTTACAGTCATTTCATGCACGTCCTTTTTCCTGAAAGCTCTCTCATACCTTCTGCAATACTTTGTGCCGTAGCGTTTTACAGTACATTAATGGCTTATCCCCACACTACTTTCTTTTATCCTAATTGCTTTGTTCACACTGTGATAGATTTGTCTTGAGCCAGGAAGCCCATCATTGTTTACTAGGTAGTCCACAGAGCAGGTTATACAGTATGTGCTTTTGACAAGCCTGTAAATTATAGTATTAACAGGCCTCAGTAGCTTTCACCCACACTTGCTCGCTCTGCTGCTTCGGGCTGCTGGACACATGTAGGGATAGTAGATGTGTCAGAATGTGATCTGATCAGCCAAGTGTGAGCTGTAGTTCACTGCGTCTTTCTCACTGTTCCACATAAAGGAGAGCGAGTGATGGCGCAGCAGTACACGATGCAGTAATGCAAAATGTAAAGAGAACACAAATACGTTCCACGTTGTGTGGCTCACGTCTGACTGTTAATTTGTTGTGCTGAAGGATGCTCTGCAGCCAGTCTCTTCAGGTTGTGATTATAACTGCTGCTTTAAAGCTTGTGAGCCCTTAAACACTGCAGATATGTGCTGATATGCTTTCTCATATGCTCTGAAATTACCAGTGATTTCATTTAATGTCATTACATGATTATAGGAAATCACTTTCTTGTCCACTGCCTAATTTATTGGTCTGTCTAGAGTGTGCAACGTGACTTGAGCCTTTTTTTTTCATCCCTCTCCAAAGGGATTAGAGGCAGCAGTAATGCCAGATTTTCAGTTTTTACAGAGGATAATTTTTTAAATGTTTACCAATAACAAAGAGCAATAAAATGAATGACATGAACCCATCTCGTACTCATTGAAAATAAACTCTTAAAATAACAACGGATTCATTTCCCGTGCCGTGCAGTTTTCGGTAGTAAAATATATATATGCTATTTATTCCTCCAAAACAAAGATTTAGAGCCATCTCTCCAAACAGACAACCCAATAAAATAAATAGGACCAAAAATAAACATTGCATAAAAACAATATGAGTACAAGCTAAGAGGTCCCAATAAGCACGAGCACTGATGGTCGCAGCGGGTGTAATCTAGTTGATTTCCTGTCTGGATTTATAAACCACTTGGATTAGATTCCCTGATGTTAAAAGGGGAAAATAAAACTAGGAACAGCTCAAGATTAGACTAGAAAAGGTTCTTCACATTTCTCTCGCCAGCTGCTCCAAAGACAGACAAGCAGCTAACCAAAAAACATTATTTATTAGAGGATTTTTTTTCTTTTCTTTTTTTTTGCAAATTAAGCAACATTTAGTCAGTCAGAAATGTGTAATGAATTATTAGTTTTTGCATCCCAAAGTCCAAGATATTTTCAAGTATGTGAAGCACTTGTCTATATGTAGTCTGAATGTAAAATTGTTCACAGGGACAGGCCAAATGACAATGGAGACTAATGACTAGACAAACATGCATGCAGGGCACAAACTGTGCATGCTTCTCCCAAACTTCCTCCAAGTGGACTAGAAAGTAGAATAATTGGGTCAACTCAAAGTCCCTGATGTCCACGTGTGCATCCGCAAGTCAAAAGTGTGCAGTTTAGCTCTGGTCCATTTCTGTAGCCATAAAAATTCCTAGTGTCACTGAACACGTGGCCAGATGAAAGAGTTGTGATCTTGAAGCTAAAATGCTTTTGGGTCCAGTTCAGCTTTTTTTTTTTTTTTAGTCGTTTGTGTGTTGACGGGTTTTCTGCTCTGCTGGTCTGAAACGTAGTGATGTTTGTAAAAATGTCAAGAATTGTTCTTTCCTCAAGTTTATCAGAAACTGCAGAGCTGCTAAATTAACTCGGTTGAGACTTGCAATCCAGTTAATTTAGCAGCTCTCTAATAAAATTGCTGCACTGATAAACTGAAAACAAGAAGCACCATTCATTATAGGACTGTTGTGTCAGACATTACAATGCACTAGGTCTTTTATTTCTCTCGTTTTTCAATTAACATGTATAGTGGTGTATCAGAAATAGACTATTTTTGTGGAAGACCAAATTTAAGAAACTGCAGAGTACACAAAGCACTACTTTCTTACTTTTCACAGTACAATAAAGATTAAGTTTCTTGAAAAATGCAGATGCCGCGCTGACCTGTAAACTCAGTGGTGTGAGTGGGTGGATGGATAGGTGAATGTAGGAGTAAAGAACTATCTTTTTGTTATTTGGCCTGCGGCACAACACGTTCTCGATTGTATGTGTCATGTTGGCTTTTATGTGGCTTATTTGGTCATTAGAGGAATGCGTGTAATCCTGTTATTGACAGCTGATACATTTTTGCATTACAGCCGGCGACGTGTTTCCACTGATTATCACAAATTTGGTGTCCTGACGCGTGAGACACTTTGAAACATTTGGTCATTTCAGACTCATGTCAGCTTGATATTACAGGATGCGAGAGGAGCTGTTTTCTTTTCTTCTCTCTTTTCTCCTCAAGGTCACTGAGCACGTATCATTAACAGCAAAAAGTGTTTATATTTCATGTCTCCATGGATACAGTAATTGAATAGAGTTTCTGCAGTGTGCATGTGAATTTTCCTGCATTTCTCTCTCTCGCTCTCGCTGAATTCACTCCCCTCCCATTCTCTCTTTCCAGCAACAAGCTCCACTCGACTAGAGGATTTGAGTTATCTGGACAATCAGAGGGCTACTGGGCACAGGGGCTCTGTCCGCAAACACAACACAGCTGGACGCACAAGTGATGACTCCAAAGGTATTTTGTGAGCAAAAACATCTGAGTGCAACTTGTATCCATTACAGACTGCCACTGCATACCAGTGGGTTGTGGTATTTTGTAGCCTCAGCTTTTGGAACCAGAAGTGACCATATTTAGACAAGAGGACGGGTGGAGTCGGGAGGTAGTGTTAGCTAGTTTGAATAACATGGTGCATCTGTAGACTGCACCATGTGCAAAGAAGTACTAATTAGTAGTAAATAACATGAATTCACTCACCAAAACTCAAGAAACCTCTATGGGTGTGTTTAACCAAAATTCTCCAAAATGGGCTCCAACACCACAAACACGGTGAAGGTGTGTTTGTGGTGTTGAGTGGTCTTGAACAGTAGTCCTCCAGGTTTTCTGAAGTCCTTTCAAAGTTTTTCTTTGGCTATTGGCTCATTTTCAGTCCAGTCCTTGTACCTGACCATTTTCAGAGGAATGTCTTTTTTGACCTATGAATCATTTAAGCATAAAAAAGCCACCTAACTCAAGGGATGAACCAGTGTTGTGTCTGTACGTAAAAGGCAGCTTAGCAAAGAATCAATTCTAAATTATATCTTTAGGCACTTTGTTACTAGCAGCCTGTCACAAAAACACATAATTTGTTTCCGTTTCTTGAGTTGAATCTCTGAAAATTGAAAAGATAACACAGTTTGACAGGCATAAAATAGTATTTTTGTGCCATCCCGGTGATTCACAAAGAGCTACCAGCTGAAAACTTAGCATATCTCAGGATGGTGTAAAGTGTGTCCTTAAAAAACAATTGAAGAAACTGAACATGTTGAGGACAAAAGAAGAAAAACCTAAAAAAAAAAAAAAAAAAAAAAAACTATAGCAGATGAACAGTATCTGAAAGTGGTGTCATTAAGAAGGGGGAAAAAAATCCAGCGAAGACCAGACACAGGACCTGAGAGTTCAGAGTGGTCTCAGTGGAAAGGTGGCTGTCAGGAAGCTATTCGAAGGGAAACAAGACGAAAAAGGCGGAGGTATGCCAAATTACACAAAAACTGGACTGAAAATCAGTGGCAACAGGTCCGATGGAGTGATGAATCCAGACTTGAAATTTTTGGTTCATATCATTGTACATGTACATGTACAGAGGTGTTCAGGAGAGAGGTACAACAGTAAGTGTCTACAGCCGTCTGTAAAAGATGGTGGAGGCTCTGTCGTGGGTTGGGGCTGCATTTCAGACAGTCATATTGGAGATCTCGTCAAAATTGATGGAATTGTGAATGCAGAAAAGTACCATCAGATTTTGATCCACCATGCAGTACCATCTGGAAAGCATCTGATTGGCAACCGCTTCATTTTTCAGCATGACAGTGACACCAAACACACTACCAGTGCAGTAAAAGCATACCTGGATAGAGAACAGAGCAAAAGGCAGCCAACATCCAAAAAAAGATCTTTGAATGACCTTCATGAAGAAGCCTGGAGAACTGTTCCTGAAGACTACTTCTTTCCTCTCTCTCTCTTTCTTGCTGTCCAGGGAGACTGGTACCATTCAAACAAGCTGACATCATGCTAAAACCGCTTCTGTTTGAAGTCCCCGGCATCACCACAGAAACACCTTTCGTTGGCCGGGATTGGCTGTTCACGCGTCTGGAGGAGGTCCTTAGAAAAACACGCAGCTGTGAGGGACGCGGTGCTGTCATTGTGGGTAACGCAGGATCCGGCAAGACCGCTGTCATCTGGAGGCTGGTGACGCTCAGTTGTCACGGCATGCGTACGTCACAGGGAGGTCCCAGCTTCCCTCACAGCCCCGGCTCCTCCCCTAAATGTAAGAGTCCTTTCTTTATTCAGAGCACTATAATTTGTTTTTGTGTGCATCTCCAAGCACTGGCATAATTCATACAGTCTCCAGTACACTCTAGTAAAGTCAGATTTTTTTTTTAAATAAGAAATTTAAGGAAACATCACTTTTTCAGAGGGAGTTGGTAACTAGGTCAAACACTCTTCTTTCAAGTTCTCCCCTGAGGTTTCCCTGCTGATTGCAGTTGTGTAAGGGGAGTGAGGTTGTTGTTTTCTTCTTTTCATGAGTGGCACTGCTCTTTTATCTAAGGAAAAAAAAAAAAAAGAGGATTTGCACATAAATGTGTGTTACATACTGTGACGTGCTGGTGATTTTTGTTTTTGAATAAAAAATGTCACTTCTGGCTATATAAAAATGTCCATATATACACATTTTCTGCCCGATTTCAGGCTTTTCCTGTTGTACAAGAAGAAGTATTGTTAAGGTTACAGGCTGAGGGTACTGTAGTAAAGCAGTGTAGCATTCATTTTTCAGCACCGTTGCATTATTTATCCACATCTGCATTGTATGTTGTCATTTAAATTTAACTTTAAGACAGAGTTAGTTAGCATGAGGTCAGAGGAACGCAGGCAGTTTCCAGTCTTGCGCTAATTAATTACAGTAGCTTAACTGTCTTTCTTTATGGACTCTGTGCTTACACCTGAGAGTTTATCCAAAGAGTGTAAATGACAGCTTTGTGTTTGTTGTTGTTGTTGCTTTGTGCGATGTGCAGGTGGGGATAGGCAGGGAAAAACAGCCTCCAAGCAGCCGGCCGATTCCCAACCCAACCAGAACACTGTTTCAGGCACAAGCGATAGTACAGCACAGAGGAAGGAGGCTGTCAGATCCCTGGCTGCCAAGGTAACACACACACACACACACACACACACACACACACACACACACACACACCCTTGTTAGTACTTCTGTGCTTGTGAAGATCTTCAGTTACAAATTTCCCCTCATAGTCCATATCTCTAGCATAAAAACCTTAACTCCACACTCCAGGAATGTGCATTTGTATTCTCTAGGGGGGTCAGATAACCAGATCAACACTGCTGTCATACAGTGTCCAACCATTTAGTGGCTGAAGCATAACAGAAACGCCTAGTGTGACTGTCCCCGAAAACTACCAGCACCTCTACCTCTCGCTATCTGTCATAATATATCTCTTGTACCTTTAATCCATATGAAAATGTACATGGCAGTTCATTCCTTTACAGGGTTTATGTACTGGCCTGTTCAGTACATAGCCCTACGGCAGACTGGCAACCAACCCAAGGTGTCATAGGGCGACTATGACAGCTGGGACAGGTTCCAGCCTCCCCACAACCCTGAATTGCATAAGCAGAAAAAATGGGATGAATGGATGGCTTTTGAGTGTTAAATTGTGATTCTTAGGCTTTATTTCTTTTCCTCAAATTAACCAAATGAGCTCAAACGTGTCATATTTAACAAACAGATATGAGACTTTTCACCTACCTGCAAGAATACAGGCTTACAAAATAGTTAAATTAACACCTGAACTAGTTTACCTGGTTGAACATGCATAACTTTACTACATGTCACCCCCCCCCACACACACACACACACACACACACACACACACTCCCTCAAACTCACTGTCTCCAAAAAAACCCCAAAAAAAACCCAACTCACTGTCTCTATGCAGTAAAGGCAAATAGCCAGAAAGAAATAATAATTTTAAAGCAAATCTCGTTCACCACACAAGCGCTGGCCAAAACATTCCAATCTTTAGGACTAAAATAAACTAAAATAGAAAAAATTAAAAAAACTGGCCCTGGCAATGATCGGAGATTGCATACACTGAAAAACAAACTCATTGTGTAGTTATTTATCCTGTTGCTGAGCAGATTGCTGTGACTCACCTGCAGGAGGAAATTACATTTACATTATAGGAATGCCTTTAGATATGTATTCTTTTGTCTTGGTGCTTTTGATAGCCCTGTTTTGTTTTTTTTTTTGTTTTTTTCCTGCACGTCTCTCGCTAGATTTGTAAGTATGGTAATATAATGCAACATCTCAAACAGTCCTACAGGGAGCTATGACTGTAACAGCCCTTCATAAAAAGATGGAAGAGGGATCAGTTCAAAACGATAAACACACAGCAGCATTGTTCCTTTTTTAAAGAGCTTTGAAGCTGCACGTTTATGACACAAAATTTTAATGTCAGATTGTTCCTCTCTGTTTTTGAACACATACAGAACATGCTGCTGACTGCATCACATAGATGACATGGAAGCTTCTAAATTTACTAACTTGGCCTCAATAAGAGTTTCCATGGGAACTAGTCAGACTACTTGTGATGGTGAAGATGTTTGCTCAAAAGTAAAATCATTGATAGCATTATATGTGAACCACTGATAGCCTAGACTTGCACCTTAAAAACAAGGAGTACAAATATTTATCTTCCAGCAAAGCAGTTATCATATATCTCCTGTTTTTAAAAATCACCTTTGTTATTAGTGATAAAATGAATACATCAAATTTTGTTTACTGTATTTATTGTGTTTTAGAGAAACTGTCATGACTCAGCCACCTTTAGGATTTCTGAATACATTTTTGTGGGTTTATATCTTTTTTATTGTAATCCTAATTTTTTATATTATGTATTAATATTCTTAGATCCCTTACTTCTGTAGATAGACTATATTGCCATAAGTATTCGCTCATCTGCCCTTCACAAACATATGAGTGAGATCCCATTCTTAATCCATAGGATTTAACATGATGTCGGTCCACCCTTTACAGCTTCAGCTCTTCTGGGAAGGCTTTCCACAAGGTTTAGGAGTGTTTATGGGAATTTTTGACCATTTTTCCAGAAGCGCATTTGTGAGGTCAGACACTGATGTTGGACGAGAAGGCCT
>JAVDPK010001705.1:96006-125993 GCA_034780415.1 Cichlasoma orientale | reverse complement strand
TCCCACAAAGTTGGGAGCATGAAATTGTCCAAAATGTCTTGGTATGCTGAAGCATTAAGAGTTCCTTTCACTTGAACAAAGGGGCCGAGCCTAACTCCTGAACAACAACCCTACACCATAATCCCCCCTCCACCAAACTTTACACTTGGCACAATGCAGCCAGACAAGTATGGGTCTCCTGGACTCATCCATCGTATTGCCAGTTGGAGAAGTGTGATTTGCCACTCCAGAGAACACGTCTCCACTGCTCTAGAGTCCAGTGGTGGCGTGCTTTACAGCACTGCACCCGACGCTTGGTGTTGTCCTTGGTGATGTGAGGCTTGGATGCAGCTGCCTGGCAATGGAAACCCATTCCATGAAGCTCTCTACACACTGTTCTAGAGCTAATCTGAAGGCTAGATGTAGTTTGAAGGTCTGTAGCGATTGACTCTGCAGAAAGTTGGCAATCTCTGCGAACTATGCACCTCAGGATCCATTGACCCTGCTCTGTGATCTTATGTGGCCTACCACTTTGTGGCTGAGTTGCTCTTGGTCTCAAACATTTCCACTTTATTATAACACCACAAACAGTTGACTGTGGAATATTTAGTAGTGAGGAAATTTCACAACTGAACTTGTTGCACAGGTGGCAGCCTATCACGGTACCACACTGGAATTCACCGAGCTTCTGAGAGTGACCCATTCTTTCCAAATGTTTGTAGAAGCAGTCTGCATGCCTAGGTGCTTGGTTTTATACACCTGTGGCCATGGAAGTGACTGGAACACCTGAGTTCAATTATTTGGATGGGTGAATGAATACTTTGGCAATATAGTCTATGAACAGATAATGCACTCTGAATAAATATGAATGGCATCTGAATTTGTGCTGTAATGTTGTTCCCTTTCCTGCAACCTATAGGTGACCCAGTTTTGACACAGTTTACAGAAAACTGCATCACCTTTTTTTCAGAGTCATAACTCAATCAAAGTGAAAATCACACATGTACATACATAGCTGCCCACACTCAGCACACTCTACTCTTTACAGTGTCTGAAGGGTTAAAAAAAAAAGTCTATAAATCGGTTCTAAAATCACAAAGAAAAGACACTCCATTTAGTTTCAAATATCGTCTCATATTCATCACATTCATTCTTAATTTCAAAGTAATTAAGGTTACTGTTAGGAAGTTCAGCATGCCTTTTTTATGATTCAAATTAGCCAAAATAAATGTATAAATAAATAAATAAACATAATAGGATGTAGGAAAAAATCTGGGCATATTTTTGAAAAACAAAACAAAACATTAAATAGATACAAAATTTATCCCTGGCTGTGTTTTCTTCTTTTTTTCAAAACGTTGTAATAATGCAGAGTAAGGGATGTTTCTGGGCTGCTGAGCCTGTCGGCCACAGGTGTATAGCCCACAGCCAATAGCAGCATGCAGGGTGTAAGGACATGGTGACCGGGTTAAATTGCTGTTTCCATCTTGCAAAATTTGTCAGTGTGGCACCTTCTTGCATCTTGGTCTGGCCTTGTTTGTTTGTGTCTTAGAATGTCTTAGGATTGTTTGACTGTTACTGCTCCAGCTTTGAATGTTGTGCATATTGAACAGATTCCATACAGAAACTGATAAGATGCCTCAGAAGTTTTTGGCATAAAAATGACCAGGAGACCTCTTTTGGAAAGTTCTTTATACAGTAGTGTGTAAACGCTACCCCTCATTCCTTTATACACTGCTCAAAAAAAAATTAAACAACTCTTTTTATTGAGAGTACAGCATCAAGTCAGTTAAACTTCTGGGATGTTGCCCTGGTCAATTAAGTAGCAGATTCAGCTACTTTGGGTTAATAAAATTAGCAACAGGTGCAACAGGGGCAACAATGAGACAACCCCCAAAACAGGCATGGTAGAGACCAATGACAGTGTTTATCGCTTCATCTTTTCTGACTGTTTTTTCACAGTTTTTGTATTTGGCTAGGGTCAGTGTCACCACTGGTAGCATGAGATGATACCTGGACCCCACAGAGGTTGCACAAGTAGTTCAACTCCTCCAGGATGGCACATCAAATATATGCCATTGTCTGAAGGTTTGCTGTGTCTCCCAGCACAGTCTCAAGAGCATAGAGGAGATTCCAGGAGACAGGCAGTTACTCTAGGTGAGCTGGATAGGGCTGTAGAAGGTCCTTAAGAACAGGATGAGCACTGCCAGAGCTATAAAATGACCTCCAGCAGGCCACTGGTGTGAATGTCTCTGACCAAACAATCAGAAACAAACTTCATGAGGGTGGCCTGGGGGCCCGACATCCTCTAGTGGGCCCTGTGCTCACTCTCCGGCACCTTGGAGCTCACTTAGCATTTGCCATAGAATCCCAGAATTGGCAGGTCCATGACTGGCATCCTGTGCACAGATGAGAGCAGGTTCACCCTGAACACATGTGACAGACATGAAAGGGTCTGGAGAAGCCGTGGAGAATGTTTTGCTGCCTGTAACATTGTTCAGCATGACTGGTTTGGTGGTGGCTCACTGATGGTCTGGGGATGCATATCCATGGAGGGACGGATAGACCATTACAGGCTAGGCAACAGCACCCTGACTGTCCCTTGGTACCAAAGTGTTATTGAGGCTTTCTGAAGGTCTTTCAAAGTTTTTCTTTGCAGGAATGTTTTTTATTTGTTAATTCACTTAACACTGACCTATGAATCATTTAAGCATAAAAAAGAAGGCACATAACTCAAGGGATGAACCAGTGTTGTGTCTACACATAACAGACAACTCAGCAAAGAACCAGCTTTAAATTGTATCTTTTGGCACTTCATTACTAGCAGCCTGCTGCAAAAAGCATATCATTTTTTTTTCTCTCTTTTCTTGAGTTAAATCTGAAAAATGCCAAAGATCACAGTTTGACAAGCATAAAATAGCATTTTTGCACCAACAAGATGATTCACAAAGAGCGACTAGCTGAAAACTTAGCATGAAACTTGCCATATCACAGCATGGTGTCCAGTGTGTCCTTAAAAGAAACTGGATAAGTTGAGGACAAAAGAAGAAGCGGCAGGCCTAAAGAACTACAGCAGATGAACTGTATTTGAAAGTCGTGTCCTTAAGAAACAGGAAAAAAATCCAGCAAACTCCTGACACAGGACCTGAGAGATGCATCGGGTCCTTCAGTCCATCCATCTACATCCATTCTTAATGAAGGGAAACAGGGAGAACAGGCTGAGGTATGCCACATTATGCAAGAACTGGACAGAACATCAGTGGCACCAGGTCTGAAGGAGAGATGAATCCAGATTTGAGATTTTTGGTTTATATCATTGCCAGCATGTACAGAGGAGGTCAGGAGAGAGGTACAACAGTAAGTGAGTGTACAGCCATCTGTAAAACATTGTGGAGGCTCTGTTGTCATTGGGACCTGCAACCAGTGGTGTTGGGGATCAACAATGATTATGAAAATTGGCAACAGCTTAATTTGTCAGCATGACAATGATCCCAAACACACTGCCAGTCCAGTAAAAGCATACCTGGGTAGAAAAAAACACAGTGGAACACTATTGGTCATGGATTGGCCTCCCCAGAGGCTGGAGCTCAACATTATTGAGGAAGTGTGGGATCATCTTAACAGAGAACTGAACTAAAGGCAGCCAACATCCAAAGAAGAGCTTTAAATGTCCTCAGGAAGCCTGGAGAACTATTCCTGAAGGCTACTTAAAGAAATATCAAGAAAGCTACCTCAGAGAGTTCAGGCTGTGTTGACAAATAAATGTGGTCATACTAAATATTGACTTTCAATCTCATTAGAATTGTAGAACCTCTGTTATTTTCATGCACATTTCAATAAATCCCTGCACCAGTTTTCAATTTTCTTAGCAAAATATAAAGAAATGAGGACGGGCTCAAGACTTTTTCACAATATTGTAGCTTTCTTCTTTTTTCATTAAAACTAGACACCCACTTTATCTGTGGTTCCATCTCACATCTTGGCGCTATACACCTCTGCCATGTATTTTCCAGCTGTTAGAACTCTTTCCGCTGCAAATTTTCTTTCCAATATTTGCACCTGAACCCGGAGTTGGGCAGCATCAGATAAAAATATTTTTGTGAGATAAACAGATACAGATTGCAGCATTTGTCAGTTTTCACCTGCTTCTCTCTCCTTCCAGGTGGTGGCCTACCATTTCTGTCAGGCCGACAACACCTACACCTGCCTGGTACCAGAGTTTGTGCACAGTGTCGCCGCCCTGCTGGCCAGAGCGCCACAGCTCGCCCCATACAGGGAGCTGCTGATACAAGAGCCTCACCTACAAAACACACTGAGCTTGCGTTCCTGCGTTCAAGACCCCATTGCTGCCTTCCGAAAGGGTGTCCTAGAGCCTATAGCCAGCCTGCGCAAGGGTGATTAATTTTACACCCACACACCCACCCACACACACACACACACACACACACACACACACACACACACACACACTGTAAGATAAATGTGATTTAAACATTTAAAGACATTTTAAAGATTAAAATAGCTTCCGTTTTAGGGTGGGACACGATCTGCTTCTCTCGGTTTGCAATTAGTGAGCCCGCTTCCATCTCCGGTGTGGGGAAAAAAAAGCCCATTAATGACTCCATGATGGGCTCACAGATGATTTTTCCTATTAAGGTCAACGATTTGAAATGCTGTAGAGCGTGAAACATATGTTTGGTCATTTACATAGGGAAGGATGAGTGTTATTTTGCCCTTGTGAATCATCAGCATAGGGATTTCAAGGTCACAAAATACTTAGGAGAGGTTTTGAGTGTTAGGGTTGTGTTTGCCAAGCTATTTTCTCATGATACAGTCAATCAGCTAGATGGATGTGTTATTATGGCCAGACCCTCCACAGTCTGAGTAGAGAAGTGTTTTGTCTACTCCATCTCTATTAAGCAGGTTGGAAAAAAATGAGGGCACTTGTGTGAGTGAGTGTGAGTGTACTAGACCAAAAAGCCTTGCAGACTTTTTTTGACAGCTTAGATGATGTAAAACATGATGGATATGTCCTGTTTCAAGCTAATAAACAACAATGGCCTCTGGCCCCTTTCAGTAGAATATAATCAATATAAGCAGGTGGTACTTTTCTCAACATATCCTGTGCTGCAAAACAAAGATGCAACAGTCTTATTCATGAAAGGCAATTTCTTTCTTCGACTCCATATTTTGTGCTCTTTACGAGGCTAATGAAATATACACAGTTTTATTGTTCACTCTTTTTGTGTGTGTGTGTGTGTGTGTGTGTCTGTGTGTACTCAGAACGGAGGCTGCCTGAAGAAGACTACATCATTTTGGTTGACAGTCTAAATGAGGCTGAATTTCATAAACCAGACTATGGGGACACCATCGCTACCTTCATCACCAAAATAATCTCCAAATTTCCCCACTGGCTTAAGTTGGTGGTCACAGTCAGGACAGGCCTGGTGGTGAGTGAGAATATTTACATTTCAGTCTTACAGTTTGGGATGGCTGTAGCTCAGGAGGTAGAGCAGGTGGCTGCTCCGGTCTGCATGCCAAAGTATCCTTGGGCAAGATACTGAACCCCAAGTTGCTCCCAATGTGTTTGTCTGTGTGTGAATGCTAGATAGAAAGCACTTGGAAAAAACTGCTTGTGTGAATGGGTGAATGAGGCATGTTGTATAAAGTGCTTTGAGTGCTTAAGTAGAGTAGAAAAGCTCTGTATAAGAACCAGTCCATTTACCAGTATTGTCTAAAACACAGCGCTCTGGCAGAGGAAGTGTACAGTGACAACAAGCCAAGAAAGTTTGGCAATCCCGGCTTTCAGACATCTGTGTTTCTCTCCGTGGCCCCACCCACTCAGTGATTGAGACGGTATCGTGCATATAAAAATAGCTTTTTAAGAGTTGAGGTTTCCTGTAAAAGGTTTACAGATAGTAATAGTAGATGTAATAGTAGTTTAATATCCTTTTTGGGGCACAGTTTGTTTTGTGTTGCAGTATCGCAGTTGTCTGACACCGATAGACTGTATATAAAGTTGGACATATCTGTGGAGACACCATTTATTTTCTTTTTATCAGCATTTTGAAGCTTTAAGTTTGTGGAATAATGTGTGACTATCTAGCCGGAAAAATTTACAGCCCGGCGGTATCGGAGGATCAGACGGCTAGAGGTAGACTGTCGGATGACCACTTGCTAATGCTAATAGTGCACCTGCTTGCTAATTGTGGTGATGGCGCACAGTTCCAGTGGCGAACCGGTAAGATTCTCAGCTGTAGCTCAGCGACTGTACGTTAGCCCAGTGCAGTGCCGTGCACTCAACCGCTGGCTAAAGCCATTTAAAAAGACCATAATTTGTACAATTAACAATCATTCTGTTTTTAATAAGATTTGAAGGCAGCAGTTGAGTGAGTGAAGTCACCTCATCTTGAACAGTTGAAGTAATTGCCTTGGCTTCACACCAGGAGGCTACATCCATTTTTTTTAATATTCAGTCTATGGTAGCCAGCTTTATTAATATATAAATGGGTGAACCTCACGACTCACTAAGCTGTAGTTAGAAAAGGCTTCAGCCTCCTTGAACCCTGCCAGAAAAGTAAGAACTTTTGATAATATGGATGAATATATTTGCAGACGTTTCTCCGGTACTCTGGATAATTCCTAAATCTTACTATGAAGTATCACTACAAGCATCAAGGATGCTGTTTCTGGAAAAAGATGTGGCTTTTGAATAATTTTAAATAAGACTTTTGAATGCTATGAATGCTACAAATATAGTTCCTTCCCTTTCCTTTGTACCGGGATGTGTCGTGTATTTTACTTCGTTTTGCGCAACTTGTTATTGATCATTCAGCACCTTACTGAGCGATGCCAGGTGAGAACTCTTTATTTATTACATTATGGCCATCTCCAAACCTAGGCAAATAGAGCTATGTAGATATCTGGCTGTGTAAGTTGTTTTCTGGGCGAACTAACTTTTTAGATTTCACCTTGCCTCACATTACGCAAATGACGGAGGTATTACCAAATCTTGCTTCTTTTGTGTTTGCTCCCTGTACACACTGTGTCGTTTGATGTTGTGCTTTTACTGCACTTAGTATAGACGGTGTGACGCTTGGCACGGTCGGTCTCTCTCGTCTGATGTATTTTCTCAATCCGGTTGGTAATCCCACCAAACAGCGGACGCATCTGTCCAATGCCAAAGCCAAGCCTCCAAATGCTGCGAGGATTATGCCTTGAATGGATGGTAATACTACTGGGAGTCTGCTGGGAGTCTGGGGCTTGACAGCCAGCCAGTCGGTTGCATAATTGGATTAGTGTTTGGGAATACACAAAACACATTTTGGGGTCATTTTCTTCATGATTCACTGAAAGTCAGCAAGCAGTAAATTTCAAAAGTTAAAGATGAACAGTACCGCTGTTATTCCTACATGGATCGTGGTTCTCTTTCAGCCACGTCACAGGAAGCACTTGCTCTTGTATGACGACCTGAATATTTCACAGCGAAGTGTTGCGAAAGGGTTAAGTGGAGCACTGCCCGCAATCACATGTCCACTGCTTGTCGTTGAACCAAAATGTCAGCGCTGGTTAGTGAGGAACTGAGCTGCAATAACATGGATCCTTTTTTTTTTTATGATCAGTCATAGCTGGTTTTGGCCGGTGTTGAGCAGCTGAGGATGGCAAGAGAGGAGATGAAATGTGAATATGAGAGATGCCTGTGAGCAATGTTGGAGCTTGAGTCATTGTCACAGTATTTACTGTACTTTATCCCATGGCTCTGCGTGAGTCAGAGGCAAGAGCATCTGAGGAATAGGGTCCTGATTTTGGTGCTTTAAATGTGTCCTTTGCTAATACGTCTAAGACACGCAGCCATTCTTTAACTGTTGAATTGTGCCTTTGTGTGGTGTTGTTTTCAAGTGCATCACTAGTAATATAACTGTTTCTTCTACTGCAGGAAATCACCACCCTTCTTCCATTCTCTGGTATTTCTCTGGACATCCTTCCAGACAGCAGCGATCTGGGAGCCGACCTGAGTGACTACATCCATCACCGGGTCAGCAGCAGCACCCAGATTGCTGCAAATGTCACCACGCCAACAGGTTCTGCCCCTGATCCTCTGCTCCTGAGCAAATTCAGCAGCCATCTGTCAACACGGAGCCACGGCTCCATCCTCTATCTCCAGCTGACCCTGGATCTGTTTCATAAAGGCCACCTGGCACTGAAAGGAGGAAACTACCTGGTCGTGCCTGTCTCCCTGTCAGAGGTCAGACATGTAGAGCATTGATTTCTAACATCAAGAGGTATTTATGTCCCAGAGATACTTGTGCAGTCACTAAAGGTACCTGGAAGCTCTGCTAATGTGAAAGTGCATAACAGCGAAGTATTAGACAAACACAGTGTAGTCCACATTAGCCAAAACTAATGGATAAATTGCTAAAGTATGTAAATATGACATATAAATCAGCTGTTCTGAAAGTGACATATAGCCCTCTAAATCCTAAATTCAGTTTTATAACTGATCAGTGCATATACAGGGGTACCAATTATGCCATAAGGATTTTGTGCTGATTACTCCCTCTCACATTACCTTGGGAGTAAAAGAAACTGGCATGATGGAGGAACATCGTGTCAGTCTGTCATGAAATCACAGATTTCTTTCAAGGTGCAAAAACCTTTCTTGTTCTTGGAAACAGCTAGCTATCTGGTGAGTGTGGAGAATATCCGAGTCAGTGCTGTAGATTGGATATGAAAGTGTCTTTATCCTGCATACTTTTTAATGGCCAGCAGGGGGCGACTCCTTTTTTTGTTAGTGGTTTCTTATTGGTACTTTTAGGAGAAAAAAAAAGATAACAAAATTGAAAGTATGCCAGATCAGACGTAATGTCATGTGTGATCTATCCAGAATGCTCAAAATATAAAAAATAAAATATGATGCATCCCATCCATCCATCCATCCATCCATCCATCCATCCATCCATCATACTTTAAATCAAGTCCAGATATACTGTATTGGGTATGCAAAAATAAAAAAAAATCGATCTTGAACAGATGTTAAGGACTTTTTTGACATCATTTACTGTGCTGTAATGTTAGTTTGACTACAGCCTTCAAATCACTGAAGCTGAAATTGGGAATTTGGGATTTGGGGATTTTAGGAATTGGGAACAATATTTCAGATGACGTTTTGACCATCTTGGATTGAATGCACACACCCATAACAGTCAGCTTGCTAATTGTTATTTTTAATCAGTAACCCATATTCATAATATAGTTAAGATAACTGATAATTCAGTGTGTGCGCACCAGGCTGCTAGCGTAACACACCTGGAGCAACGACTCTGCGTTTTATCATCTGAATGTGATGGACTTGCTAAATGTTTTGACAGATTGCTCGTCTTTTGTGGCAACCAATAATGTCACAGCTTATTGATAATTTAGCCCAAGGGCCTGCTTAATACCGGGTAAGTTATCCCTATCTGTGACCATAGCAAACACTTTCCCAAAGGCACTGCTTACCACCAGGCAAGGCAGGCAACTGGTTGGAGCCCCAGGCCAGTGTGGAGGTGCCCGAGGGCTGACAAACTTTAAACTACAGCAGCGGCAATGTGCAAAGTTTGCAGTGACAAAACTTTGGAGAGACCCCATCTCCTTTAGGGGGCCCCAACCTGACTCCATTCACTCCTGTTGCAAGTGCCTAATTCTGTTGATGACTCTTACTTCAACAGAGTATGTCTTTGGATCTGGAGTATATAATAACAACGTCTGCACAAGCCAAGATCCGTAACCAGCACTGGTAGAATAAGGAAATATTCACATTTCACTTTTTTTGTGTGTGTGCGTGTCAGAACATTTATAACATGACAGTGTTAAAAACTGGTTGGAGGTGCCCCGTGTGAATTTTTGCCCAGGGCCCCAACAGACGCTGTAATTGGAACTTCACTTTCCTGATGACTGTATAAGCTCAATTACTAGTATCAAGTCATATTGAAGTTCATTATGGAAATTATGGTCAGAAATGAAGATTAACCAGAGTGCACCACTTTCCCTAACGACTTGTCATTTACAAGTCGTTAGCCAATGAGCATGCAGCGTCCTGTCAGATCTGCCCGTCTCTCGTCAGGTCTGGTTTTACAACGTAAAGGTGGCGACAGTGAAAAGCAAAGCTCACAGCTAGGCTTCACTAACTAGTGGGGATTATTTGAGGTCCTTAGATAATGTTCTCTGCTTTAAAGGGCCTCTGAGCCTAAAGTATGAGATCGTCTAGAGCAGACTGTAGAGTCAACCAGCATCCGCCACGCCAGCTAGTGTAGCTTGTTAAATTATGTATGGCAGAAAAGGTTGTGAACCGCAGTTGAGGAATAATGTGTCATTGAGTTATCAATTCAATAAAGATGTAATTTGCAATTTTTAATCCTCTAGAGTTAAAAAGACATATTTTACCTGAAGTGCATTGTTGGAAATGTTCTCCTCCTCCACATTTGGTCAAGATCACAGTCTAGCACTTAACAGTTATCAGTCATGCCGGTGAACTGTCTGTCGTGAAATGGCATCTTGCTCGAGCTGAAGCAATAATCACTGTTCATAAAATCTACACTCAGTTAAGGTACTCAGGCAACAACATTCAGGAATGAAAGAAAACGGGTACTCACACTCTGCTCAGATCAATAAATACAAAAGTGACAGCAGCTGAAACTTCATACAGAGTGCCAAAAATAGTCCTCAGTGACTGAAGTGAATGGCATCTTATTGTTGCATAATCATCAGTGTAAATTAAGGCAACTGATGACTTAGAAATGCAATTACACAATGATTAATTGACTAATAATAAAATGCGCTCATGCACTGTACATTCAGCTTATTTTACCTTTGTTATAGCATTGACTCACTTAAATGTATGTTTTCACTGTTGCATGTAATCTTCCAACAGAGTTATTAATGTTCTATAGATGCAGGATACCTGATGCGACGGCATCAAACCCAACCATGGGGAAAATATGGAAGCCATCGTGCTTTTGCAGAAGATGTCTATGTCGGTCCTGATAATGTGATTAATGTTTGCCATAAATCTGTTGCACAAACATCCAAAGCACATCAAAGCGCTACCTGCCAACAGTGCTGATGCAATCACAAGCAGACTTAGTGGATTATATATTTCTTAATTGTTAATTGTTTAATTATTTTACTGTAAAGTAAATAAAATCCATTGCAGACTGACAACATTATTAACAACACGTGCTGTCCGTCAGGTGTACCTGATGATGTGTCGTGTGAGCTTTCCGGATAAGGAGCTCTTTGAGCGGGTGCTTCCGGTGCTAAATGTGGCTCTGGCGTCTCTGCACCCGCTGTCTGATGAGCAAATGTTCAGGGCACTGAATGCAGGCAGTGTCAAGGGGGAGCTGGAGTGGAAGGACTTCCAGCAGAGATTAGACAGTCTGGCTGGATTTATGGTAAGATTCTTGATATAACCGCATGACAGGGTCCCTAATGAGTCAAACTTTTGTTTCGGTGGGGTGGGGGGGTCATTTAATAAATTTTACTATTATTTGTGTTTGCAGGTGAGACGCAGAGACGGCACACGGATGCTGTGTCATCCCTCCTTCAGAGAGTGGCTGGTTTGGCGAGCCGATGGAGAAAGTAGTGACTTTCTCTGTGACCCCAGGTGAGCCTAACAAGTTAAAGGTCATGCAGCATAGGACACCTAAGATTCATGATAAATCAGTTGTGACATAAGAATTTTTTTTTTTAAATCAAATAATACAGTGCTGGTTTCAACCCGTGTAAATATAAAATGCAGTTTTTAAATAATGATTTCATTTATTAAGGGAAAAAAGCTATCCAAACCCACCTCACCCTGTGTGAAAAAATAATTGCCCCCCTCTTGTTAAATTGTGAATTAACTGTGATTAACCACATTTTTTTGGAAAGCTGAGTTCAGTGTCACTAACCACACCCAGGCCTGAGTACTGCCATTCCTGCTGAATCAAGAAATCATTTAGGTAGAACCTGTCTGATAAAGTGAAGCAGGCTAAAAGATCTCAAAAAGCAACACATCATGCCACGATCTAAAGAAACTCAAGAACAGCTGAGAAACAAAGTTATTGACATCTATCAGTCTGGAAAGGGTTACAAAGCCATTTCTAAGCCTTTGGGACTCCAGTGAACCACAGTGAGAGCCATTGATCCACAAATGGAGAAAACTTGGAACAGTGGTTAAGCTTCCCGAACAGTCCAAAATTACTTCAAGAGTGCATCAACGACTCATCCCGGAAGTCACAAAAGAACCCAGAACGACATCTAAAGAACTGCAGGCCTCACTTTCCTCAATTAAGGTCAGAGTTCATGATTCAACAAAAAGAAAGCGACTGGGCAAAAATGTCATCCACGGGATAGTTTCAAGGACAAAACCACTGCTGACCAAAAAGGACACAAAAACTTGTCTCACATTTGCCAAAAAAAACACCTCGATGATCCCCAAAACTTTGGGAAAATGTTCTGTGGACTGATGAGACAAAAGCTGAACTTTTTGGAAGGTTTGAGTCCCGTTACATCTGGCATGAAACTAACAGCATTTCATTAAAAGAACATCATAGCAATAGTCAAACGTGGTGTTGGTAGTGTGACAGTCTGGGCCTGCCTTGCTGATTCAGGACCTGGACGACTTGCCGTAATTGACGGAACCATGAATTCTGCTCTCTACCAGAAAATCCTGAAGGAGAGTGTCCACCATCAGTTCATGCCCTGAAGCCCAAGCACACGTGGGTCCTGCAGCAGGACAGTGATGCAAAGCACACCAGCAGGTCCACCTCTGCATGACTCAAAAAATAAATAAATAAATAAAGGCTTTGGAGTGGTCTAGTCAAAGTCTGGACTTAAATTAAGTTGAGATGCTTTGGCGCGACCTTAAACAGGTCGTTCATGCTCAAAGACCCTCCAGTGTGGCAGAATTTAAACAATTCTGCAAAGAAGAGTGGAACAGAATTCCTCTACAGTGATGCAAAAGACTCGTTGCCAGTTAATGCTTGATTGCAGTTCTTGATTAGATTTAGGAGGCAATTACTTTTTCACACAGGGCCACACAGGGCACTGTAGATTTGTTAGATTAGAACTTTTGATAACACATCCCATTTCTGAATTTTAAAAAAATCGCATAGGAGCGGCCATGCCCTCCTGGCATTCATGTTCTCCAGACAGGAGGGAAAGCTGAACAGGCAGCAGACTATGGAACTGGGACACCACATCCTCAAGGCTCACATATTCAAGGTAATAGGAAATGTGATACTATGTATATAATTGTTAAGTAGGTTTATGAGTGTAACTGATGATTCCCAAAAGCTTCACATAAACACGATCCCATACTTCACTGTGTGTTGCTGCATGGAAACACATGAGTAAGAGTGAACTCTGGTTCCTACTGTCGTCCACGAACATGAGCACAACTCATAAGCATAAACACCCACTGTGAATATTGAACTGTTTATGTGTATGGTTTGCACTCTGTGCATACTGCTTTACCCTGAGGGACAATTTGAATTTTCCAGCTGAAAAAGTTTCACCTCTCTGCATCTCTCTGCCCGTGCTTCTTTCTCTCACACTTACAGGGTCTGAGTAAGAAGACAGGTGTGTCCTCCAGCGTTCTTCAGGCCATGTGGGTAAACTGCAGCACCGACAGTTTGTCTGCTGCACTGGCCTCCCTGAGAAACCTATATACACCTAACATCAAGGTGACACACTGCAGTGCTCTATTTTTAAAAAAGTGCTCTTTGATTCAAACATATATATTTTTGTACAAACATATATGAATTTCTTTTCATTCTGTAGGTGAGTCGTCTGTTGATGCTAGGTGGCGCTAGTGTGAGCTGGTGTACAGAGGTGATAGGACACGCTCCCATCCTGGCTGTGCATGCCCACTTGGGGCATGTAGAGATGGTAGCTCTGCTGCTTGAAATGGGCGCTCCTATAGATTGTACCACTGACAGTGGCATGACGCCCCTGTGTCTGGCTGCTGCCACGGGACACGCCGACATCGTCAGCCTGCTCTGCAAGAAAGGAGCCAAGGTCAGTGTCACTTCTGCGCCGAGACGGACGACTGTGGGTTGGGAGGGCATGACGGGCATAATTACTATGAATAAATCAGATTTTAATCTTTGAAAGAATGCTCTACCTCTCAGTACCTCTACACCAAAGATGTCCGTAACTGCTCCGGTTTTACATTCACCACAGCTCCAGGATCTATTCTAGGAGATGGATGACACACAGTGTACTGGGCTGAACTAGGCCAGCGTATTACAGGCCCTAGCCAGGGTCAGTGTTTTAAGTCCTTCTGCGTATCCCTCTGTGCCAGGTGAGCCATGCTGATAAGAGTGGCCAGTGTGCGCTGGTCCATGCTGGGCTGAAGGGCCATGTAGAAATCATCAACATCCTGCTGGGCCAAGATTGGGGAGCAGAGATTCCCACTGACCCGCAGCAGCACCACAGCAATGAGACGGTGACTGGAAAAACACAGGCAGCACAGCAGGCGGCTACAGCGGCAGCGAGTGTGGGGCACACACAGGTATGTATCAGATCAAAGTCCTGATGACAAAAAGATTTTTTTGCACTGCTGAAATGTTGAGTGTGGAGCCTGTCCTTGGCTGATGCAGACGATTTATTAGACCTGGTTTGTTATTTTCTGTGTTCAAGGTCTGCGGGTGCTTTGGTCTGTTTTCTGCACAGCAAGCCAGCAATAGAGGACTGTAAATTGTGTTTTCCTGCAGGTGGTGAAAAGCTTGCTGGACTTGAAAGATGAACAGCTGGCGGTGCAGATGGACGCTCACGACTCACTCTGGGGAGAAACGGGTGCATTTCTGCTATCACTCAGAT
The DNA here is from genome assembly GCA_034780415.1 of Cichlasoma orientale. Lineage (NCBI taxonomy): Eukaryota > Metazoa > Chordata > Actinopteri > Cichliformes > Cichlidae > Cichlasoma > Cichlasoma orientale. The sequence continues at coordinate 111,173 of JAVDPK010001705.1, read as the reverse complement.
AAATTTAGCTTTCTCACCTCTTTCTGTCAATCATTGTGGTTCTAGAGTCATGCTCAAGGGCTTCGGGGTTGCATTTCACGCACGTTCCAGCTCTGTGCAGTGAATACGTATTAAACTTACCTGTGCACGAATACAGTGAGTTCTTTTAGGGGAGCTGCAGGAGCCCACCAGAGTCATACCCATTAACTGCTTTTAGCGTTATAATATTTAGGGATATCAAAAAAGCTGATTTGATTGCAAATAGTCTTTTTTGGCTGTGCATCACATTTATCATCAGAGTATCTTGTCCAGTCACATTTGTAAAATCTAAAAGCAGCTGTTATTCGGTTGTAATACTTTTACCTCTATCACGGATGTGATAGTGCAGCTTGCAGAATTCTGTTAAGTCCATTTCCTGAAAGCATGTATCTGTGCCTACAGTACCATTACGCTATAATTCTATTACATAGTCCCCTGCAGGACTGAAGTAGAAAAAATGAGAGCACGAAGCACCCTGGTGAACATTCACCTCTGTATGTGCACTGCTCTGGCTTTGTTTTATGTTTAGTGTTAGGATCATTGGATTAGAGTCCATTAGCAATGACAAAGTGGCCAGTCGAGGTGCATGTTAAAGTCTAATTACTGAACTGAGGATGTTCACTTCTTTGGAGAGTGAGTAGTGCATATCACAGTTTTTAAAGGGGACCTTCTATTCTAACTTCCTAATTTATTATTGGACTGTTCCAAAAAAATAAAAGCTATTTATTTATCTTACACTGGGCCGTGATGTGGCACAGGGGTGCAGTGGTCAGCATTGTCACTTCATAGAAAGAAGGTCCTGGGCGCCTGGGTGGCTCAGGGGTGGAGCAGGCGACCACATTCATATGCTGCTTTGCGGTGTGGGCGGCGCGAGTTCGAATCCCGGCTTGTCGCCAATTTGCCCCGTGTCTTCCCCCGTATCTTTCCCCCAATTCCTGTCTGTCTACACTGCAGATAAAAGGCGCTGTGGCCAAAAACACACACACACAAAAAAAGAAGGTCCTGTGTGGAGTCACACACACGCTCGTGCCTGCATTAGATTCTTCCAGGTGCTCCAGCTTCCTCCCACAGTCCAAAGATGCTCATTAGGCTAATTGGTGGTTCTGAATTAGCTAAAGGTGTGAGTGTGTGGTTGTCTGTCTCTCTATGTTAGCCTGGTGACAGACTGCCAAAACTGTTCAGGCCCTACCCCGACTATCTCCCTGTGACAAGTGGGATAGGCTCCAGCCCCCACACAATCCTAAGTTAAATAAGCAGTTAAGAAAATGGATGCACCCCCTCTCACTGACATCATAGGCAGCTTACAGTAGGCAAAAACTGTCTGAAGCCTGAACTTTTGGCCCATATGGATTACCTAAACCTACCCTGACCTCAATAAATTAAAATTTCTGTCATGTTTAATGTAAGCATCCACCATTGTAACAGTGCATACATGACAGAAAATAAGGCGGAGCTTAATAAATCCCCTTTTAATAAGAATATTTTCACCTATTCAGTTCAGTTTGTGTTGAATGCAGCAGCTTCACTGATCCTGCTGCTCTATTGTGCAGCTACACGAAATCCATCTTAAACAAAGGCAGCTGCACAGTTTTTTTTTTTCTTTGACTCGTGTGGCAATAACTCCTCCTTAAACACAGTATTATATAATTGATTTGTCCACTGAAGCGTGTGGACACATTAAACATAATGTCATTTATCAAGGGTACTTGGAGAATATACCAATATAGCATCAATACCTTGCCTCTATCCCCAGCTGCTCAATTAGCTGAAGGACTTGCATACTGTGGGGGGAAAAAACACAATGGCCAGTGCCCACAGTTTGTCAGAATAACACTGGCTGGTTAAGGAGGGTGGCAGGTGGTTTGGTATGTAAGTCATCATTAGAAATAAGTGTATGCTGCTTTCCTTTTTTGATTATATTGTATAACAGAAAGAGGGTGTTTGTCAGATATCTAGATTTCAAAGCAGAAAAGTGTCAGAATCATACAGATTATGGAAATAACCAGCCTCTTTTCTTTTTTTTTTTCCTTTCTGTTTCTCACTTCTGCTTCTACTTCTCTCCTAAATGTGTCAATTACATATTCTTCTCTTCGCCTCCTCATCTCTATGCCGACCCTCTGTCAGTGCTGAGTGCAGCAGCAGGGAGAGGGAGGCTCGAGATGTGCTCGTTCCTCCTGGAGCGGGGGGCAGGGCTCGAGGAAGCAAACCGCAGAGGAATGGTCCCGCTGCTTAGTGCTACCAAACATGGACACACACAGGTGAGGCGACCCCTGGAAGCTCTTCTCCTTATCAGTTCTGTCTTTTATTTTATTTCCATTTCTTTGATAACTTCCCTCCTTTCCCCAGGTTGCAGAATTGCTGCTGAAGCAAGGCGCAGACATCAACGCCATCGATAAGCAGGGTCGCTCCGCGCTGATACTGGCTGCCTCTGAGGGCCACATAAGCACAGTTGAACTCCTGCTGTCCAAGGGTGAGAGTCCACACCTTTCACAGTGAGATCCACGTTTGTCTGCAGAATAAACATGAATTGCAAAATAATATTTGCACTGTTTGTGGTCCCAGGTGCTTCTCTGTCCTCTGCTGATCAGGAGGGGCTGACTGCACTTAGCTGGGCCTGCATGAAAGGCCAGAAAGGTGCGGTGCAGCTTCTGGTGGAGGCAGGAGCTGATCTGAACCAACCAGACAGACAGGGACGGACTCCACTTGACCTAGCTGCCCTCAACGGGGATGCAGATACAGTGGGTTTCATGCTTATTGACAATACTCTGCAAAACATGTGGTTAAAAGATGATTAGCAACGCGCGATACATAATTTACATAATAGATTTGAGATAAATGTGACAATTACTATAATAACCGTAATAATTTTCATGTGGTGCTCTGCATAGGAACTCAAATTTCAATCACAGTTCATGCAGTCAGAATCTTCAGTCCAAGAATTTGGCTTTCATTTGCTCCACCGATGAGCAGGAGAGCAATCAAAGGATCTGATAATCAACAGTTTTCCAAAGTCAGCAGAGAGCTTACAAGCTCACAGATTGTAATCAATGGAACTATTTAAAAATCAGTATTTCATCGCTCAAATAATGAATTGAAATATAAATATGTTAATATTATTCCATGCATGGTCAGGTGCATTGCCTGGTGGAAAATGGAGCGGTGCTGGAGAGAGCGGACAACAGTGCCAGAGGTTCAGACCGAGCGACTGGCTGCCAGAACCCGGCCCTGGTGGCTTCGCTGCTTAAGAAAGGATCAAAAATGGGTATGAACGCAATTTTTATTTATTTATTTTTTACTTTAATAAGCCTGCAGTAAATCCCACATCTAGAAATTTTGTAGTTGCAAAAAAAAAAAATTTTTTTTTTTTTTTAAGTTTTTGAAACCTGTGGGGTTATCAGGATTAAAATATATAAATAAATGTGTAAATATACAGTTATAGATACACACAAACTTACTACACACAAATCCTAGTTTTCATGTGTAAATTTAAACATCATAGTGTAGTTGGTTTACACATTCATCTGGAGAGCAAATGCTCCCTGGTTTGATTCCAGGATGAGGAACAAATCTCTTGGGGGTTGTGGGGGAAGGACATCTGGTGGGGAAAAAAGGACCAAGGATGCATCAGGGGGGAGGGGGAGCACAGGAATGCAGAATATTTAGTCAGAAATATTTAGTAAGTTTAGGAAAATGACGTGCAAACCACAGTCTTCAAGCTCGTGCAGCCCTGCGTCCTATTGCAGATTTATTATGTGAAAATTGGAGCTGCGTAAGAATTTAAACCTAATCTTGTGAAGGATCGCTGTTTTCCAAAGTGGAAAAAGACTTTTTACTCAAGTAAAATTAATAATCCTACTTACGTAGCTTAATAGTTCACAGGTTGTACATTCAAATATATTTAAAATAAAGTAAATGTACTCATGTGAAATGACACTTTTCAGAATCACATGCATGATATAATTGGATTATAATTCCTGATTTATTGATATGAATAGCTCTTTAATGTTGCAGCTGTTTTTAATTACTTACATATTGCTCAGTAGCTTGATCTATAATAAAATTCATTTGCAAATCAATAAGTATTTAAAGCTTTAAGATGAATAAAAAATAAATAATAATTATGAAGTGGAATAATTGGAGTGGAATAAAAGCAGAAAGCAGTATAGCATGAAAATACTCAAAGTACAAGTACGTTAAACCTGAGTAAAGTACTTGTACTCCGTTACATTCCTACTGATCCTGTCTGTGCTCTCATCCAATGGTGTTGGGGATTGTAAGATTAATAATACCAGTACCACTCCATGCCCACCCTTCTAGAAACGACCCCCTGGTGGTGACCCAGCATAAATAAGGGAATAGCTGAAAGTAGCTTTATAGACCAGCTGGAAAACAGTAAGTCATCTTTTTATTTAGTAACTCATTGAACCTCCTTTAGCAGCAACATCCTCCATCAGGGGTTCCCTGTAGGTGCTTATGACACACGCAAAGATGAGGAGGAATTGTGGAGCGTTCCTCGTTGTTTCCGTCTGTCTGCGTTTCTGGGACGTCGAGCAGCCGTCTTCAGCTTGTGTCACACCACTTCAGTTGCGTTAAGCTCAGGAGTCTGACTTTCCTGTTGTAGATCATTTCTTGATGCGATTTTGATTTCATTGTTCTCTCAGTGTTTAGATATAAAAGCAGCCCCAAACTGTGAGGCTACCTCCACCATGCTGCACAGCTGGGATGAGGTTTTGTTTGGAGTTGTGCAGTAAGAGCAGTGGTTAAATTTGTGATTTTCTTCTTCTGTGTGTGTGTGTGTGTGTGTGTGTGTGTGTGTTTTTTTTTCTGTCTTTCTTATAATGGACACATGAGCATGGAGTTTAGTGATGTTCTGAGATTTCTGCAGCTGTTTTGTTAAACTTTTTCACATTTTGTAAGGATTACACAATGTGCTGTCTGTGCGACCTTTGCAGGGATGTGTTGCCTGTTGAGAGCAGTAACATCACTCAATATCTTCCATTTAAAGATAGTTTGTTTTATTGTGGATTTATGAAGAGCCAATGTCTCTTCTAAGGGCCTGCAAAAGTTGCATTGATCCAGGCATCCTTCAAAACAGGCCATCTTTCTCGAGAAGAACAGACTTTGTCATTAACCACACTTTGGATGCCTTTATTTTGAGGGAGCGACACCTCGACAGCCCACGCTGGTGGTCCCATCTCCTTTATTGCACAGAGGTTCAATAACTTTTCCCGTCTGGACCGTAAATGCTGATGCACCTCTTTCACTGACAGTGAAGATGCATAAGCATCCAAAATGTTCCTGACTTTTCCTGTTCATCATCCTCTTCCTGGTCTCCTGGCAGCCCCACGAACCTCATCTTAAAAAGTTGTTAAAAAAAACCCACATTGATTGAGGACAGGCCTTCAATTCATGTCACAAAGTTTTATGTCTGTGCTGAGCATGTCTTTGGACTCAAATATAGCTAAACTTTGTTTTTGTGACTATTAAAGAATAATATAAAAATTTCTGTACCTTTGAGCCACAAGTAATCAGGAAAAAAACATTTAATAATCATAAACAAAATTTGGTCAATTGTGTTTTAAGAAGAGCATTTCGAGTAAAGAGAATATTACATGATCGTCAGGATCCTTTAAATGAATTCAGTTTTATTTGTGACGCTCCAGCTCACAATCAAACTCGTCTCAAGGCTCTTTGGGATACCCTGACTTATTACTTTTAGAGAAGTGCTGCTTCATTTAGAAGGGAATTATTTATCAGTACCACACATTTGAAAAATATGTGGGATTTCCTTCTAAACAATTATGAATGAAGTAAAGAAGTTGCAGCAAGAAGGCTGTGATATGACCCACACACACACACACACACACCTGGCAGGATGCTGATAACCGAGTCACATTATTGATCCTGATGTTTTTTTTTTAAGCAGTGTATGAAGACCAGGCCCCAGCTCCAGTTACTATGGCAACTTTGCCCCCGTCATTGCTTCTCTTCAAAACTAATTATTGTACAACAATTTTTCTTCACTAATTGCCGCACGACGTCTAACACGAGCATAAAGTTGAATCGACGCGTCTCAGGCTGAACCCATTACTCAAAGTGTACTTGTATTTGTATCTGGCGTAACCCAATCAATGAAGACTCTTTATGGATAGATAGATATTTGATTACTGCTACACAGCATAAAGTTGTTACCCTTTATGCTGCAGCACTTGCAGTCTTCCACCCACTTGTCTAACTCCCTTTTCACGTCTCTTTCAATCCCCGGTTCCTCCCCGTTCTCAAACAAAAGGCTACAGAACGGCTCCACACGATCGATCAGGTACATGGCACATATACAACAGTACAAGTACAAGAGACGAGGTGAAACAGGATAATACAAAGTGTTTCTACCACTCCCGTCAGGTCACGCTACGTGGGCTATGGCTTCCTCCAAACCAGACATTCTCCTCATCCTCCTGCAGAAGCTGATGGAGGAAGGGAACATGCTTTACAAGGTGAATATGGTGAATGTTAGGCAGCGTCTGTGGTGAGCAGCGATTACTTGTCAAGTAAACGTCCCTTTCTTGTCGTTCACAGAAGGGACGTATGAAGGAGGCAGGCCAGCGTTACCAGTATGCCCTTAGGAAGCTGCCGCGTGAGGGACAAGGAGAGGAGCTGAAGGGGCTCAAAGACCTGCGAGTCTCCCTCTATCTAAACCTTTCACGCTGCCGCAGGAAAACCAACGTAAGAGACACAGCTGTATCAAACGGCACTATTTAACATCTGCGAGTTTATTAGACACCTAGGGAATGGCAGGAGGGCCGCCAAGGCGAGATAGATGGATCTCTGAAATATATAATTTATCTGTATCAACATAAAAAGGTAACATCCGCGCTGCTATAGCGCAATGTAAAAATACCTCTGCTTTTCAGATCTAATTTCAGGTCTCCCTGGTAAACAGAATGTACGTGTAAGACCTAGAAGCAGGTGGTGACATAATGAATAGATGTATGTGGCCCGCAGCCAGGGCTGGAACCCACCCTGGTGATGACAGACGTCCTAACAGACTGTGTAAAAATGCCATCCTTAGGGTCACTGTGGCCGATGAATAATGGAGCAGATAATGTGATGTGATAAGGTCACTCTCTCTGGCAGGCCGAGTCCACGCTCCTTCTTTCTCCGTGGCTCTGCAGGGGGGGGTGGGGGTTATTTACAGTGGACGTGCAAGTGGGCTGGCTAAAATCCACATATTACAGCTAAATGCAGGCAGTGAGGGCCAGCAGGGAGACTACATGATACCATCATTAAACATTCAGCAGCAACGTTCGCAATCTCACGTTCGAGGCTGCCGTTTTGACCTCACTCTGAAGGACAGAATCACAGTGTGTTGGTGTCATTAAATATTCACCTGAGAGTGATGGTGGGAGCAGTGAAAACCTGGAGGAAAAGCAAGCCGCTCTCAGAGTGCTCCTCTCCCTCTCCTTCTGCTCCTGGTCAATAAAAATGATTGCAGCGTGAGTTCTGTTTCATTAAACAGGCTTTGATCCTCAGCTCCATGTAATGAAGCGGCAAACAAACAGTATTTTTTTTTTTCTTTTTTATTGGAATGGCCTCAGATTATTTCTGCAGAACCAACACTCTCCAGGCTAGGCACTTAACCACACAGCTGATCATACAGTGGGTTTATTTGTTGCTGCACTTCAGCCTGATATTTCATTTGAAATGCAAATAGCACGTGCCACTAAATGCATTTTTCTACAGGATTTTGGCATAGCTGAGGAGTTTGCAACAAAAGCCCTGGAACTGAAACCAAGGTCTTACGAAGCCTTTTATGCTAGAGCACGGGCCAAGAGGAGTAGCAGGTACGACGATATTCAATTATATTTTTAAGCCGAATCCTTTTGCTTAATGGAAATTCTTGCGGGAATCAGCAACGCACTGGGATGCTTCCTTTCTGTAAATTAAGTATTTTTAAAGTTCCTTTGTTCATTTTCTTGGTCCTCCCCAGGCAGTTTGCTGCAGCGCTGGCAGATCTCCACGAAGCAGCACGACTCTGCCCGTCCAACAGGGAGATCCGACGCCTGCTGGCACGAGTAGAGGAGGAATGCAAGCATCATCAGAAGATATCCAGCAACAACTCAGCACAGGGTTACAACAGGGACCCTCACACCCACTACCATCAAGCCACAGAGGAGGAAACAGACGTCTTTTCACAGGGAAGTCTGGAGAGGCACATCCCTGCGGAGCAGGGCGATGCAGAGAAGGAAGAAGAAAAGGAGGATGGTGAGGAGGTGAGCCTGCAGTGTGGGAAAAGTCCTGAATTTTGGCCTCTGAATCCATACGCTCCAAATAGGACTCTCCCTGGAGCTGTGGCCTTTGGATTAGGAGATCAGTCCCCAAGTTTCCATCAAGAGGAATACGTACAGAACCAGCTGTTTGTGGATCTGCCTGAGCCGGTTCCTCCTGTTAACAGGCAGATCCAGAACAGCAGGACTCATCACCAGTGCCACTCCCTCCAGTCGGGGAGCAGAGTTGGGGGCAGACCTCTGTCTCTGTGCGGCCCCTCTAGTCCTTTACCAGGTAGACACATCTCCACCTCTCTGAGGCCTGCACCTGTTGTGGGCATCGACATCGGCCCTGGAATCAGTGAACACTCTGGGCACAGTCCTACTGAGCACTATCACCCTATGTCCCCCAATAGCTCCTCTCCACCTGGACCTCTCCACATGTACCAGCCACGCTCATCCAGCTTCTCCAGGGGCTCTGACAGACTCTCTACCCACTCTGTGGCACTGGATGGCCTGGCTCTTGCTTTAGGCTCTGGTATGGAGGTTAGAAGGGAGGGTGGTGGAGCAGGAACAACAGGCTCAAGGGGCTCCAGCTCCAGTCAGGCCTCCAGTGGGAACCTGTCAGATGGGGGCAGGCAGCAGGCACCAGATCCCCCATGCTCCATCAAGAGCAGCGGTAGCTTCAAGACAAAACCTGAGCTAAAGCCCCGGCCCTTCATGGGGGTCATGGACAAAGCAGTGCGTGTCAGCCAGCAGACCTCTGGCCTGAGCCGGCAGGGCGGAGGGGTGGAGAGCTTCAGTATGTCGGTGATGGAGTTCCAAGGGCTGAACAATGAGTTCAAACACGCATCATTCCAGGAGCAGCACTCTGTGAGCCAGAGCAACAGCCAGCAGCAGGGCCGAGAGTTTGGAGACCGGCTGCACCAGCGAGAGGGAAGAGGCACGGGATCCTCCCAGCTACGCTTCCCCGAGGGGAGGCACAGACAGGCGAGCCTGACGAGAGACAACCCGGCTTTGCATATGGCTCCCATAAAACCCAAACGCTCTTTTATAGAATCCAACGTCTGAATAGTTTCTCAAAGCACAGGAACAGGCTGTTTTCGACAAGCTATGTCCCACATTAGGTAGCAAGGGAGACTGGTGTGAGAGCAGCTCCCTTCCCTGAGCCTGTTTTGTAGATTTATGCTGCTGCACTGCATTTACAATCTAGAACCAGTGTTCAACTCAGGCTACTACGCTTTTGCTTACATGTATACAGCTAGTGTATTCAAGAATACCAGACATACCTTAAGTAAGGATTTAAAACAAAAAACAAAAAAAAAAGTAGTATATTGTCTCAAATTTTAACTCATGATATCAAATATAGAAGTCTGAGAAAGCTTTGTGCACGAATATACAAAACCTCACGCTGTTTGTTGCAGGATATGACCATTTCTATTGTGAAGTGTCTTTTAAAAAACATTTATATTTGTACGGTGTACACTATATTTGCAGATTATCTATTTCCCTGTAAGTGGTTATCTGTCAGCATTACAGGCTTCAGAATGGATTCCTTTGTGTACCTGAGATCCTTTTTCTTGGTACATTTGATTTAAAAAACAAAAACAAAACAAAAAAAGAGGCACTGTACATGACATTGTTGGACGCTTCTTGTCATAATCTTACGACTGACTGCTTCAGTATTCACAGTATATGTTATTTATTTTTGCATAGCAGAGAAAATATTCATATGAAGTGTTTATTGGTTTATTTGGACTCAGAAAGAGCATTTACAGAGTGGGATGAAAAGAGAAAACAGAAACTTAAGACTTAATATATGTTCATAGTTGTCATACACTTTTCAGAGTCATACTATGGATTACAGAATATTACCACATTATTATTGTGGTATAATAAAATATTCATGGACGACTACATTTCTACATCTCATTCTTTCAGTTTAGTCCATAAAATGTTGCTTAAGCTTCGGAGTGTGTGGGTGGGGTGAAAGCCCTTTCACAGTACAACATAACTTACTTCAATTGACATTTAATCAAGCCTTTGAAATAAACTTCCTTGTTTAAAACTGCGGCTATTGCATTTTCCTGTATCAACCAATTATGAGGAAATATTTAGCTTTACAAACTACAGCAATAGGTGTTGTTAAAAGAAGAGGGAAATATGCCACAGTGATACCTTTTCATGCCATCAAAGTGCAAAGACATGCTGTTTTTAAATGGTTTTAAACAGTGTCCCAACTTTTTTTTGGAAACAGGGTTGCAATAAACATCGACTGTATATAAAAGACTGGTGCAGCCATTGTGATCTTATCGTTCTCAAGCTTGGACCTGAGCATTTCGGCTTATCACCATGTTGGGTTTTTTTAAACCGTAAGACTTAAACTAGTGATTGACACCATAAAGTAATCAGGAAGGTGTTTACTGGGCCCACAAATGAAGAGAGCAGAAGGATAAATTTCTCATTGGCTTCCTAACAATCTCGCTTCTCTGTGCAACCACAGCAGTCGCCCCCTGCTGGCTCTTGGAAAGAATGCAGGTGAAAGGCACTTCCACATTGGCTTCACTCTACAAACCTTCATCTTTCTGCTTATTTACAAATAGTGCAAATAGTGTTTCAACTAAGCATTCATCAGGAGACTCTGTTAGTGCTGCCGGTCCAACTGCAGAATCCACATCAGCACTCTGTAGCATAGAACAGGCAACTGTCGTGATTTGGCGCTATAGAAATGAATTGCTAATCTATGCTCACAATATCTTGATACATTAATGCTAATCAATTTAAAAACAATAATACAATAGCTACAGCTTCCTGTTTATAAAGTAAGAGTGAGGGGATCACTAGAAGCGATGAACCTGATTCAGTAACAAAAATTTCGTTTGTGTGAATTTTATAATTTCTTAAATAAGGGACTGTATTACTGCATGCAAACATATATATATATATATATATATATATTTTTTTTTTTTATTCTGCGATTATCAGAAACCAAAGCTGGAATCTAATATGAAGCTTAACCACAGCAATCAGGCCAAGGTCAGCAATCTGTGTCACGTTCACCTAAAGGGGCTTGTACTGGGACCAGATGACCAACTGCAGCTTTGTAGGAACATCTCACAGTAAGAACAAATAATCCTAAATATGAGGAAATTGAAAACATAATCCAGCCTGAAAGTAACACGCTTGCTGCGGCCAAAGCCAGTTAGGAAACCTGAATTTGAGTGAATAGTTAAGTGCATTGTTTAAAACGGTCTTTCTCCACTCTGTGTGTAAGCAGGCAGCTGACTGTTGCTTCAGGTCGGTCTTTCTGGTCCTTCAGAGTTTAAAATCTGGCTAACTTGAGAAATGAGGAAACCATGTGCAGACACCTCAAATCAAAAGAAACCACATGAGGCACACCTGAACCTGAAACCCTCCTGCGCTTCTCTACGCTTTAGTGAAACATCTGGAGCGCGCCAGGTCAGAGGTCTCCTGGATGTCTAGTGGCTGGTCTTCCAGCGGCCAATAGCCATCTTCAGGGTGTGGTTAGGGGTGAGCAGGGTCGTCAGCAAGGGGAGGTTGGTCATGGGGCTGGAGCGGTTTTTGGTGTTAATCCAGCTCTCAATGGCCTCTTTTTCATATGAATAGCCATCTGTTGGGGGAAACGCACTCTATGTCAATAACACAAACAAGCACAAGTAATGATGAAACGCACGATCGATGATCTTAGCTCACCAGCTGCAATAACCGGTTCCCTCATCAGTTCTCTGGTGATTGGACACAGGAACTCATCGGGAATGCCTAAACACACTGACTCACTCTTCAGCTCCTCCACTTTCCTCAGGAGTTTACTGCGCAAGCCGACTGACTCTACAGACACACGACAGCCAGAGAATACAGACAGATAAAGACTCAGCGTGCTCCGATTGAAAGAAAAAAAAAAGAAAATAGCTGAGCATCAAGTGGAACAAGCTGAACTGACCCAAACACTGACAATAATATCAATATGAAGGCTGCGAGCATTTGTTATTCGTGTCTTTAACACTTTGCGCTCTCGGATGACAAATGTGAGCGTGGGTGAGAGTGAGCATGGTGGGACCAGACCACGTCTGCTGTCTGTCCAATTCAAAGCTAAATACTCAGCAGCCACCTGAGGGCATTTTACTTCAGAAAAAAAAATAATCATGCAGAAATTATAGTTTACAAATAAAAGAGCTCATAAACAATGCCTTAGTGACAGATAAACACAAAACACTTTAAACATTGTGTGCTTTCCTCTCAAAGAGGCGGCACAATACACACATTGATTTCACTCCCAGCTCTGAAAAACACACGCCTGGTACTCCGTCTCGCTCTCTCTCTCTCTGTTATCGCAGCAGATAAAATACACTACTACTCAACACTGTTCTCCAAGTTAGCTCTGGTTAAAAGCAAGGTGGGATTCGTGCTGCGTTACTAAAAACAGAACAATGTGAACACGAGCAGCCGCGGCGCCGAAGCTGCGTAAAGCGAGGACTGACTGACAGCGGCTGTGGGATGAAAACGACGGCATGACAATACAACAAACATTTGCTGACAACTATGTGACGAATACTGGCCTAGCTGGTAGACTGACATCGACAACATAACACTCCCGACTTTGCCGAGTGGTTTCACTTGATGCTGGGAAAAGAAAGAATAGGCAGAAATAAACCCAGAGTCTGATCAAATAAAAATACTAAATTCAGACTGACTTGGAAATAACCAATAAGGCTTAGGTATAAATCCACTTTATACCTTATGGGGAATTCTGTTTTGAGGATTGGGTTATGTAACTGATGAAGTGCTCCAGATTAAAGTCCGAACTGCTAAGGCCCCAAAGCTTAGTGCTTTTTCCAGCGCAGCCTAATATTACATAATCTTGCTGAGTAAAACCCCCATCAACATTCATTCCTTCACCCTTACTTTAATTTAATATGCTGTCTTTTATCCATGTAAATGGGTACAAAAATCCTAATCCAAACGCGGCCGTGCTCACTCTCACAAGAGCTTGTAATGCTCATAAGACTGGGCTTTCATTCTCCTGCTTTGGACAAAAGGAAAGCCTAAGGAGTGTGAGAGAAGGAGGGAGAGGAGACGCGGCGCTGCACTCGCTGAGCAGTGTGTGATGCTCGTCTTCCTCACCGACGTGCAGCTCTGACGCCAGCGTTTCCTTGGTGAGGCTGAGCAGCTCTGTCCCATCTATGTTATTGGCCTTAAATGTGTCCACCAATCCCTCGAGGCCTTCCTCCAGCAGCCACTCTGACACATCCTCCTCCGACCAATCGCTGACCAGCAGCGTCGATCGGCCTCCCGAGGCTCTCCCTGAGAGGGTGAGTCAAAGCAAGACGGTCAGGTCGACAGCGTTTGAAAAATGGACACACAGCAAGGTGAACCTGGAGTCCAGCTGAGTGCTTATTGACCATGAGGCTGTGGCTGGTATAATCATATAAATGAATGTTGGCAAGATTAATGTGCAACTACACACGCATTTGGCAAAAAATGGTTCACGTGTGGCATAATAACAAAATGACTGCAGACTTTCATGCATATTTTGTCTCAGGAGTGGAATATTCGTATCGATGCTTCTGCATCACATAATACAGTAAAACATATTTTCTGTCATCCCACCTTTGCTTGATGTCTGAGCAGATTCTTCTGCAACACACACACACACAAAATAACTGTAAACATGAGAAATGCAGTGAAATCTTTGGGCAAACTGCAGACACGTGAGAGTGGCGAGCGATCGAGGAAAAGAGAGCGCTCGTGAACACAACATCTGTGCCCTTCACTACAAGATGAAGCTGCTTTAACACGTGAAATCGTAACACAAAAAAGAGCCAATGAAGCTCTTCAGCTGCAACACTGTTATTAAAGGTTATACTGGCTCTTTGTACGCAACAGAAAATATACAGGTTATAAAGACTTAACAAAATAATCTGCAGATTTTCAGAGCTGACAAAAAGGGAGCAATAAAAGCTGGCTTGTTAATGCCGAGTGTTGCAGACAGTCTGCTGTCATTACTGTTAAAGCGACATGAAAAATGTGTTAAAAAAAACACAAACCAAAAAAACCAAAACAATAAGATAAAAGGAAAACCAACCAGGAAACAGCTTCCCACCTTTGCCTTGGACGTAAGGTGCAGTAAGGGAAAAAGAGAAAAAAAGAGAGTACAAGAAAAATGTTAATCATCAAAACACAGATATGACTCTTATAGTGATGTATGCATTTCCCCCCCCACCATGTCCACTGCAACCATCCTCCAGCCTCCAGATGTTCACAGTCTTATCCATAGATCCTGTAGCAATCAGTGGTGACGTCGGAGAGAAGGCACATGCCGTCACGTACCTGCAGCAGACAATAACCTCCTGAATACAGTTTCCATTAACAATAAAGGGGTAATTTTCTCTATGTAACAACAGAATGAAGGTCTGGCAGAGAAAGGTTTCCAAACAGATTCATCAGGCAAACAGATTACGCATGAGTCACGGGCAATAATGATGCCAATAATCACATCAATACCATATTACACTTTCAACATCAAAGCAATCATTTCCAAATATCATATGCAAATGTAATTATTACCTTTGATTGCAAATGACTTCAACTTGTAAAGCAATATTTGATTTTCTACTCTCCTATTTCATAGATTTTAAATTAATTTACTTTACCTGCATCATCATACTATTAGGCAATACCTATTTCTAATGGTACTAGTGTTGATATTTCTTGAATGTTACACCATGTGCATCTTTATGTTATGTAATTTCTCAGAAACCTCTGGATTTCTTCAGGATTATTAAAGTTTTATATATATATATATATATATATATCCCAGCTCGCCCCTACGGGCGGTCTTTTTGCCCTTCAAGCTCGGGTCCTCTA
>JAVDPK010001705.1:63885-95937 GCA_034780415.1 Cichlasoma orientale | reverse complement strand
AAAGGGGACCTCTGATGCTAATTCCTGGACTTTACTAGAGGAGCTTTGCATGTGCAGCCACTCAGTTAATCCACTGTCTGAAATGAGCCGTTTCAGCTCCATTTCCTTCTCTTTAAGGGAACTTTCTTCTTTATGGCTGCTCCTGTTAAGCAGAGTTTGTTGACCAGGTGAGAGGAGCTTCTGTGCTCATGAGCGTTGTCATAAGAGACGACTATATTTATGCTCACCGACCTCATACGAAGCCAAGAGCAGAAAAAACTCTGAAACTGAGTGTTTAGAGGAGTCAGCTTTTAGTTCACAGGGATTACCTGTACACATGCTGGCCTCATTATCTGACACTTTGGCTCTTTAATATGAGCATTCACTATTGGAACAGAAAATAAGGAAAAGCATAAGAAGTCTGCTTGAAGCTTTAAGGCTGCAGCTGGTTTCCTAGATGGCTAAAAAGTTTTTAATTGTGGTTCGATACCACACATGTCGCAGTGATGGAAATGCTCTCCATCAGGGCCAATTCAGTGAAGGCTTACCATGTTGAAGGCTGCACTGAGCGTCTAAATAAGGATTAAAATCAAATTTCCACTGGATTCACTAAAGTCAAGGCAGCATTAATGACACCAATCTCTCTCAAACCTAAGCTGGATTGCTGAGAAATGATGATCCACAAAAGCTAGCTGGCTTCACACAAATATCTCTACAAATTAAAAGAGCTGAAAGAAGGGCACGCACTAACTCAACCTAAGACACTCTCACAATGTTGTATCATCAGTTTGTCTAGCCCAAATTGGTTTCCTGAAGACATTTTGTCAAGTATTGAAAAAACTTCTTCCCCATTTATCCACTTTTCCTCAACTTGCCGCCTGCTTCCTCTTCAGTTACTGATTTTCCAAAACGACTTTCATTCGCCCCGCTGAAAGAAGTCTGCTGCCTTTCAGACACAGGTGGCTGGATGGACGTATAAATAGCATGTAAGTGTGATCATTCATCTGTGGCTTTTGTGTAGGTGGGAGGGATAGAGTAAAAGTAGTCCAACCTTTTTCTAACAACACAAGTTTTAGGACCACAATGCAATGCAATCTATTTTAATCGTTTAGTTTTTGTGTCGATGACGTCATATATGACTGATTTAATAAAAAAAAACACAAATAAAATAAAAAAGTCACGATCCAGAAATGTAAAATGCACCATAAGTACCTGTGTCAGTGGATTTCCCCACAAACATGGGCCTTAGAAAGTGAATCATTTTGTGCATAATTTTAAACAGGTGAGTAACCCACCAGGAGGGGCGGAGCAAAGCCGTAGCCACAGGCAGACTTTGGTCAGCTCACACAACCAGTTAGGGGGCAAAAACATATTAGAACTAAATTTAAATCCAGTACTGACCCTAGCTAAGGCTAACCCTGTTTTGGAGGAAAGAAAATGTAAACATGTGTGTGATTACCAAGACCTGGAAGAACAATGTTCAGAGCCCAGAGTCACATATTGTGATAGCATGAGGACAGAGTAAGAATATTTGTCATCAGTGATGACTTAAACCTCGCAGGGATATCAGCTCAAACACCCGTTAAATTATAGATTTTGTAATCATTTGAAGGTTACATAAAAATTTTATTATGAAATTTTATTATGGCCACCCCTATAAAAACTGTCTGGCTCAGCCAGCGACTTCCACATTCTGGAGAAACTGTATGAAAGACTTCTTTAATGGCTCAGTTACACAAGAGTAAAACTGGATGGAAATTTCCTTCCAACTAGGAAAGAAAAAAAAGCCTGGTGACTGCACTGAACGTGTTGCTGTCGGAGACCGTTCGCAACTAGTTTTGACAACTTCTGGTCGTGCAGAGGCTGAGTGTGCAACACCCTCAACCTCTGAGTAACCACTTTTGATCACAAAGGAATTGCTGTCAAGCAATTGTGGTCCAACTCCAACTGACTGCAATCACTTTCAGACAGACTGGCAAATGTTTGCAAATAACTGCAGTCATCACAGGTTTGTGATTGAATTTGGCAATTGCTTTTAAAACACAGCGGCTGACTGTCACTGGTTGCAGACCAGGATCCTGTTCAAAAGGCAACAAGATCACAAGTTCATTGCACAATTTTGGCCTTGCTGCAATCTTTCAACCAATATGGAAAAATTGTTGTTCTATTAGCCATATCAACGTAACACTACAGACAAGATACAAATATGTGAGAGGAGGGTAATATATAAGAAATAATTCCGTATCACTAACTCCACAGAAAGAAATTCTGTGTGGCAAGTTGGGAGAAAATTTTAGTAACGTCTTAAGATTAAAGCTGTGCTTATACTCGGTGTAAGAATGCAGGAAGCAACGCTCAACCACATAAATGAAAATCAATGTTTACCTTTCGTGCTGTTTCAGCCTGTAAAGCAAAACTGCATTTTCCTGCAGACAGTGTGCGAGAAAAACAAAACATGAGCTCTCTGTATTCAATACAGATGCATAATTAAAAATATAAATAAAACTAATGCTGCTTGGTAAATCAAAGAAGTACTTACAGCATCATAAACTGTAATTGTTTTGTCCACAGAGCTGAAAGACATAAAAATATAAGATTTTAACCACCTTAATAAAACATCTGAATTGCCTAAGCATTTAACGCAGTGCAGAACCCTGTATTCAAATTCATGGAAACTCATTGAGAAATCAAGCGATCCATGTCTCCCTCCAGTGGTTCTTCTCAAGTACTGCACTGTTATATCTGTGCAGAGGTGGCCTACTTATACATCCAGGAAAACAATCTATATTTCACAGCAGGCTCTTGCTCCCAAATAGATCAAGAGAAGGACGCTGAGGTATTTCAGATCAAGAGAAGAATGTCAAATATAGATTTAGCTTAAGGCTTGAAACTGAGAGGGAATAAGGACGGTTAGAAATCTTGTAAATATGCTGCATGTTTTAGCCTATCAAATACAATTTGTATAGCACATCAAAGTACATCTTTTTTTTTTTTTACTTTGAGAGAGTGTTTCATTAAGCCAACTCCAAAGATCACAATATTACTTCTCAAAAATCAGTGAATATAAAATAATTTACCAAAGTCAAGAGGAGCCCATTTTCACTGAGATGCAGGCAATAATCAATTTGAAGCAAATCTCATGTTTATAAAAACACACGTGAACAGTTGACAGCAGATGCTTTGAAAACGTCTGGTAGATGCCAACATGCTGCATGTTTAAAATAAACAAATAACACTGTATTAATCTCTTACCCA
This sequence comes from Cichlasoma orientale, assembly GCA_034780415.1. Lineage (NCBI taxonomy): Eukaryota > Metazoa > Chordata > Actinopteri > Cichliformes > Cichlidae > Cichlasoma > Cichlasoma orientale. Next base: position 92,703 of record JAVDPK010001705.1, on the reverse strand, counting down.
GACACAAGCAGCTGCCCATCTGACGAGTAAGCACAGGAAAGGACAGGAGCTGATTGGCCAGCTAATGTGTGCAGGAGCTTCATCTTATAGGCTGCAACAGAAAAGTCATATTTGTACCGAGGGCAAAACACACAGCAGGACGGACTGTTTTCAGTTTAAGGATTACACAGTAAAATCCACAAAAAAGGTCATCGGGCGAAGAAGGGGTACACCACGGACAGGTCACCAGTCCATCGCATCGCCAACACACACTCATGCACACATTCACACCTACGGGCAATTTAGAGTGAGCGATCAACCTAACATGCATGTCTTTGGACTGTGGTAGGAAACCGGAGCACCCGGAAGAAACCCACACAAGCACGGGGAGAACACGCGAACTCCACACATAACGGCCCAGACCGGGAATCGAACCCGGATCGTCTTGCTGTGAGTGAAGATGATCCTCGCCTAAGAATTAAATCTAAGGCTGTAGACTGCGAGGCTGCCGATGTCTGAATTTCTTCCCCTGGCGCAGTGCGTTCCCTCGTTTCCAGCTTTAGGTGTGTTGTTTAGGCAGCTATGCTAGCACACAGTATGGGCACTCTCAATGCGCACACGCAGCAGCCTGTACTAAAGCAAGAAGCAGTGAACGCGTGGAGTCGAGGCGTTTTGATTGTTGTTCTTTTCCCAGTCAGTAGCATACTTGGTAACGTCAGCTTGCGCATCATTAACACGGCAATTAAGATATTTTTCGTAGACGACATATATCGCACAGCCCTACTGCGGCAGTGTAGTTTCTATGTCACCACAGAGGAACAGAACACATGGATAAACAAGGTTTACAATGTTATCTGATATGCAAATCAGGTTGTAAAAATGACAAAAAGGGATTATAAGAGACAGAAATGGAGAGAGGGAGAGCCACCATGTAACGACACGCTGACATACCTCCTGAGCTCAACTTGTTAATGGCCCATATCTTCAGGAGGCTGTCTTGTCCACAAGATGCCAGACGAAATTGCACAACTTGACCACCTGAAAATCAAAAAACAAACACAGCAAAATATAAAGAGACTGTACTCAGGCTTTCACAATGATCATCAGCCTTGATTTGAAAGCAACCAGTGCTTAGATGTAAGTCCAAATAGAGCAGCTCTGCACTGATAACACCATGGACAGGATTTTAATCAAACAATATTAAAGTCATTTGCTTTCACATATTTTCGCCTGAAACTTTTGGCAAACTAGACTAGCCAGCATAATAGATTAGACTGCATATTTTTTTGAATTTGAAGTTGATAATTTTCATTTCCACCAAGCGACATTACCCAGTCCATATCACTATAGATATCCAGCATGTTTTCCCCCCATTGAGATAGTTTTCAAAGTGTTCCTTTAAGTTTTTTGAGAAGTATATAATTCTGATTTTATTCTTACTCTCAGTTGCTGCAAAAAACACCTTGTGCCACTGAAAAGCTGATTAATGCACAGCAATGGTTCTCACCACTGAGGATGCCGGGGGCGAAGGTGCAGCAGGAGACACCCAGGTCGTGGGCGTTCTTCTCTGCATGGAGCTGGTTCATGCATAGATCCCACAGACGCAGGTCTCCGTAGGTGGAGCCGGTCATGAACACCTGACTGCAGGGGCTGAAGGAGCAGGCTACCATCGTTGTGTCACTCACTGCCCCCGTCCTTCACAAACAAAACCAACAGCAGCTGCATAAACAATTTATTTTTCAATTCAGCTCTATTAACATTATATAAGTACAATAATATGTGGAACTGGATACGATAGGACAGAACAAATATTGGTACAAACAGTGGTGCAAAGAGTCTTGTTTGCATTTATATAACATAACAATATGAGCTGAAATAAGAAAGCCTACAGTACTATGTAGCAACCTAAAAAGTAGGTCTATTGATTACCACATATTTAGAACAGAAAATAGTAAAAATACTTGTCACCTTTTTTCTATATTAGAAAAAAATTTAAAGTCACACCACAGGAAAGCAGCTGATCCTCCAGAGAGAGAAAGTTCCCCTGTTTTCCCCTTGATTGATTCAGCTCTAAAGAAATGCTGTCAATGGCTTTACCTTTGCAATTGTTTGGAGGGGAAATCCCAGAGAGCCAAAGTGCCATCAGATGCACCCGAAACCAAGTTGAGAGAGTCCGGAGAGAACGCACAGATTCTGACTGGGCTGCGGCCAGGATGCTCCAGGACAGCCTCGATCTCACCTGAGACCATAGACCAGATCACAGTGGTCGCATCTGTGGAGCACGAAGCGAGGAACTGGCCACAGGTGCTGAAGCAGCAGCAGTGGACACTGTAGCCGTGTCCCGTCAGCGGTGAAAAAGGCAGCTCGGAGAAGTCAAGAGTGTCGTATATCCTGAGGGTTTTGTCCCCGGAACATGTGGCTAACAGTTTGGCTGAGAAGGCGCACCAGTTGACATCATCTTGATGGTGTTGTAAAGTGCAGATCAGGGACGTCATCTGGAAAGCTGGTCCTAAAGATTACACAGAGAGAACAAGATGAAAAGCAGAATTTACGAGAGAGAGAGAAAAAAAAAGGTCTATTTAAAACCAAACCACAGGATAAACAAACACATTGTCAGACCTGATGATGAGTTTTAGCTTTAATTTCGAATACCCTTTCCCAGCATCGGAGATGTAGTGAATTAACAGCTTACGTCACATATTAAAAACTAATTATTTCACAATGAAAAAAGAGCAAAATTAATATTTGGAGGTGTAGAAACCATGTCGCTCGTCTGCCTTGACACGCATATGAACTTGACTGGCATCCCATTCTTAAGCCATAGTGTTTAATATAGCTTATATAGCTTCGCAGCTATAACAGCTTCAACTCTTCCGGGAAGGCTTTCCACAAGGTTTATGAGTGTGTTTATGGGAATTTTTGACCATTCTTCCAAAAGTGTATTTGTGAGGTCGGACACTGATGCTGGAGAACATTCCAGGAATGGGACATCCCCAAACCCTTTTATGAAGAGAGGCCTGTGGCCTAATTCAGGCAGGTAACTTGAGGTAACTTTATACACTAACAACCATGGAAGCGATTGGAACACCTGAATTCAATGATTTGGATGCATGGGTCAATACTTTTGGCAATATAGTGTATGTGCTCACATTTTACATGTTTAAATAAAGTGTAAGCTTTGCAAATGTTAAGGCATTTTAGTATGTAGGAAAATCCCTACAAACGCAAATTTGGCCCATCGCATTTTTTTCCCACAATATATTTCTCAAGCCTATGACCTTACACATCCCGTGGTTACTATTCTTTAAGTTGGCTTTAATTTATTCAAGCTTAAATACATCTTGCTTTATTAAAATGTCCAAAAATAACAGGAAAATGTTAAAGACTTCTACTAAGCAAGGTTACAGACTTCTGCCATGTGCCTTTAGGCATTCACACCTCACGTATACAATCCCTTAAAACACTTTTGGAGGTCTGGCTTCTCTACCCACATTAGCCACTGCAGCTACATTTAAATACATTTAAAAATGCTTTTGTTCTTTAATTAGGGCCGTCACATCAGCTCACCTTTAAAGAACTGGAGCGGACACACGCTCAACGTTTAAAGCACCTCACATGCCTGACCCAAACAGTTTCCTATCATCACCTGTGAAGCTAGTCGGATGCTCCAGATATGTAGTGACCATGGCTAAGATCTGAGCTAGCGCTTCAGAGCTGTAAAAACAGCGTCCTACTTCATGGTAAAAGTCAAACGTTATTCGACCAAACTGTTACCAAAACTGTCTAACAAGCAAACCAAGGCGGCAAATGTTAACGAATCTAGTTGTAATGTAAGCTACAATTACTCCCAGGACCTCACCTTTCCCCGTCGAGAAGTCTCCTCTCTTCAGAGTTGTTTACTTCCGCGTCCATCACCTGACCATGACGTAATGCGTAGTCGTAACTTTCTCAAGACGCGACTTTTAATAATTGAAATCAAGTCCTATAGCCCTACAGTCCTTAACGAACATCCGCAAACTTTACGTGTGATAAATAAAATATCACAGTTAAAAAATAATCAGGAAGGGCACTGTTGTAACGTGAATCATAGCATCTTAAGCGTTTGCGGGATTACTGAACATGTTACACGTCCAAATAAAATTTCCAGCCCCGCACAATGTGCTCCAAATTAAAAGTGAAAAGAAAAATATTTTAAAACAATTTCTTAAAATATTTGATGTTTACTGAAGTAAAAAGTAAAACACAGCAGGTAAGTGTGGGACAAATCCACACTCAACCCATCTGGACACCAAGTAGGTGTGCCCACACAGAGCCCACAGCAGTCTTACTCTTGGGGCCCCACATGGGTTTTCTATAAGCAAGCACACAGCTGACTTGCCCACTGGAAACCCATTTTGGGCCAGTGTAGGCAGTGCTAAGTAAACCTCCCTCTGAGCCGACAGGTCACTGCAGGAGTGATGAAGGCTCCAAAAAGCAGGCAGTGATGCAGTACAGCAGGGAGAGGGAGAGATGGGACATTTTCCAGCTTAAATAGATCACTGTACACAGAGGTTGTGCTTGGTGTGTGTATAATACAGTTCAGCTCAAGTTACCTGCCTAAATTAGGCCACAGGCCTCTCTTCATAAAAAGCCACTGAAGCATATCTCTTTTCTTTGCCTTGAGAAACTCTTGGGTTGCTTTTTATGCTTTGGCTCATTCTCCATCTGCTCTGTGAAACACTGTCCCATCATTTTTGCAGCATTTTGGCTGAATCTGAGCAGAGAGTGGAGCCCTGTACACTTCACAGTTCAGTTTCACCCTGCTACTTCTGTCAGCTGCTGAGCTGCCCAGCGCATTCATTCTTTTTAAGAATGTACCAAATTGTTGATTTGAGTTTTTCCTGTCTCTCTCTGATAGTTTTATTTTGGTTATTCAGCCTAATGATGGCCTCCATCATTTGCATATCTCTTTGGACCTCATATTTCAGTGAACAGCCACCAAATGCAAATGAAATATTTGGAATCAACTCCAGATTTTTATCTGCTTAATATGTCATGAAAATAAATAATTCAATAAATAATAAAAATAAAATATGTAAAATGAAAATGAGGGAACGGGTCTCACAGGGCCATCAAAAATGGTTATCAATTGCCCAATTACTTTTGAGCATCTGAAAATGGGCGACCTGTGCATAAAAATGGCTGTAATTTCTAGAGACTTAATGAAAAATGTGTTAAACCCTTTGAAAGCTTGAAGGCTGAAAGTCTGAACTTCAATCACATATTCATTGTTTCAAATCCACTGTGGTGGTATACAGAGACAAAACTACGTAAATTACATCATCATCCAAATACATATGTGAAGTCAGTGGTGTATATGGTGAAAAGAAAAGGTGACAGTACTGTGCCTTGAGGAGCCCCAATATTGGTCACTACCATCTCTGAGATGCTGCTGCCCAACCTGATGTACTGTGGACGCTCTGTGAAGTAGCTGTTAATCCACATGATTAACATAGGATCCACTCCTATCGCTTCCAGCTTCTCTCTGAGAGTTTGTGGCCTGATTGTACTGAAAGCACTGCTAAAATCAAAAAACATCATCCTAACATACCCCCCGGCTCATCCAGGAACGAGAGAATTTTGTGCAGCATATATAAAACTGCATCATCAACCCCCATCCTCTCCTGATAGGCAAACTATACTGGGTCCACAGCCTGCTCCACATGTGGCTTGAGGACCCGGAGTAAGTGCCTCTCAAAAGTCTTCATAATAACAGACGTCAGGGCTACTGGTCTATAGTCCTTGACCCCTGCAGGTCTCCCCACTTTAGGAACCGGCACAAGGCATGACAATTGTCACCGGACAGGGACTTGTCCAGTGCGAAGACTCTGATTGAATAAAGTCTGAAGAGGCACAGCCAACTCAGATGGACACTCCTTGAGAAGCCTAGGTGCTACTCCATCAGGACCAGCAGACTTCCCCCGCTGCAAGCTCCGCAGCTCAGCACGCACCTCATCCACAAAAAAAAAACATGAGATGTCCCAACAACAGAGGTGGGACAGCCGCCAGGTAGAGAGAGCAGGGCACAGCACTTGGACTTGCCCACCAGGCAGAAGCTGTCGGACCTACTATAAAAGCAGTTTAACTCATTGGCCATGTTGACGTTGCCTGGAGTCTCACGCCTTTTATCCTTATAGCCAGTGATGGTCTTCATACCCTTCCATACCTCCTTCATGTTGTTGTGCCGCAAGTTCCTCTGTAGACCCGTTCCGAAGTCCTTCCTAGCCGTCCTTAATCTCCGTTTCAGATCATGTTGGACACTCATACTGATCCCCAGATTTGAATGCCTCCTTCTAGGCAAAGCCGAGAGGAGAGGAGAGCAGCTGTGAGCAAACAGAGTCAGAAAATTAAGAAAACTGTTTGATTTTTGTTCTGAAAATGAAATTTGCACAGTTACCTCAGAGTCTGAGGAGTGCTGGGGAACCGGAGCCTGGTGGTCAGGGCTGTCTCCATGGAGGCATACAGTCACACCTGATGGCTCACACCTGAATATGTAGCGGACACCTGAGGGGCCCGCTGGCACCGTGCTGGAGGCTAGAAGATGGTGAAATCCCAGACATCCTCCTCCGTCCCCTCGTCCACCTCTGGGTTCTGTGTCCTGCAGACAGTCTGAGGGCTCGCTGAGGCCTCATTTGAGGGCGCTCCATCTAAAGAGAGGACATAAATGTGAGCAGGTGCTGCAGGAACGCTTCAACATGTGTCAGAAAGGTGCTGAAGTTAGGAGACATTAAATGATGCTACAAGTGAAGGTGCACCTTCATCAGAGACACTGCATCATCTTCATCATCAGCAGCAGCAGCATGCAGATGAGGGAGATGGTGTAATTAGATTGACGCGCCAGACTCCCCGTTCTCTGTGGCCACAGTCGCGAGTTCGATTCCAGCCTCTGGCATTACCAGCCGAGTGGCAGAGGGTGGAACGGGTGGATGTGTGGTGGAGGAGGTCGAGGACGTGACTTGGTGGTGGGGGGGGAAGTTATATATTTTTTTTGTGTGTTTTTTAAATGCCTCACAAATCTTACATGTGCAGCAAACTTGTCAACAACGCTTGTGGAGCCACAAGAAAGTGGCCACACTGAGATGACTGTGGGTGTGTTTTCTCTGGTGAGGGGGGAGGGCACCTCCTGATGTAAACACTGGTAACAATTATCTATGCACTGCATGGGGTGGGAGTGATTTGACAACATGGAGCACAGCCTTGCTGTCGTCCTCCTCTCCGTCACCACCTCCACAGTGTCCAGGGAGCAGCCGGGACAGAGCTGACCTTCTTGATGGGCCTATGGAGTCTCTTCCTATCAGCAGCTGTAGTACTGCGGCTGACGCTACAACAGAGTCATAAAAAGTTTTCAGGAGTGCCCACTGCGCCCCAAAGGACCTCAGTCTCCTGAGCAGGTAGTCTGCTCTGGCCTTTCTTATAAAGTGCCGTAGTGTCTGAGCAGTCCAGTTTATTGTTCAGGTGAACACCCAGGTACCTATAAGGTGTAACCCTATCAATGGTCATTCCCAGGATATTCACCATTTTGTAGAGTTGTCACTTTTACTCTCATGTTGATGTTTATTTATTGCACATTGTACTGTTCTCTTGCTGCTCTAACACAATAATGTCCCTTGTGGGATCAATTATCTGTCTATCTGTCTACGGCTGCAAACAAATGAACAAATGGAGAGAACAGTTCAGACTGAACAAGCTAGCTGTCCTCAAACAGCAGAGCATCCTCGCTTTCTTTTTAGCTTGGTGCTCAGAGTGTATTAAAAGCAGGGATGTTTTATACTAACAGCGCTGTTTGTATCCGTGTGCTTTATTGTTTGTCTGTAGAAAAGGTGTCCGCATCATTCTGCAGTCTTTCCTCCTGCTGTGAAGTCCACAGAAGCAGCCACTCAGCACTCGTGTGAGTGGAGAACTGAGATGTGTGCTGGACAGTAAAGATGTCCCTCACTGACTGATTTTTTTTTTGTTTTGTTTTGTTTTTAATCAAATGACTCATCGTGTTACTGTGAATCCCTGTTGAGCAGCTGAAATGACCTCACAGATGTGAAGTGTTCTACTAAATGAGCTTTGTTTGACCTTTGACCCTGAGACGAAATATGTGTTCACATGCTGTCAGTGTAATGCAAATAAAAGACTGGAAACAAAGCGGTTTTCTCAGTTTTTCCATTAAAATAAAGCAAAGGAAGCTTCTTTCCGAAGCTCTGCCGGTGGGCGTATCAAAGAAGAAATTGGAATAAAGCAGGTGTTGTGCCAAAAAGCGGTGGCTGCCAGAAATCGACTGCGGACCGCGTGAACGCGGGGCAGCCGCAGCTTTAAGGACTTGTGCGTTCCAGCTACTCGCAATCAATTTCTGACAGCCGATCACTTTTTGGCACAACACGGTGAGGAAAATGAGTGACAGAAAACGTAAAGGACAAAAAGTGTGTGCAGTTTGCCACACAGTGTGTCTGCTAGCTAAAGGAACAGCTGCTGTGTTTCCAGCGAGCGCAAAGAATGATGTAAAGATGTAAGAAAGCGGTAGAAACGTCCTCCAAAGAGCTGCCTTTACTTTCTTACTTTGAGTAGATTTCAGAGCCTATACTTTTTTACTTTTACTTGAGTAAAGAAGTTGAACCAGTACCTCAACTTTTACCAGAGTAGTTTTTAACACAAGTACGTACTTCTACTTAAGTAGAGAATGTCAGTACTTTTGCCACCTGTGCTTTTCAAACCATATGTTAAGCTCCATCCAGGGATAGGGATCGCATTATCGCCTTAGGCTATAAATGGTGTGGCAGGTTTCATGATCCATACTTGCCCCTTCAAAAAAGAAAAAAAAAAAGGAAACCCGGAGAACAGGTGCTTGCTAAATTGACACCTGAACAACTTTTTGACCTTGAAAACATTTCCCAAGTTGTCTGGTCATTTGTTTGCAGTAAAAAAGCCATTTAACAGCAAGATATTAAGTAATTTCTGCTATTTAGCTGAAACAGTTCTCTTATTTCTGGTCACATTTGTATGTGGCTCTGACTTTGAAAGATCAAAGAGTTAAACCTTTGGTCAAGAGCAGTTGCAGGTCGGACTTGAAATAAAACCAGTTTGAGTCACTTACGTTGAAAAACATCCTTTTAATAGGTCCGTGCCACACACTAGTGAAAAATAAAGCTCCTACAAAAGAATGATACTTTTATTCCACAATATCTTAAATAAAGTAACTTCAAGTACTTTTGACTTGGGTACAAAAAAATCTAGCTGCCTCCATCAGGCCACAACACACAGCAAGGTTCAACACAGTGGTTAAAAATGGCCTTAGGTCCTCTGTATTGTGGCAGATTATGAGGAAATGTATTGTGGAAGCATAACTGAATGCTTGTTGTTCCTTTTTTTCTTATTATTATTTATGGGGCGGAATGATTTCTGTGTCACTGTCCAAGTTTGGAGGCCTTGTTGGATTGAAATCATATAAAAAAATAATTGTCATAAAGAATGAAAACTAAAAACAAAAACATCCCCTACATGCCCCTGTTGGAAGGGTAGGCACTACCAAGATTAAGGATACCACAGTGTTTGCAGAGGATATGTATATACTGTACAAACAATATTTATGATAATGTTTTCATCACGTTCACTAAAATAGAATGCTACAATCATTCTAAGGCATAAACAATATCTTAATATTCTTAAACAATTTTTACACATTGTTCCAAACAAGACATAATATTGACATTAATAAACAGTATATACACATGAATCACCATAGCCTAACTGTTCCTCTGCAGTTACTGTAAATAAATGCAGTTTTACAGATTGAACAATTGAATACAGTCCTCTGATGCTCCAAAGCACTGAACAGTGTAAACAGCTTTTTTTTTTTTCTTGGCTTTGTTTGATATTTGGGAAAGGAAAAAAAAAAAAATTATAACACAATAACACATTCCTTTTCAGAAGTCAAAGCAGTTCGGCTGATTCCTCCTTTTTCATAGAAAATGAAGTGGACCTTGATTCATAAATAATTATTACAAAATTAAATACATTCACTATAATACGATTAAATAACAAAAAAAAAAAAAAAAAAAACCTATTTACAAGTAGTGGAAAGTATTCTAGCGCAGACACATCAGTGACATTTGAGGATTCATTCAGTGCAGTGTTCTGAGACAGGGAATGGTATTGCACTATGACACCCCATTTCTCTGGGACTCTTTGGGGCTTTTATCCCTGTTGTAATAAATCCAGCGCACCTCATGTAACAACTTTTTATTTCTCAAGGTGACATCTCTCTTATTCCTTATTAAGGAGTTGGCTTCTTCTTCCATCCTGCAAAGCCGCATTCTCCATCAGAAATGAAAACTAAAACCTGGCGCTCCGGTACGAAAAGTTGAATGGGTGTACGGGGGGAAAAAGTCTAAACAGACTTTGTTTTTTTTTTATTTTTTATTAGTTTGTTTGTTTCAGAAGCTCAGTCCAGCGCTTCTCAAAGAACTTCCTCATGTTATGACCAGCTCGGCCAATGTCTGAATTGTCTTCATTGAATTTTTCACAGTTATCAAAGACCAAGTTGACATCGATGATGAATGTCTCCAGGTTTTGATACCTGAAATAAAAAGAAAATGTTCAGGTTACAGACAACAGTCGATCGCGGCGTGTGGTGTCACTAAAATGTATTTACTGGAAAAAAAAACAACCTCTACTCTCACTTTAAGTTCTGTGCAAGACTTTTAACAGAAAAAGAACCAAGAGAAGCGATGGGAACTCACTGGCTGCTCACAAGCTTCTCACGTATGGTGGAGAAGTCCATCGGTTTCTTGATGACCTTCCTGTAGCCAGGGACCGATTTCAGGTTGACAGGTGTGAGAAAAGGCCATGCATCCTGATGCCGCTCCAACTCAGCAAGGAGTACTCTGTTGGACACACAAATACACACAAACACACGCACACACGGTTAAACTCTGGCCATGACTTTGTGAAAAAACAAGCTTTGGATATAGCACAGAAAAGCTGCCTTTCATAATTTCCTCATCCTTTTAAGAAGCTATAACCAATATTTCTGGATTGACAAGGGATCAGAAACGTGTATGTGAAGCAGTCTCTCATTGTGCCTGAATACTCAAAGCTTCTTTCAGCTCATTGTTTTGGGTTTATGGCAAACACAGCGAGGACGAGCTGGTGAACAGTGGAGCTTTAACAGCTGAAGATTCAGATATTTCCCCTCGCAGCCAAGAAGACCAAAAACAAAGCTAAAAGAAAGTCAGACAGTGCCGCTTTCCCCCAAAGTGGTTGTTAAATAAATGTTTCCTAACTAGTTTGCAGTACTCACTTGCAGTGTATTTTAATAACAACAGTATTTTTCACTTTCTGTTTATAGTTTGTTTCTGCTTCCTCCAAGGTGATACGGAAAGACAAGTGCAAACATGCCAGAGAGACATACCTGCATAATCCCAGGTCCCTGTTGTTGTCTCTAGCCGTTTTGGCTCGCTTCACACACGCAGGGCTCTCCTGATTGGACGCCGTTAGAGCAGGTGAACTCTCCTCTATTTTTCTCTTCCTGCTGGTGTCTTTTGCTCCTTTTTTGGGCGTACTGCTGGCACTTGTTGAGTCGTCCTCCGATACTTCCCCGTTACCGGCCTGCTTTCCATTCTTCTTTGCCTCCCCGCCCTTCTTGCTACCCCCTCCGCTAGATGCTACTGGTTTGGCTGGAGGCTTTTTGTTTTTAGGGGATGGACCACTTGCCTGCAAAAATACGCAGTACAAAATTTCCTTAGTCCAGGTGCTATTCAAACTGGAACCATTTAGCTTCATCCTACTCATACTGGCCTTTCCTAAAATAATAATATTTAGTCCCTTTGCTGACCACATCTGCATCAACACAAATTATTTAAAGCCTGCATTAAAAATCGTTACTCAGCTTCTCAAAGTCTTACTATGACTTATGAGTTTTACTGTCACTTAATGGGATAAATCCATGCTGCAGACAATAAAGCTTAAGAGCAAGCAATAAAACTGAAGGGGAGAAGCAGCTGATGAGATTTCTTTGAGCAAGCAGTGTCGCTGCAGTTTAGATGCACAAAATATTTCTTATTACTCTCACCTTTCTCCCATCAACTTTAGAAAACAAGAATAAAATAAGAATTCCTGAGATCAGTCTAAAATAACTGTGTATTAAAAATTGTATATTTTTTTTAAAAAAAATTGATACTTAATAAAAGGTTCAGATACCTTGGATATGCAGGCGGGGCAGTACCAGTCTCCTTCTGGGATGCTGGTGATCTTGGGTTTGTGACAGTAAGTGTGGCAGCCTTTGTCACAGCCATCACACAGCAGGAGGAGGTCCTCATTATCCCCCTTCTTGCACATCTGACAGTACTACAAAATAAGTGCGTCCATTAAAAACAAGTGCACATCTTCTGAATAGAGATGGTTTTTAATTAGTAGGGCGGACACAGGCTGCTGTTTTATTTTCTTACCACTTTCATTATGGATCTCTCCCAGGCAATGGACTTCTGCAGTTGTTGAATACACATGGCCAGCTGGGCAGCACTGCGCACTTCACTCAGGGCCTTCCTCCATACTTTCATACCGTGGGCCACCTCCTCCTCGCTGCTGAGAGAATTTAAGGGAAGGCAACGGGAATCAAAAAATAGATACGCATATGGGAATGTGTGGGGTTATTTACACACACACTACAACCCGTACCCAAGAAAACTACGCTGCTGTGTAAAATGTGAGTAAAAACAAAATGCAGTGACTTGCAAATCATTTCAAGCTTATATATTACGTCTAAAGGTACGAACACAGATGTCAGACATTTGTTTAATTTAAAATCTGTGGTCATTTGAAATTCGACGCCAGCAACATGCTTTTAAAGAAGTTGAGACGGGACAACAAAAGACTGATGCTGAAAAGGGTCGTTAGGTTCAGCAGTGAAATGAGCACTGACGTGAGGCTGGGTCTTTCGGAAGTCATTCAAGATGGATTGAGGCGAAGTAGAAAACTGTTCTGTGGTGTGACAAATCTTGATTTGAGAGGCATTTCAGAAATCATTGACTCCAGGCTAAAGAGGGTAAAAGCCATCCAGCAAGAATGGAAATGTCTACAATATCAAAACTACAGAAAACAGTGCCCGAATTGATCAGTTCTGTCAACATTTAAAATTTTCCGTTTGTGTCGTTTTCAACCAAATAAAGGATTTTTAATGATTTTCAAAACACTGCATTTTCTTTTCTTTAAGTTTTAACAACTTTTTGAAAATGGGTTTGTAGTAAGCTGTGTCACTTGAACCAGACGCCAAAAAGACAGCAGACCTTAAAGAGCTCCATCTTTACAGAGACAGGATGTTTTTGGGTGTATCGAGTGCTGAGGAGAGGTACACACCGATTTTATCACGTTAAGGGGACGCTCATGCAGGAAGAGTAAGTGTATACTGAATAGTGGGAGCTGTAAGTAAGCCCATAACTGAGGTTGCTGATGCACAACACCATGCAGATGACTTCAGAAAAAAAAAATGGCAAGTGAGTGGAGCCCCTCCCACACAAAAAGCTGCACAAGACCAAAAAAAAAGCAACAAGCCACCACAAAAATCTGCTGTGAAAGCAGCAAAGACCCTCACCTTTTGAGTAATATGGGAAAGAAAAAGCACACATAAAGAGAGGAAAGGGTCTTAGTGGGAGAGTGGGGAGCTGGTTGGAGAAATGACCTACCCTTCCCTGTCAGCACTAGTAGATGGGGCGGGGGCAGGGACAGTGACCGTACCCACATTATCCAGCCTGATCTGAATGGTGGTACCTAAGGGGCTCCTCAGGTACCTTCTCTCGATGTTGCGCTCCAGATCAGCCAGACGTGTCACTGCTATGTCCAGCGGGTTGTCCGGGTGACGCATCACCCCGCCCTTCTCTCCCCGCTCTTCTAGATGCTCCTTGGAGTCCTTGTCTCCCGTGTTTGCTGCTGATGGCGTTGCTTTGGTCAGGGGCTTGTGCTCGAAATACACCAGGTCCTCCCGCTCAGACTGAGGGTCCGGGTATGTCCAGCCCTGGGTGAGAAAATCAGCTGTTGAGTCTTTTGGTCGTTAATCCTACTGACAAAATATGTAGAGGTATATGTGTTAATGTGTTACTATTTCACCTTAACCTGCAGGCTGGCTGCAGTGACCTTCCTCTCCAGTTCCTCAACCTGCTGCAGTATAGCAATGTCCATTTCCATTGCCTGCTCCTCAACACACCAGCCCCGCACCGATTCCACACTGACCTGGCTCTCCTCCAACTCATGGAGCTCAATCATGGCCACTAGATAAACAACATGACAGATATCAGTGAGCCATGATTTCATACACAAACACACGCTGATGTAGATAAACACACGGACAAGGCAGTGAAATATGCACAGATATTTATATAATTCAAACTTAAATAATACAGTACTAGCAATCTATTGCGGGATTATAAGGAAATGCTTCTAAGCTTGAATGAATCTGTGACATATCATTATGTGCTCAGAGGAACTGTTTCACAACTTACCGTCTCTGTGTTTGGTGCAGACCTGCGGGATGATCTCCATGTATTTCTGCATTTGCCTCTGGAGGGCCTTCTCTCTGATTCCTCGGCTGTGGAGCGCACCGACGAGAGCCCTGAGCTCTTCGATGTCAGCCACCCGCCACCAACCTGTCAGCATCTCTGAGACAGTGAGCACAAACAGGTGTGAAAGCATAAAGATGCTTTGTTCAGTTAAGACATGTTACAGTCAAATCAAATTGTAATTAGATGAGCTGAGCACTGCCTGATCTAATTATATTCAGGCAAATTAATGATTTCAATGGCACTCACCTTCTGGGATGGACCGTGGTGTGAGGTGGTCGAGGGATTTGGGCATCTCCAGGGCGGGAGACGGCATAGAGGAAGTTTTCTCAATGCGAGGTAAAGGCGATTCACTTTTACTGGAGACACTTGCTGCTGTGTTGCCCTCCACAGAGTGACTTGGCATGGGGCTGGGGCTGCTGCACAGAGGCAGGCTGGGACTCATTATTCCACTGGGCCAGTTTGTGAAAGAAATTCCTAGCAAAGAGCCACCTGACTTCACCTGTGGAGAAAAGAGGGATAACAGAGGGGTGAGAATCAGAATCAGAAAGCCTTTATTGTCATCAAATACAGGCGCTTGACGCAATTGTGAAAGGAGGTAGAGGTGCACAAGAGGAAATATAATAGCGATGTGTATTCCAGCCAGGAGTCTCACCTGCAGGGTGGATAGTGGGTAGCTGAGGATGCTGGCCGGGTGGTGTGGGCTGGCAGAGGCTGAGGCAGCAGAAGGGGTGAGAGGGAGGGCAGGGGATGGAGGTGGTGATCTGGGTCTGATTGGGGTAGAGGACACCTGAGGAGACACACGAGGTGCTCCTGGTGGAGGTGTGGTGAGGGAAGAGAGGTCACAAGGGTTGCGAGGAAGCAGACTGAACCAGTGTCCGCTCCTTTCTGTTAGGACTCTGAGCAGCTGATCGTTTGCTTGGAATGAAAGGTGTGGAGATGGAGCTGGGGATGAGGTTGGAGGAGTGTTCCCTGGGCTTTCATGTGCAGCTGGCAGGCATGGGGCAGATAAAGAGGATGAAGCTGGGGGAGGGATGCTTGTTGTGTCATTAGTGGTCATCATGGAGGGAGTTGCTGCCAGCTCGAGAGTATTGCGAGTGGGGGAGGATGACAACACAGTGGTTGTAACAGGAGTGCCTACGGGACTGCCATTTTGTCTCACGTGGGGACTCTCCTTGTCTTCTGCCTTCACAGATTCTTTGCCAGTGTCCTTGCTGACTTCTCTGAGAGTGCACAGCTTAGGTCCACAGCCTGGTTGCTGGTAGAAGAGGGTCGGGGAGCTTTTCTTCCCCTCGCGTTCCTTCGCCTCCTCATTCTGTTGATCCAAGTCTTGCATTAGAATGCTTTGCCCATCGAGATTGGTGGGTTTCTCTTTCTGCAGCTCAACCTCTTGAGGTTCTTCTTTGACCTTGACCTCCTCCGCTGCTCTCCTCCTCCTCTGTCGCTCCTCCTCCAGTTCCTCTGGAGCTGCAGGGGAAAAAATGAGAGAACATACTCCAGTTGGAAACTGAACTGCTGTAATACTGAAACTGGATGCTGATTATTCTACATTACTCTAATTCACTTGCTTTTGGAAGATAGGCAGAGCTGTGTTATTAGTGTTGACAGATGCTATCTCAAATTAGTCTTTAGCTGCATATTTCATTCTGCAATAAAACAGCTGAACATGCAGCTACACAAATTATAAAAGGTCTCCCTTCGTCTTCCTGCCAAGCCTGTTATTATACTTTCATTTTCCAAATATTCTGCCAGATAAGCAAAGTGAAGCATTCAAGTATATGTATTCATCAAACTTAGTGTGTGGCATACTGCGACAACCTTCTCCACTCTCCATGGCTTCAATGAAGACCCCTCCACAGTGGGGCAGTACCCAGTATCGGCGCCGGTACCGATCCTGCCCATACATCATGGAGCGTAGGGAATGGGATATCTCAAACAGCTTCCTTCTGGTCTGATGATGTTGCTGCAATCGTACAAAACATACACAGAAATTACAGACCCACAGAAGACAGCTGCCCTACCTGATGTTTTGTTTTTGTAATAATTTGTGATATATGAAGCATCACATGCTATGCTAATGAGCTCATTTATCAAGCTAATTAATGCCTTCATTAGTAAACAGGCCTATGGCAGCACAAACAGTCACAAAATGTACAAATCACATGGTTGTTTTTAAGACATTTAGAGGTTGCAGCTGTTTTTCCAAATCCTAGCATTGGAGACGTCTGAGGCATTACTTTTTATCTCAATTTGTGTGCTCATTGTAATCCCACATTAACAGCATCAAATCTAAATGGTATAATTTTCTGATGCACTTTACACTTACGTGAGTGGGTAAAAACATTTCATAGCATTTGAACATTTTACAGAAAGGAATACCTTGGCCAGCTTCTCTATTTGCTTCTCCAGCTCCTCGACACTAGTAGCATGGTCAACTTCATCCTGACAGAAGATTTTAAAAAAGGGGGGGGAAAAAATAGAGTTAATGTCTCTGAGCAACAAACTGGTGTCTTATAATGAAGCTGGATCTATCACATTACCTCCTCATATGTCTCCACTTTTCTAACCTTCTTTATTTCTTCCTCCTCCTCTTCCTCCTCTTCGTCGGGTTGTTCGTCGCTGTCATCGTCGTCGTCGTCGTCATCTTCGCTGTCTCCACCCAGTTTCCTTTTGCGTTTGGTGGCTGAGGACGGAGTGCCGATGGACTGGTTCTCTTCCACACCCACACTGGCCTCCCGCTTCCCAGTTCGTTTGGCATAAATGGTTCTCAACCTGTATAAACACACAGGAGTTTAGTCTGATCGTGCACAGAGAATAAAATCACTATTATTCGGGGTTAAAGAAAACCTACTTCTTCAGTTTTCCCTCCATAATGATCTTGTCCTTCCTCATGTTTGCCATCTGATCCAGGTTCTTGTCAATCTCACTGCATGAGGAAATGCAGTTCTATTAGTTGCAGCTGTGACAGTGTACATTTATTGTTTTAGGTCATCTCAAAAACTAATAAATGTAATGAGTAAACGTTTATGCGGGCTGGCTACCACTTACTACCGCAGGAGAGAAAAAAAAAAAGCTAATATAACAGCTGGTACCCCAGAGCACAAATTAATACTTTTATTATTTCCTTACAATAAAAAGGACTGCAAATTACTGCTCCCTACTGCAGCTTTATTAATTGTTCTCCACAGTATCAATAAAAAAAACATCACAGGCTCAGAAATAATTTGAGCGTTAAGCAAAATAAAAACACATATACTGCATTACCGATTGGTAAAAAGGAGTATTAGCTTTCTAATTCTGTCTTTTAATTATGTCACTTCATAGGAAGAGAAAATATTACAGAAAACTAACACATCCAACACTGGCATACAGTAATGTGCAAAAGTCTTGAGTCGCCCCTTATTTGTTTATATTTTGCTAGGAAAATGGAATTGCAGGGATTTATTAAACATACATGGAAGAACAGCACATAAGGCAAAAAAAAAGAGTTTGTACAATTCTAATGAGCTTGAAAGTCAATATTTGGTGTGACCACCTTTATTCTTCAACACAGCCTGAACTCTGTTAGGCACCTTTTTTCTCATTTCTTTAAGAAATCTTCAGGAATAGTTCTCCAGGCTTCTTGAAGGACATTCAAAGCTCTTCTTTGGATGTTGGCAATCAGACTCTTTGTAGATGATATTGCCCGGTGGACCAAATCCTGATGGTACTTTTCAACATTCATAATTCCATCAATTTTGACAAGATCCCAACACCACTGGCTGAAGTGCAGGCTCAAAGATGACAGAGCCTCCAGCATGTTTTACAGATGGCTGGAGACCCTCACTGTACGTCTGTCCTGACCTCCTCTGTACATTATAATGGTGATTTGAACCAAAGATTTAAAATCTGGATTCATCGCTCCATAAGATCTGTTGCCACTGATTTTCAGTCCAGTTAATTTGGCAAACCTGAGCCTTTTCTCCCCTTTTCCCATCATTAAGACTTCTTGAGAGCCACCCTTCCACTGAGACCATTTCTGATGAGGCTTCAGTGAAGAGTAGATGGATCAACTGAAGGAGCAGATGCATGTCTCAGGTCCTGTGTCCGGTCTTTGCTGGATTTTTTCCTATTTCTTAAGGGCATGACTTTCAGATACTGTTCATCTGCTGTAGATAGTTCTTTAGGCCGCCACTTTTTTGTCCTCCACTTGTCCATTTTTTTTAAAGACACACTGGACATCATGCTGCAATATGCCGAGTTTTCGGCTAGCAGCTCTTTGGGAATCAGCTTGTGGCTGCAAAAATGCTATTTTACGCCTGTAAAACTGTGTTATCGTCATTTTTCATAGATTTAACTAAAGAAATGGGAACAAATTATGTGTTTTTGCTCAAGACCACTTTAAAAATAATAATAAAAGAAAGTCTGGTTCCTTCGAAACAAAATATGACTCAAGACTTTTGCACAATATTGCAGAATACTTAAAGCGGTCAGTACAGTTTTCTGCTGTTTCACCTACCTGATGACAGCTTTGCTACAGGCCAGCTCATTAGCCAAGAACCCCAGAATTGAGGCCTTCTGAGCAGGCGTGTGAGCCTGAAAGGCTTTAGTCTTCAAACTAAGAGCCAAAGGAGCCAATTCTGTATTTGCGCAATGAGCTCCCATGTACATCTGCAGCACCTCAGAGACATTATCCCTGTTGATGCCAACGTTAGTCAGGTGGTCCCCCAGCATGGTTTTTGTCTGATAGGGAGAGTGATGACAGCAAAGTGGAAACATTGGTGAACACTTTCTCAGCAATTTTAAGTCAATTCAATGTCTTAACTTGTTACTTGACATTTTTGCAATTAAATGGATGTAATGTACATATGGATATTTGCAAAATAGATGAAAAAGTACCTATGCCTTTAATTAAAAACCCAAAATATGTTAAGCATATAATAGAAGAAGAAGAAGAAACAGCCTTTATTGTCCCACAGAGGGGAAATTTGGGTGTAATAATGATAATGATAAGCATTAAAATAATGTCAATGTATCAAATGTAAAAATGCTGATTTTGAAGAGTGGCCCCTTTCAATCTTAATAACTTTGTGCAAGATCATTATAATACTAAAGCAAGTCCTAAATCTGGGTGACAAAACTACTTATTACATATGGTGATACTGTTAATCTACTGGATCTAATAGATCATATTTACTTATATTAACTTTATCATGTCTCAGCTACAATCCCAAAGCTGAGTCAGTCGATTCAAAAAGTAGCTCACCTTTTGTCCAGGTGGCAAACCGGGATCACAGACTGCCAGAGAAAGCAGTTTAACCAGAAGGTCTTGAACTTGGCCCATGCTGTCCCCCACATTAAGCAAGCCTTCCTGTAGCATTCCCAGCGTGGGCACGTCCGTATTCACGTCGAGTCCCAAAACCTTTCCAAAGCCTCGCAGGAACTGCATGAGCATCAGGCAGTCCGACACAGCACGTCCTGGTAGGATGAGGCCGGGAATCCGGGAGAATTCAGGGAGAGCCTGGATACAGGAACACGGGTAAAATCAGGACTGTTTTTATTCATAGTAGGGTTATTTCATAAAACGTAGAATTTTGATTAACTTTTGGAAAAAATTGGAAAAGCTGTTATATTACGTGTGTGATTGAAACAGTAATAATGGATCATTTAGTATATTTTGCAGTATGCTATTTTAACCACTTGAGGGCACACATTTCCAC
Source organism: Cichlasoma orientale (assembly GCA_034780415.1). Taxonomy (NCBI): domain Eukaryota; kingdom Metazoa; phylum Chordata; class Actinopteri; order Cichliformes; family Cichlidae; genus Cichlasoma; species Cichlasoma orientale. The sequence goes on along the minus strand of JAVDPK010001705.1, from coordinate 72,452 downwards.
ATAAAAATGCTCAGTACCATGTGGTCTCAGGAACAACTGTCCACTCAATAATAATAATAATAGTAGTAATAATAATAATAATAATAATAATAATAATAATAATAATAATAATAATAATAAAATACCTTATGATCAGACAGACACATATCTTCATTTGGCTTCTTCAGTTCCCTCGCTATCTCCAGCTCCAGCCTTCGTTGCTCCAGTTTACGCTCTTTGTTCAGACGCTTCTCATCCCTTTTCTCCTGCCGCAAGCGTTCACGCTCCTAGAAAGACCAAAATTCAAGGGAGCATTAGGAAAGCAAAAATGTGTATGTGTGCATTTGTGTGTGTGTGCGTGTGTGTGCGTGTGAGAGAGAGAAAACAGACAAGAAGGTTTACTTGAGTTTGCTGAGCAGTGTTAGAATTCAGCCTAATGCTGCTGTGCATTCAAAGGAAAAGTGCTTGAGGGCCAAAATCTTTTGACTTGGTAAGTGTGCAGGAAAAAAAATGAATGAAGGAAAAGAGCACACATAAAGGAGAGGAAGCAGGAATCCATGGAGGGAATAATGACTTGGGCTCTTTTTATGGAGCGGACTGTGCACCTGTGTGTGTTTCTGCATTTATTTGCGTGCATATGGGCTACCTCTGCTTTTTTGCGAGCCTCAACAGCCTTCATCAGCATTACATGTTGCCTCCTCCTTTCCCTCTCCTAAAGGGACAAAAACAGGGAAACATTAAGAAGCACACATTGTACATACAGTAGCCGAGGCCAGCTTTAGTTTATTGTGTATTAATGTAAAACTGTGATGCACTAAATTCAGTAGAGGCACCATACTTGAACAAACACAGGACAATGCTTCACATGTATACACTTTCACATGTATGGTGGAAGCATAAGTGAAGAGTACAGTAGTACAATGACAACCAAAAAGCAACACATAGATGCGGTACAAAATAGATGTGATGACAGGCTCAAAAAGAGAAGCAGCTGGAATCGGTGACGGCGCCTCTAAACTAGAGCTGACACAACAAAAGCAACAAAACACTAGTTGCCGGAAGTCATCTGACATGCCACATGTCATTAGAGTTATAATAAAAACAATAAATTCTGTTACATGAATCAATGCTATCACTTTTTTTGACACATCATCCCAGTAATATTTGGTGGGGGGGGGGGGGTTACAAAGAGGAATGGATTGTGAGGTGTAACTACAAACTGAGCAGTTTCACTTCAGTGGTTTTGGCAGCTTAAGTGTTAGCACACTGTGTGACTGCTGAGGATGAGACATCTATGTTGTTCTTTGGTGCATGATACACAGTCTACTGCCAAAGGGCACAGGAATCACTGGTGACTGACTATCATTTTATTTGATCTCTTAAGGTTTCCCGCTCCACCATATCAGGCTGTCATTCCCTCTGTGATCCACCAGAAAGACACAATTGCCACTATTAGGGCTTGCCAAGGACATTTCCAGTTCTCGCTGACTAAAATGGACTGTTTTGTGAGGACTGTTTTGTCATTGTGATAAACAAAACAGGCTAGATGCCAAGCACTCTGCTGCAATATTTCTTTGTGCTTATTTGTTTGATTTATCTACAAATGGAAAACTTGAAAATGACAGAAAGCCTGTGGCGTTCAGCTTTTTCCAATTCATCAAAAACAACGAATATGTTAAAGGCTTTTATGATAATAAACTGTGATAAATCAAATGCGATACAGCTACATGTGACAACTTTAAACACGGGGATTAAACACGCATCTTCATTTTGAACACTATATTGCGCAAGAGGTTGATGCAGTAATGGGCTCAGTCCACTGTAAAACAGAAAGGCAAACCTTTAGATTCAGCTGCGACTGCATGTGTATGAGTAAGAAGGGCTACAAGCAGGAGAGCCAGGCCAAAATAAAAAGCTACATAGAACCATACAGTCCCCATGGTGGAGATGATTGCATTCTTGTTCCAGTGTTTTGGGGGGGGGGGGTTTTCCAATTTTTTTTTTCAAGCAAATGCTGCGAGATACCCGCACCAAACTGGTGGGAAATCTGCCTGTAAGTGTCTCCACCATGAAGACAAAATGACTCTCAGTAGCTGTTTTCATTCATTGTGCAGAGTACAGGAACAGTGAATGACAGAGAGGCCGGGATGGGGCAGGTTAAAGTCCAGCACTCTGTGGACTGCAGAACAGATGCACGGACGAACAGACACAAGCTCAATGTCTGGGCCGAAATCGTCAAGCACTCACGGGTAACACAGGCTACTCCAATAAAACAGTTAGACAATGTATGTGATGGATGGAAACTCCTCGAGCGCACTTTCAGACAGTGAGTGTGGATTGGCTAGCAGTCTTTGCAATGCATTCTGAGTAGAAGGGGAGGATGGGGGAGGGGGACAGAAGCTGCCTGGCCACCGTGACAGGGTCAGTTGTCCCTCAGGACGAGCAGATGGAGGCAGCATACTGACTCTTTTTCTCTTTTGTTGGTTTTGCTGGAAAGCCATGCAGAAGAATGTAGTATGACAGCAGCCAGTGCTACACTTAATGCATTGCTATGACAACCATAACACAACCAGTTACACGATGCAGGTGTTAGATGTACAAAAATAAACATACCCATACCATATCTAGTCTATGCCTCTCCAACTCCTGGCAGAAAGAGTTGGCAAAATATTATGGAACAGAAGTAATATCCAATACCAATAAGCATGGCGTTTAATAAAGAGAAATACTCAGGAATATGTACACACACTCACACACGCCTATATTTAAATACACATTGATGCACAAGGTATAAACGCACACACCCCCACACACACACACACACACACACACCTGCAAATTCTTATACAAGTCTGAGGTAAATGGTTTTATTCAGCAGTAACTATTAGGTTCAAGAGGCTCAGTAAGTTGTTACAAGTGCCTACCTGTTGTTTGAGCATCTCTGCCTGCTGTCTCCTCAACTCTTTCTCCTTGAAGGCAAGAACAAGAAGACGAGAGGAAAATCAATATGCATCCGTTATATTAATATCATCAAAAGTACAAATACGGGCTGATGGAAAAGTCTCACAACATGGTACATGAATTATAAAATTTAATTAACAGGATTTTTTTTAACTTAAAAAAAATGGTATAGCACAATTTTACACATTTTTTTCAAGAGTTTAATTGAAGGATACCTTTATGCGCTTTTCAGCCTCCAGTATTTTGGCGTTGGCGGCTTCTTCCTTCTTTTTCCGCTTGGCCTGTGAATAAAGATTAAAGTCGAGAATCACAGAGACATATATCATTCAAGCACATCAAGTCCAATCAGTCCTGGGCTTTGCAGCACTTTAACTGATTGTATGTAGTTTTCTGGTTTGAGCAAAGATTTCATGCTCCTGAATGCCAGTCAAATTTGTAAAACACAGCAAATGAATAATGTATCTCTTTAACACGTAATTGTGAAAATGTTGAAGCCTCCTGTTAAGAGTGGCTTGCCAACCGTGTCAACTCAAAATTGATTTAGTCCTGCTAAAACACTTTGAAGCTCCTACAGTATAATTGTGTGCCCCTGCATGTGTGTGTGTGTGTGTGTGTTTGTGTGAATGTGTATGCATCCTTGGATGTGTGTTTGCGTGTGGAAAACAGCACCTTTTTTTTCCCCTCGACCCACTTATGCTAAACTGTTACTGTTGTCTGATGAAAAAAAGACTTTTCTGTCCAATTTAAATAAGGTCTGAAGAGGCAGCAACAGCCATTTTAATATTCAACAGCCGTCAACCAAGACCAATTTAGCATTAGTTCCATGTGGAATTATGCCTAAGAAGACGCAACTCCCTCCAATGCATGCTGCTGTTCAGTAATGAGCTTTAGGAAGATTAAAACACTATAGACTGAGGGGCTGTAGCTATCCAGGAATGTTCTGCTTAATCAGAGGTGCTGCTGGATCAGATTCTGTACCTCCAAAATTTGCTGCGCTCTGAGTTCCTTCTCCATCCGAATTTGCTGAATACGCTTGATCTTTTCCTGTAAAAAAAAAAAAAAAAGGAAAAAAAAAACATAATCTCTTAATATTTTAGACATCCCCAGATAAAATCACTTTCCAACCACTCTATTCCAATTGGGTTGGGCAGAAAGTCACAACAACAAGTTTAGCACTACAAGTAATAATGGTAATTGAAAAGTAAGCTTTAAAGGATCAAAAAATAACAATTCAACATTTCCAGCAGTGCTCACAGGGAGTGTGTGTGTCAGGACACTTAGATAAGGAAAAGAAGGGAAAAATGCTGGCAGCACACCCGCAAAGAAGACCCACCTGCTGCTTGAGAATCTTGATCTGCTCTTTCTGCTTCCTCCTCTCCTCCGCTGCCATGATAGCTACAAGAGTAAAGTCAGTGTTACATTAGTGTCTACAAAAATGACCTATAAAAACACGGTCTTCTAACTGCATTCATATCTGAGAGGTTTGGCGTTGTTCCTCTTCATTTATTTAAGAGGTCTCACTGAGATCACAATGTATTTTTTTAAAAAGGCACGGAGAAATTCAGAGAATGAGATTAAAACCAAGCACTGTAAAAATAAGGCTGTGACACAAAACAATCAACATGTACAGACACACTCGTTAAAATGGCACACTTTAACTAGAATCTAAACGACAGTGTCAATACATTTATTATTATTATTCAGGCCAAAAATATTAGGCATTGACATTTTGGCTTATTTGTGGTTATTTAAGATTTACTTGTGCAGGAACTCTCAGTGAACTCTTTTGTAGGTCGGGCCAGAAAATTAATTACAGATACTAGTTGATAACTCAGTTCATCATGAATCAGTTACCTCAAAACAAACAACACACACAGACACACCAGTTGAAAGAGTGACAGAAATGATCAGACATAAAACCTCTCAGAGAAGCTACTATAGTGGAATGAGCTACAGCTGCAGTTCATGCCAGTTTGAAAATGTATTTTATGCTTTTAATTCTGTGGTTACAGTCTGTAATTTGGTCCTGGCTCCTTTGTATGAGACTTCTTTGGTGTGTGGTTGTGGTTATTAGCACTGAAGGGAACTAAGGCTGTTAAATATCTCAGCAGCTGATGCTCTCTTCATGCTAGTAATGACCACCCAACTTTTTCATCAAGCTCACAGCAGCAAGGTGAATGAAAATGCCGTCTTGTTTAACGAATTGAATGGCACAGCGATTGGCTGTGTTTAATGCTATTAAGGAGATCTCTACAATCCAATATAGACAGTTTGGTGGATTGTTTGTTTATTACTGTTGTCAAGAGACAAACTGGAGCCCAAATAGTGCCCAGATCACACCAGCCATTCTGACCCATTAGAGATCAGTAGTCATCACCCCAACCTAAGCATTCAGTATTCATGAGTTTGACCACAGCCACCTTTGAGCTTGCAGACAGACGATAAACATGTAGGGCAACACGCTGTCCTGCCAGGTTTCTAAGTATTTACAATGCTGACTGTATTGTTAGATCTCCATATAGAACATGCCTGGGATTGAGAACATAAATGTCTGTGTTTTTGCGCAGTGCATGCAGTGTCTTATTGAAGTTTAGAAAAAGTGTAACAAAGGGGTCTACAGGTCATGAAACGCAGCAGTATGCGATACGATATCCATAGAAATTTACATAACAGTGCTGAGATGAAAAATAAGTGTCATTATGCACAAAGTAAATAGCAGTGGGCCTAATATGGATACTTGAGGGACACATTCAGTAACCAAGTGGGAGCTTAACAACAACAGTTCTGAACTCTGTTAGAGGCGTGATTCTGCAGCCAGCTGAAAGCAAAAAAACATCAAAACCCACAGAAAGAAAAATACTGTGATCTTCACAGTGTTGCTTTTTATGACGTGAGTTAACAATGCCACTCACAATAACAGCCGCGGCAGTCATTATGCTATGATCAGGCCTAAAGCCAGACTGCTGTGTCTGAATGCATTTAATATGCTCCGCGAAGATGTTTTGTGTTGTAAGCTGACTATTGATGCTTGGATTTTGGACAGGACAGACAGGACCACACAGATATACAGTAGCTCCATAGTACACCTGCACCCAAGTCACAAGTAGTTAGTATTCATCACAAGTTCAGTTTCGGGTCACTTGTGTCGCCAAATTTATGCAGTGGATCTGAGCTCGTGTCTCTATTGAAGAAAGTCTTTTAGTTGAAAAAAATTATATTGCAAATCAAAGTGATGCAATATTAAAAGTTATGGATCAAAATTGTTTCCCCCTGTTTAAATGTTTCTGGTGCATTATAACATGTCTAGCTTCAGCTCTGAATTTAAGTGAGAGCTAAGCAAACAGTCCTGAAATTGGATGCAATAATAATTAGAGGAGAAAGAAGATTAAAGCTCAAAAAAATCATGAAAACTGTTTTGAACCTACATGCAAACAAAGGCTATATGCATACTTTGTGGTCTTTATACTATGCTGACTTCAATCAAAGCAGTCTGAACAAGACTGACCAATTAAATCACCTCCACTTGCATGCTCACAGCCCTGTACTCTCTTACCTTGCTGTTTCCGAGCTTCTTTGGCTGCTCGTGCCAGTGCCTGTTTTTCCAGTTTTCTCATCAGTTTCATCTGTGCCGCCTGTCTGGCTATTTCTACAAAGTGGAAACAAAAGCGCTGTCACTGAGGAACCTCTGTAGTCATACTGGACACATCTAACTGGGATTATTCCTTAAAGTTTGATTTATAAAGTTTAGCAATTGTAGCAAACTTAGAGTGATATATTTATCCATTACCACTTTAAAATACCGAGATATATGTCAAAATAATTTTACAGAGGTAGGGCTGAAAATCAGGTTTGTGGGCCTTTGCTAAGCAACACAAAAGCACAAAAACAAGACATGTTAACAATGGTGATTCATCTTGACAAGTAATTGTTGTTAGTATTATTCAGATAAAGTAGGTGGCTCAAACAAAAAAGCATGACAAAAAAAGAAAAAACTTGTCCTTATACTAAAAAAATATTTAAAACTGTGACCCCTCCGCTGTCATCAGCTAGCCGAATAATGGCTGGTTGATGAATGGCACACAAACTTATGACAAACATATTTCAGGGCTCATTTCCTCTGCTAACCTTGAGCCTCTAGCTTGCGCAGAAGTTTGACCTGACTGGGACTGGGGCCCTCAGGCGCCAGTGGATCGCCTACATTAGGGGGTCGTCCCTTCCTCCGTCGGTTACCTTTGGCACCTTCGCCTGCTAACTGACGTTCTGAATTTGGGGGACGACCCCTACGACTTTCCATTGCCAAAATACGAGGTATGACCTCCTCTTCCTTCAACAGGCTCCACTGTAAACCCTGGAGAAAGGAAGGAAAAGTAGAAAAGGAGAGATTGTGAGAGGTGTGGAGAGATGTGACAAAGAATGACTTGCCAGCATGAATAATTTCATGTGACTAAAGGACAATTAAATTATTAGCTGCTAGACTCTGATCTGGATACATTCAGTAGAGACTAAAAAGTGATATATCATTACATTTTGTATAATTCACAATAAAAACAGCGGCTAAATAGCAGATTAAATAGGAATTCTGTTTCTCTTGCCCCTCAGCACTGCTGCATTTCTATATTAGCACCTTCTCTACTTTGCTTCCAATTACAAACACACATCCATTTTCTAGTTTATCTCTTTGTGTCACACACAGACATAACATGGAATATATCAGTGGTCACCTGTGGAAGCAATGTCAGCTGATTATTACATTTCTCCATGCACAGTGCGAGGTCTATGAACTAGGACTACTGAGGGTTTTAGTTGATTCCTACTCATGCCCTGACAGTGACTGCTGCATGAAGCTTTGCCTGCCGCTAGATGAAAAGATGAAGAGGGATCAGGGAGAGAGAGAGAGAGATGAAAGGCAGTCACCTGGGGTCCTTCTCTGGCTTCATAGAAGTCACCAACCCTTATCTTTGCACTGAAGCTAAAATTATCACGCGTGATGCCACTTATTCCATTTCTGGATAGATACTACAGAAGAGAAAATAATAATGGCGTTGGTTTAGGCAGAAAAAAAAAGTGAAATTAGTGACATTGAAAAGCAACTGGGAGGCACTAGATGGAAGGGAGTCTATGGTTACAGTGCATCTGTGCAGCGCTACTAATCGTTATAAAAGCCAGGGGACAAAAAAAAAAAAAAAAAAGAGCAACAGCTCTCAGGAGGGAAAAATGGTTCTGACCTTGGGGTGCACAATTCAGGCCCTTTCTTATTTATCTGTGGCATCGCCAGGCTTTTACTGCCTACTGCATGACTAGCAGCGAGTGAACGTTACTGTGTAGACGTTTCTTTTCTTTCTTTTTTTTTCCCTCTCTTTTTTTTTTTGTTTGCACGACAACACTCAAAGGCAGTTTAGACAATCTGTGTGTTTGTGCTTTTGATGAAACAAACAAAGAAGGCCGCAGGTTATATTAAATTGTACAAATGGGGCCAAAGTCATGCATCCCAACACTAACCATTAATCATTTTGGGGGAGGGAGAAGGAGAGGTGAAAAAAGTGGCACAAGAAGTGAATCTAAGAATATCATCTGTCACTATTACGGTCACAGAAAGCGGGGGGGGGGGGGGGGGGGGGGGGGGGGGG
>JAVDPK010001705.1:34908-49698 GCA_034780415.1 Cichlasoma orientale | reverse complement strand
CCCCCCCCCCCCCCCCCCCCCCCCCCCCCCCCCCCCCCCCCCCCCCCCCCCCCCCCCCCCCCCCCCCAAAAGCAGAAGAAAAGGAAAGAGTGGAGAAGATGAAGGACAGCCTGTAAACCGTTTCTGTCGTTTCTCAATATCTGCACTTAATGCCTCGCCTTGTCAAAACGTGATGATGTGAACAGAATTGATTTCCCCCCTAACAAACAACAAAAAAGCAATCCCTTCTTTGCAGAGGTGTAAAGCAGAGCTACCCTCCCCCTCATCTCCTCTCATCTCTCACAATCTCTCAAAGGGCCTCTTCCTGGGATGAGAGACGGAGAGAGAAAGGACAGCGGGGGGAAAGAAACGACTGCAAGGCGAGTCCATCTTCCTCTGACAACTACAAACTGATCACTTAGAGCAATTAAATCTAATAACAATAATAAGATTGAGCTCAGCAATGTACCACCAAATGCACAGCAACAACAATGATTGCAACAATAATGGAGCGCCAAGGTATTTAAGGATCCAATCCTGACTTAATTATGAGAAATTAAAATGGATTTAGCATCAGAATTAGCTTGATTTTATAGGTAATTAACGGCACACCACAGTGGCGGTATAAGGCAAGCGTTATAATCTCCGTGAACGGCTAAATCAATTTGACTTGAACAACACCAACCAATCAACAGAGAACGCTGCAACCAGAAACAGCAGGTCTCGCAGATGCAAGGAGAGGGAGAATTTATGCTAATAGCTGAACTATGATTTATAAGATGTGTTCCAGCACCGGATTCACAGTCACGTCCACAAATACAACACAGCACCCAGCTGTCAACGCATGCAGCTAATAGTGGTTAGATGCAGCGGCCCTTCAGGAGATAGTGTAGCTATAAACAGCTCTGCAGTTTTATGACTGCGTTTGGCCTTCATATAGAAGCCTTCACATGTCAGTATGATCTGAAAGGAGGGCAGAATAGCATAAAGGAGAGATACAGTGAGTGCATTCGGTGATTCGGTGGCCGGTGCTGCTCAGTATCGCGGCCTTACATCATGCGTTTTGTTTTTGTGGTGTTGTATGTCTGCGTTGCGTGCATGTAGCGGTGCTCAGTTACACATGCAGCGGTTTTTAACAAAAGGCTGCAAATACATGTGCCTATGGAAGTGTTTGTGTGCATGTATGCGTGTGTGTCACAGCCTCAAACTATTCAACCTCCTGTGTGTCGCCTGCCTCTTTTCTCCTCACCCCTTCAACACACACACACACACACACACACACACACACACACACACACACACACACACACACACACACACACACACACACAGTAACAGATGGCTGATACTAACTGAGATAATCCGCCAACAGAGTCATCAGCATGGATCAGTGGTAATCAGAGTGTGGACACAATGTCTCTTCTCCAGCCGTAATGGAAGGAGCGCCTGGCGCAAGAGAAGGGAAATGCATTATTCCCCATGATGCCCTGACCTCATTCAAAGACACACACAGTGGCTCCCAGCTCCCTTTCTTTTTTCTCCTCGCCATAGACAACAAAGAGTATATCATCACTGCTTCTACAACATTCACTCGCCCCTCCAGATCTCTTGCTCCCTACCTTTTATTGTGATGTGCAACTGTGTCTAACGCAGACCTGCGTTCAGTCAGCCAAAAAGGAAAAATGTCAACATAGCAAGTGTGTCATGATGAAGGTTGTTGGTAACAAAAAGGATTGGAGTGAGTAATCATCAGTTTTACAGGGTTTTTCTTCCTGTTTTGCTCAAAACAACCATATTGACTTATTACTTAGCCACCCGAAGTCTTCCTGAGAATTAATATTGCTTCTTATAAGTGTAATATCCAGACACTGTGGTTATCAGGTAGGTGAAAAACTGCCAGTAAGTGAGTGGTGAATCACTCTTCACCAAAAGGCATAGCACATACAACACACAAAGAGGTACTTTCTGTTGTGCTAGTACTCGCCAAAGTGAGATCATTGACACTGAGTCTGAATCAGCAAGAACATCTCTTATTTCTGACCTTGTAAAGCTGCTGTTCAGACTCAGTGCTTGAACTTCCCATCTCTTTGTGTGTTTGTATAGGTTCGCGTGGGTGTATGTTTTTGTAGGCACGTCATGTGCATATGGATGTGGCCGCCTGCACTTTGCATGCTTGTTGGCAATGAACGCTGACCGAATGCACGCACAAGCTTGATTGACCCAATTTCTCCTCCCTCCACCCCCCCCCCTTCCCCTCCCCGCGTGCATACCATCAGCCAGGAAATGACATAACCAGGAATCTTGGCAAAAAATAAGTGACAACCTTTGTCCCGTGTCAAACATCAACTCAGAGAACATTTAAAGAGACAGTAGTCTGCGATATCATGCTTTAACACTGGCTGCGTGACTTTATTAATCAGCTAATTGTTATAGCTCTATTTTACTTGGAGTGTTTTATCACTGAGACACTCCATTACAATCTTTTTTTTTATGTTTAATTAATGAAGTACAAAAAGTACAGAACACTGAATAACTGAATAATCATATTAAACTGGATTTGCACAAAACTGCATAACTGCGTGGTGAACTCATAGTGGACTGTGCCAATGCCTGAAAGGAGTACAAAGAGACAGCATGCCCCAGTGTGGCCTGTCTAGGTGACAACAACTAGAGTGAGTCAGACCCCTCCCTCGGCACCACTCCTGCCCAGTGACAGATGGCAGAGCAGGGCATGTAGGGGATGGGCACCATCTCTCACCCTTCCTCAGCTAGCCTTGGCAGTGGTGCTGGTCACAGGTCTTATTACAGCCACACCACTGCCTGCCTGCTTTCATGTAACACCGGAGCTTACCACGCTAGAGCTGCTTACTGCCTGCCAGGGTAAAAAGGTAATGATATGGTCCTGTGTGCAACAAATGGTAGAGTGTGGCGTGTGACAGAAGAGTTTCCAGCCTTAGTATTTACCGGGCCCTGGTGTAACCCCTACACATATGCGCATCCATGCAGTTGTAAGAGGCTTTAGATAAAATATAAAACCAAATGGCGTGCCACACGCATTCTGTATATTTTTTTTGAAATGACAAGAAATCAGCTCTTGCCAAATGGCTTTATTTGCCTTTTCAAGCATACTGTAGATGCCAAAGGCTGGAATCAACACCCCTACTCACCATCCGTCTCTGCTGGGTTCCCAGTGACAATAATGTGATTTTGGGACATGGTGATGACTCGGTGGAGAGGAATAGGATAGGCTTGTCACTTGTGTTTGATGTCAAACCTATGTGTGACAGAATAGTGTTACTCAGCTCAACCAGACATAGCACTACTCCCATTTCCTGGCCATAAATAGAAGAGAATGAGATGGTAGTGAGTGTGTGTCTATGCGCAAGTGTTAAAAAAAAAAGGATAATCTGTGCGTATTTGTGTGCACACAAGCACACCCTTATGCACCATTCTAAGTATCATAAAGTAAGCTCAATAAGAAAATTCCCATCTCTTACGCTCATTCGCATCTGCATCCACCCAAAGCTAATTATTCTCCCCATGGTAACCTAGCAGGGTCTTCACATCAAAAAACCAGAAGTGTGCATCAGGCAATCATCCCTGATGAATCTGCCCTTCTCCCTCTGCTAGCCACTCACACTCATCTGCCAGTCTCAATGCTCATTACTGTTTTTCTGCAGACTGAACCAGATCTGCTCGCCACTGGCTGCATGTGTCTACAAGAATCTGTAATGACTTTGGAGCACTTTGGAAGCATAGAACAAAAAAAAAAAAATAAAATAAAACAAATACATACAATGCACATGCACAAACAGACACTCAACAGCTGCATTGGAGGCAAAGTGAGTAGTAAGCCAATGCCTGTTAAGGTTAATTATCATTTAAAACACTGACAGCATTTTACATTTGCTCTAGTTCACTTTTCACAACAGAGCTTTGTATGTAACTCAGTGCAGAGCCAATCTGATGATGCGCAAAAAATGTACCTCGAGGCCTGAAACATCAAGCTTAGATACTAGAAGCACAATTCACTTCACAAAATACATCCCACATATTAAATCCAGCAGATACAGTTCTCCGGTATTTAAACAGACCTTTGCAGACGTTTGCACAATTCTTAAGTACTAAATCATCTCAAAATCTAATAATCATATTTAATTTTTCTCACAACATTTCCAAAGAGCACAAAAATACTATAATTGCTGTAAATATTAACTTTTATTGTAGCTAATGCCATTTAGTCCTGTGCTTTGAATCTAGAGAAAAAAAATGAAAGCAAAACTGATCCAAAACAGACAAGCCACAGCAAACTGGCGCTGGGTGCCAAGTATTCCAGTAGAGATGCACCAATTATCTGGCCAGTAACTGGAATTAGCTCAACTGTATTGCATTCTGTGCTGATCAGATTAGCCTACAGCCTGAAAAGATGTTTCTATCATGAAACAATATGTAATATATATAATTGGCTTTAATTGTATCTGGCCTCCCTCATAATGCTAATGTTGTAGCCAGTAAACAGTCAGTGAAGCACTTGGTGGGTTCCTTGTTTTTACAGCTCTAAAAATCCATGCATAAACTCAGTCAGGCTTGAAGCAGTGTTTTCCTTTGCGTTTAAGTATTTTTAGTTAAAGTGTCCCTTCTTCAGAAATTATTAACTCAAACTTTAACATCACTCAGTCAGCACTGTTTGAGGTACAAGAAGCGCAGCTGAACACTGTGGCATAGTGACCCCCCCCCACACCCCCCACCACCACCACCACCTCCACCTCCCTATATACAAGTGTGTTTTAATTTACAGAACTAAAGACATGTTTCACACACTACAATTGGACTTCATTTATACAAAAAAGTCCTATCCACTAACCTGGAGAACTTTATTTTGAGAGCTGTCAGAGAGAGAGTAGCTTCGCTAACCTCCATGAAATGTTTTATTATGACCATAAATTTAAATTTTCACAAAAGAAAGGTCACGAAAAATGTCTGCAAATTCTGTCAATTAAAGCTTTTAGAAAGAAAATCTGAATCAACCCAGAAAATTGTAATGGCTGCATCTCTAATATCCAGTCATTTTTCTTTAATCTCAATAGACACTGTGTCAATAGTGCAGTGTGTAATCTCCCTCAGACAACTTGATCAGCGCAAGCTTTGATGCTCTGTTTTGTAATGACGGAAAAACAGAAAACTACTCTGGAAAATATTAGATTGCAAGTATTTTAAAAGTGTTCCGTTTCACAGATTTATAGTATATGTTTTTGAGCTCATGTTAGGTATCAAACCAGTCATGCAAAATGATACAAAATTTATGCTATAAAACTAGGTTCGTCCTTGTTGAGTGCCATTTTCCTCACAAAATCTTAATAAGACAAATGCACATATTTAAATAAATGCAGGAAATAAAACTAAATGCCAGGAAATAACATCAGTTATAGGAGAATATCAAGGAAACAAGGTGCGAGTGAGAGAGAAGGAAAGGGGGGGGAGGAGAGAAAATGAGCGCAGTACTCCAGATATGCATAATGCAAATGACATGCATGTCAAATAGCAAAACAAACTGACAGTGACAGAACAATGGAATAGCCAGAGAGCGGCCAGTCGCGCTTGGGCAATTGTTGGAGGCCCTCCTGTCCATTTCCATGGGAAGAAAAACATTTAGAGTTCTGTTCAACTGAAACTTTACTTGCAGGAGGTAACCGATATCGCTGTGTAAATGACAGTGACAGGATTCGGATAAGTGGTGTGATGGCTGGAATAGCTTATCCATGACTACCAGTCACATATTCTTTTCTTTGATGCTGCTCCTGCAGCACATAATGTGTTATTTGACAGGATTGAACAGGCATGTACAGTCACAAACCCTAATTTTTCACTCTTCCTCTCAGCCACACAAAACTGCTGCAGTGGTCATACTCCTCCTTTTGCTGATTACAGGGCACAGAAAATAAAAGGTACCCATGAAAAGAGTGAATTAATTTGATTTAAATGACCATTACGGCCACTATACAGAATGCAGCGAAACTAAAAACTCTCGGGTGAACCACATAACCAGGGGCACCCCGGATCATACATTTGCAATACAGTTAGCAGCTTACTTAGCAATTAATATAGCTTAATGAAATGACTGCTCACATCTCTGCCTTATCTCTTCTCCAATCCAACCCACCCCCCACCTTAACACCTTTCTCCTGCCCAGTCTCTCTCTCATGCACTCTACGTTTTCACACTTTCACTCTTATTTCTTGCTTTTATTAAAAACATTAACAACACCTGCACAAATTGATTTCATTAACTGCTCAACACAAACAGACAAATGCTAAATGGCAAATGAGGTTCCAGGCGCTCTCTCAACATAAGGGAGCAAAAAAGAAAACATGTTTACAGGTATTTACAGTGGCATACAATCCATGGTGTTGCATCTGTGTTTGAATACTGCAATCAGGTGAAGGTCTTAAAAGCTACTGAGTAGTGTCGGAGCAACAATCTGGCAACACAGAGTAAGCTGTGATGAGAGAAAATCCACCAGCATTAAACTCAATATGTCAATCAGCTGTATTCCTCTGTTCAAATGTGTGCTTTACTTAATGTTAAACATGTGAAAATGACTGGCTGGAGGAGAATGGTGTTGTATTGACAGAGAGGGAGGCAAAGCAGCAGGCAGTCAGCCACTCTGTTCTGCTTCACTGCAACATGGGAGGGAGGCCAGTGTGGACACATACACACACACGCACGCACACACGCACGCACGCACGCACAGATGTAAAAACACACATACAGGCATGTACACAGGAGCAAGCACACACTTGCACAAATGAACACACACTCACTCTCTGCCTCTCCCTCTCTCTCTCTCTCTCTCTCTAACAAACACATGCACACACTTGCACACAGTGCAGCAGGTGAGGTGCCAGCACATCACAGCGCTGCCATTTTTCAGTGTCTTGCTCAGGGAGAAGCGCTCTGACATTTTATGAAGCACTCTGCAGAAATCAGCAGCTTGTAATGGCGGCTGGACTGTCACTCCTTTCCACTCTTCACACTCCCTCTATCTCCTTTCCTCACACTGCTTTTAAGATATTATCTCCCCTGATTAGCATAATCTAATCAATTTTACAAAATTGGCTTTTAATTACAAAGAACAATCTTGTCTTCTCACAGTTACTGGTTAAGCTTTTGTTTTTCAAAAAAAAAAAAAAGTCAAACTGAGGCAAGAAGTAAAACCTCAGTCAAAGGTTAGAAAATGCTACCTATCACACTTGAGTGGGAAAAACTGACTGAGACGGATGTGTTAACGGTGTAATGGCAGAAATAACAGGAGAAAATACAAATCACAGGTTCATCTCCAATATGTAGGTTTGCCTAGAAAAATACGGCAATCTAATACATTATGATTCACCAATCTAGTAAATGTCCCTCGTTGTATGTGTGATGGTAAACAATTCTTTTAGATGTGTGCATTTTAAAGCAGCTGTTTACTCACGTCCTCTTTTCTTTTTTTTCTTTTTTTTTTATCCTTGGCTGCTAATATTACTGTACGTGTTTACTGGAAAGGCCAAGTGATTAGAAACTCAGCTGTTAAATATGTCCTCTGCATAAAAGCAGGGATCTATAACTATGATTAACTCTTTGGCATGTTGTTGTGCCTGACAAGCTCTCTGTTGAGCAATGATTAACAGCTTGTGACTCTACAAACCGCCGCTTGCACATTACCACAATGTTTACATTAGCCAGACCCTTACTGAAGCCATTACTGCTGTTGCTAAGCTAATGCTCATCTTTGGAAGCCAAGTAGCAGGCAGCCTGTGGCCCAACAATTTACAACGATGACAAAGCTTGGCAACCATGCCCTAAACTTTACCTCCGAAGTTTCACTCAGGGCCAGTACATTTTAGAGTAACTCGGAATTGTGTGCCCACAGGAAAAAAAAAAAAAAAAAACGTGATTCAACTTGAAATATGTGGGAAGTGTCAAGGCCAAATCTCTCAGTGTAGGCTATGCTATAAACCTTAAACTAAGCCGATTTCATTAATGTGACATTAGCATTTGTAATGAGAAAAGGGGAAAAAACCCTTGGGACATCTTTGTACTGTTACCACATACACATGAATGTGCATGCCCACGCACACACACACACACATACACAAACGCACACACACACACACACACACACACACACACACACACACACACACACACACACACATGCAAACACAAACACATAAGCTGCAATATCAGCCACTAATTTACATCCATATTACACAAGAATCACAAAATGCAGCCAAAGCACAGAGGGGAGAAAATGTTTATATGTGCGTAGGTTTTATAATGGAACATCACAGATTAGTTTCTGTAAACTAACTGTGACAGTTAGTTCAACCTTTCCTGATGAACTGGGCAAATAGTTCCAGACAAATAAAGACTGGCATCCATTCCTGCTTCATCCTGCTCCAGACAGAAAGGAAGGAAGGAAGACTGTATCAAGAGAAAATCTTCAACAATCTCGTCACTTTATTTATAACTTGCAAACGCACAACTTGGAGCTCATGTGATGCATGACAACACTCCTTGTTTCTTCTTTGACAAGCAAAGCAATACATTAAGCTGACTTGTTTTCTATGTGGCTTTTAAGACTCCACAGATGTCCTGGCAAGATTCTGCGTGTTGATTTGTTGGGCGAGCGACTGTAAGGTTTTTGTTTATTCAACATTAAGCTACATGTTTCCAATGTAACTTTAGGGACCAACGGCTCTGTGCGATTACCGACTGTGTGAATTGGTTGTAAGTTAAAAATAAAGCTCGTATCACTCCTCCTGGAGATCAGCCACGTGTACGGTGTTGAAATCTGTGTGAATGGGGAGTTTATGTACAGTATATGTACATGTTTATGGTGCAGAAGAACAAATGAAAGTGGATGGGAAAGGTGTTTTTAAAGGTATTTTTGGCCCACGAATTCCCCAATTCAACTCTCCGGAGTTGACGGATGCGCTGGCGTGTCCAAATGACATCGCCGATTTAAGATGACATAACAGCAGAACGCAGCCTTACCGAGTGTTGAAACTTCAAATCAGTTTTTAAATTGTGTTGATAGAACAAGTAAAAGCAAACTTATGATAAAAAATTTACACCATTCTTTTTTCTGAATATAGTCGTCATGTTTGATGCACGTTTGGTGCAGGAAGAAACGGTAAAAACTGAATATTCGCTAGCACAAAGTGCTTGCAAGTAAATAAAAAAAACAACATCTTGGCATCCCCTTTCCTATTGGCGGAAAAAGACACCACATCAACCAATCAAATATGGTAACAAATGGCATTTGGTTGCTGAGGAACAGGAGAAAGTTGTGGGAGTGATGGTGGCGAAAGAGAGACAGCGACATTGATAGTGAGTTTTGAGATTTGAGAGATTTTAGCGTGTTTGGAGTGTCTAGTTAGTGTGTAGTGCAGTGTGTTTAGTCTGCTGTATAGTCATGGACAAGACCGATGGTAGCTAAAAAGCCACTAAAGGCAGACAGTGGTATCTCTAGGTGTACAACAGAAAGAGTGACACACCTGGAAGTGTCGCCCCTGTGATGTGCCCCTCTGTCCTGTGGAGGACAGGAACTGTTTTTTTTTTGGAGTGGAACAAATAATTTGTGTGGTATCTTATTGTGACACCTGATGTTTCTGTAAACAGTTGTAGAAAAAATACCAGAGGCATTGTCTGCATTTTAATGTAAATAGCTGTATATAACGTCATTGTTCACACATGTTTTTGAAATTTACATCTTATTTTGCTTAAATAATGTTGAGGTCCAGGCTCTGGGGAGGCCAATCCATGACTGACAGCATTCCATTGTGTGTTTTTCCATCCAGGTATGTTTTTACTGCAGGGTGGATCAAAATCTGATGGTATTTTTCTGCATTCATAATTCCATAAGTTTTGTCAAGACCTCAAACTTCATTGGCTGAATGCAGCCCCAAACCACGACAGAGCCTCCACCATGTTTGTACAGACAGATGTAGACGCTCGCTGTTGTACAACTCTCCTGACCTCCTCCATAGAAAGTGATGACAGTTTGAACCAAAAATCTCCAATTTGCATTCATCACTCCATCAGACCTGTAGCCATTAATTTTCAGTCCAGTTCTTGTGTAATTTGGCATAGCTCAGCCTTTTCTCCCTGTTTCCCTTCCGTTAGAATGGCTTCTTGACAGCCACCCTTCCACTGACACCATTTCTGATGAGGCTTCAGTGAACAGTAGATGGGTCAACTGAAAGGTCAGATTTATCTCTTAGGTCCTGTGTCAGGTCTTTGCAAGATTTTTTTTCCCCCCATTTCTTAAGAACATGACTTTCAGATACTGTTCATTTGCAATAGATAGTTCTTTAGGCCTGCCACTTCTTCTTTTGTCCTCCACTTGTCCATTTTTTTAAAGACACACTGCTGCGATATGCCAAATTTTCAGCTAATCGTTCTGTGGGAATCAACTTATTGATGCAAAAATACTATTTTATGCCTGTCAAACTGTGTTATCTTTGGCATTTCTAGTAGATTTAACTAAATAAATTGAAACAAATTATGTGTTTATGTGACAGGCTGCTAGCAAAAAGTGCCTAAATTACTATTTAGAATAGTTTTGTTGCTAAGTTGTCTGTTTTGTGCAGACACAACGCTGGTTTATCCCTTGAGTGTGACTTAACAAGTGGCTTAACAAACAAACAAAAAACGCAGTGGTCATTTACAAGGACTGAACTGAAAATAAGTGAAAAAGTATGCTCAAAGATAATCTGTCTGGCACCTAGAAGAAAATTATAAAGAAATGATGTGGCTCAAGACTTTTGCATAGTACTGTACAAACTGTACATTAACACATTTTTCATCTATTTATTCCATTTCTCTTGCAAGAGAATGTTATTTTTCTTCACTGTTGGCATTAGTGGAGGATCAATACTGCAATGTGAGACAGTGCAGAAATGGTTTAATGTGCTATAAACCTAAGAAACTATGCAAAAAATACAAACATCTGACATCAGAAGAGCTAACTATGATCTGAAAAGATGCTACAAGAGAAAAAAGACATGCTACAATAACAACAACATGCTATGTAATTAGGTGAGGTTATGATAACATAAACAGCGATCTAAATATATTTTAACAAGGAGCAGCAGTAAGGAGCCACTATGCTTACTGACTGTAGTGTCATTAAGCCTTGTAATGATGTTTACTGCCCCCAATAATTAAAGAGGTTTGTAAAGACAGGATAAAATACCCCCCCCCCCCTCCTTCCGAATTTACAGGACTACAAAGCCCAAATGTTTTGGAGCGGGGTTAGATGCAACAAGTCGGGAATAAACCAGAGACATTGTGCACACTTGGAATGCATCCTGGAACACAAAGATGCATCAAGACTCACCAAATGCTGTTAATTTTCCCATATGCCTGTAATTGCAATAATAAGATATGTTGCTGAAAGCGATAAGTGTTTTCAGTTTTTTTATGACTTTTGAGAAAAATTGTTCCAATTGTTATGTAACTTGCCTAAATGCTCGCAGCTGGCAGGCATGTGACTAGCACAAATTCACTTTCACTTGTTCCAAATATTAGAGAATAAAATAAAAGATAATGCCGTCTTTTCTTTTTTTAAACCATGCATCAAGAATAACAAAGAAACTCAGTCTGACCTTCAAACCTGTTTTCACCTCATCTTTGTCAGCTAACTGTGAGGTACAGGTACAACAAAAAAAATTAAATAAATGGCAAGAAACTGACACGAATACAAGACCAAGACATATACAGGACCGCTTTGTTTCTGCATCTGAGCGGGCTTAAAATGAGACAACTCAAGGAAATTCACAGTTCAGTGAGCTGAGATTAAGACCAGAACTGTACAACACTGTGGTCACCACAGTTTGCCTCGAGGCATGCATAATGTTACTTTGACATGGTTTGTTCTTTCTTTCTGTGCTGTTATTGTGACATCTGATGCCACGCACTTCTGAGTAAATGGTCAAGGCAAAAAAAAAAAAAAAAAAAAAAAAAAAAAAATTCAAGGCAATACGTTCGCAAAGTGAAAGTGCTTTTATCCAGTCCTTGTGTTCTTGTAAATGTGACCCTGACTATATCCTTTCGGTGTTGTCAAATGGCAAAATTGGGGCCGCATGTATCAAACAACATGTTTATTTTTGTAAAAACTTTTATTAAATTTCAGTAAATATTTTACATGAATGAGGGGAAAAAAACTGCAGTTCAAAGTGTGGTAAAATATGACACTTATATAACAAAAGGAGTATCATAATGGGAAACAGCTTCATTTTTCCAGTATCACCTTTCTGTTGCTCTATCCAGGACATTTTCCTCCCTCCTGGGGGCAAATGTTGAAGACCCTTTTAAAAGTCCAGCTGTGCCTTAAAAGAGTTAGTCACACCAGCAATGGGGTGCTTTGAAATGGTGTGCAGAATAACCACCAAGTAGTGCTCCTTTTTTTCCTGTGACATGCCCCTATTTCCTGTGTCACCACACTTCCCCTGTGTGATTTCATATAAAAAGCCAAAATATTTGAGTCTCTATTGTTGACTGTGTCAAACCCAGATTTGACATTACTGCGCTGCAATTGCACTCCCCTAAGTGGAGAAACACATGACACTCACACACACACACACGCGCGCTCACACTGACACTCACCTGTGCTCGACTGTCTTTTCATGTGAAACTAGACCCATAGGTCCACCCTCTGGATCCTAACACTTCCTTTTAGTTTAGCCAATCACAATGCTTGCCATCAGCCCCTGTCTTGTTACCTGATATTATTTCAGGAGGAGTTAAGGAGAGCAAAGAATAGTGTTGGCTCTACATGAATGTCTGCTTGGTTTTTGTGTGTCTGTGTGTATATCTGCGCCTGTGTCATGACGAGTAGATTCCTTGTGTAGTGAGGCTGAAACCGAAGCTGCCTGGGCCTGTTGTTGATAGCTGTGTCTCACCCACTCAGTGCCCCAGAGGGAGTCAGGACCAAGACCACTGCTCAGGGTCTGTCTGTTCACACACATGAAACACGGGCTTAGATTACACAGAGCTCAAATATGACTCATCCCAAGGAGGGGGTGGAGGAAGGCCTTCTCTGTTGTTTTGCAAAAAAAAAAGCGTGCGCATACATAGACACACACGCTGCCCGCAATGATAGCTACATCACAGGCTCAGAAGAAAGGACCTTGCGGTTCCACACACCTGCCAAAGACAGATGTTAAGAATAAATCAGAGAGAAGCTCAGAGTGAAGAGAAACTCCACACAACCGTAACTCCACTAACTCACTGAACAGTACACTAACTGGAGAGCAAACAGCTGCACATGACAACACACACCAGTGATGAAAGTAACAATAGCATGCATGCACCTGACGTGCATACAGAGAGAGGCTACAACAGGGTGGGAAAAGGAGTATATTCAAAGTCTCTGTCTCACAGGCTCTGCTCGTGTTTTTGTGTTTTTAGCGCTACTTTGCCGCCGTGTAACCAGCTCCCATCCTCTGGAGCTGAGGGTGTTTAAGTGCAATTGTTCTGGAAGAAGTCAAAATCCTCCAACGGCAGACAAACAAGTCACAACAAGGCTGAAAGCGGTGTGGGTGGTTTGGAGAGGAAGCTCTTTTTTCCGCTGCTGACTAAGTGAATTTCATGATTTCTTCATGTAAATATAGCGCCACTGGGTTCTGAAGGATCAACACTTACAAAGCCTGCCCTTTAACTTGTTGCATTGCACAATAAAATGCTCAAAATCTATTTTAAGGGTACTGTGACCTCTAAAAGCATAATTGAAACACCTACACAATATCATCCTACATCCTGTCAGTCAGTGTGGCACACTTCCTGGTTCCAGAAATGATGTGTTATAAAAAAAAAAAAAAACGAAAGAAAAACCTCAGATGGATTCACAGACAAGAGTGTAGCAGCCATGTCTAGGAGCATCTTGTGCTACTTTTTTTTTTATTAGCAGTTGAGCAGCAGAGGCAAAATGGTGTGATTCGTACACGGTATGCATGTGTGTCATAAACAGACACCCTTCATGCTCTGTGGCCCAGAAACAGGATAATAAAGTGAGTTAACCAACGGCACTCTGACTTTATCTCTTCCGTGCTGTCTTGGAATGCCAGCCTGCTGGAAAACTCCAACTATGTGGCATCCTGTCACACTACATAATGCACCTATGAATGTGTGGTTCTGCCAACTCAGTGCCAACTCAGGAAAGATGTGAGTGTGTGTATTTTTCTTTGTCAGGAAGGACTTTTAAATGATGTTAAAGCAGAAGTGGAAATCAAATACTAGCAGAATTTAAATCTGCAACAAAAACACGACAAACTCGTTCACAAAGAGTATCACTGGAGGTTTTTAAATATATGATCCAAAAAGGTTTCCTCCTGTCCGTGCTTACAATTATTTGGCAAAATAAATCCCAACTCTGTCCCCTGTGATGCCGATGAGTCTAAAATCCATGACTCAAGAGGTCAGGCAGCCCATGCAGCCTGAGAATTAGGGGTTAAGGGGATGAAACCAAGTGTGTAATGTGAGAAGACGTGCCAACATGGCTTCTCAGGCAACAAACAGAAAGGCGGCAAACATATCTCTGCGAGGAACGTGAGGTATGTCAGGAAGAAAGACTGTCACGTCATCCTTGAGAGCAAGCTGGAAAAAGAATTGTAGTGGCTTTTTGAACTGGCTGAGTTTAGACATGTTAATCAGTAACAGCCTGTTGTACTTCAGACAGGAGGAGTGTGAGCACTGGGGTGTGTTTGTGGTGTGTGTGTGTGTGTGTGTGTGTGTGTGTGTGTGTGTGTGTGTGTGTGTGTGTGT
>JAVDPK010001705.1:0-23485 GCA_034780415.1 Cichlasoma orientale | reverse complement strand
TCGATTTGTGAGAGGTAGACTATATATATAGATATATATATATATATATATATATATATATATATATATGTGTGTGTAATTCCATCCTTTCCTGTATGCGTCTCTCTTTTTGTGTATGTACGCATGTTTTTGTGTCTCTATGATAACTTTTCTCTTTGATGCATTAAGCAATCCAACTCCATTTCCTGCTTTTCTTTGCAAGATGAGTCTCATTCAGATATATATATATGGTTAGCCTGCCATCCCTGATGACTGATTGCAGCTGCATTCTGGCGTCAAAACGCAAGAAAATCATCAGTAGTGGATGATCAGGGTAGTGCAGGCCTACACAACAGGTTTAGCGTATCGCTACAGCCTTGATGATCCATCAGGATGACGTGTGAAGGTCAGAGTAGCCGTGACCAACACAGCTGTCACATCTCCTCCCAGCACCCTCTTGGCTAACTGGCCTTCCAAAACACTCAGCACAAAACTCAGCCAACTGGGGGAGTACAGGGCCAGGGCCAGCAGAACATGCCTGTAACCCAGACTGGGCTTGTATTCACACACCATGCTGTAGCGCAAGATGCTGCAAAGAAGCAAATCAGGGCTTTTTTGCTGTAATGGCAACACAACTATGACAAGGGAAACCAGCAATGGAAAAACATTATGACGTCTATTAGCAGCGGCTTTCAAAATTTAATTCAACAGCCGATAAAGGCACAATTTTAAATGACTACCAGCTCTGTTTTGTACAAGAGGAAAAGGATAGAGTGGAGCTGTGTGGAGAGCAGATGTGAATCCACTTTGATTTCTGTGCCTGTGTGTGTGCACATGCGCATGTGTGTGTGTGTGTGTGTGTGTGTGTGTGTGTGTGTGTGTGTGTGTGTGTGTGTGTGTGTGCGTGCGTGCGTGTAGCTTCTATTAAATGGATCTGCTGTCTCCTTGATCAAGGGAGTCAATAAAGGGCCAGTCCTGTCAAACCCTCAGGGGTAAGTGTGTATGCACATGTGTGTTCACGTTTGTCCACGCATGCATGTGTGGTTGTGTGTGCGCTTGTGTGTTACGGACAGATTTTGAAGTACTCTGACAGGTGAGTGATTGAGTGCTTTCATTTCCCTCCAGCGACAACAAGACACTCGCACACAAACACCTGCGCAGCGCATACACATAAATACACACACACACACAGTGGTGGATGGAGAGAGAAAGAGAGAGAGCTGTTGTTTCCTAAAGGATGCTGCTCCTGCCTGCATGCTTAAATTAGCTCTAAATGTTTGGATTACACACGGGAGCTCTCACAGAGGATTTAGCAGCCATAGCCTAGAGTCCAGGGGATGTGTGGATGTTTCCATCTACACACATGCGCGTGCGTGCGCGCGGGCGCACACACACACACACACACACACGCACACGAGTCCATATACCAATCACAGACATAAGTCACTCAAATATTACTCCATACATTCTGTAAACACTTGACAACATAATTTAAGTTTAATCCAATGTAGACTAAAGATGGAGGGACGCTAGCAATTTAAAAACCAACACACAGTTCTAAATGGTGTAAACAGGAACAACACACATCATTTCATTCATCAGGTTATTGCTATGGGCAGACAATGTTTTCTTATTACACTTTTTCTTTTTTTTTTTTAAAGAGTGCAGTCTCGGCTTCTGTTGGTGGGGGGAGGATGGAGTATGCCAGCAGACGCAGAGATGGGGAGAGAAAAGGAGGAGAGAAAGAGAAGGGGAATGAGGGAGGTCAGCACCCCCAGTCTCAGATAAAGGCCCTCTCCCTCCCTTCTGCCTCAGATTTCGAAGCCCCTGCCAGGATCGAGAGGCGTCTCACGTTACAGCTGTCTCTCAGTGTCATCGTTCAGAAAGAGAGCGCACAAGCAAGAGAGAGACAGACAGACAGGGAGAAAGAAAGCGGGACAATGCAACAGCCTGAGCAGGGCTTGGCTTTCATAACTGGACAAGAAAAAAAAAACACAACAGCAGCAGCAGCAGCAGGTTAAACCGGATGAGGAAACCGTGTGATTTGTAATGTTAATGCAACATAAATTTCAGTACAATGTAGGAGCATTTCGAAATCACTGATATGTGCTTTGACCTTTTCAAGACAAATTATTTCAAAATGTAGTGTGAGCACAGCTAGTCAGATCATTTCCTCTACGCCACCTGGGACTAACTGAACACTGACAATTTCCTAAGAAGAAAAGGGGGAAATTATTTTCTTTAATACCTGGTTTTGTGCGCAGTGAGACGAGAGAAAAAGAAACACGCTGTCCTTAAAGAAAACAGGGCTGCAAGAATGCATGCTAAAGGGCTTTCACAGATTAGACATTGGTGAGTTGCCTCTCTGCTCATGAGTATCCCGTTTTAACCTTAAAATGCTAAAAACAGACACTTGTTCCAGGTCCAGTAATGACTAATCCAATGACTGCTAGCATTTTCAGCTTGCACTACTCTCATTATAAGGCCTGGCAGGTCAGTTCTGAGCTGAGTTACATTCAGAATCAAAGCACATTTCTTCTCTGCAACTTTTTTTTCTGAAGACAAATACAGGATAGCCCCTCAATTCATAAAAACTTTATGAAGCAAAAATGTGCTGGATGTGCACATTTTTACTCCAAACTATAGCGCTTACACAGCCAACTCAGTGCGAGGTGATCCTATCAGTGTGTTTTACATAAAACACGGTTCTGAACAAATGCACATATAGCTACTGTGCAGCTCCGAACTGCTTTCCTATTTGTTTTTCTCTCTCCTTGTCATTTCTCATGGCGTTTGTGTAGGAGTTAAATATTTTAAATTCTGGCTTAGCTTCAAGCAGGCTTTGCCAGCGCAGCTAAAATAAAAAGCCTTTGTGGCAGCAGTGACCAGATTTTAAATGCTGAAGAAGATCAATAAATGGGGGCTGTCGAGGCGCAATCTCATGCATTTGTGTGTATACGTTTGTGTGTGTGTGTGTGCTTGTGTGTGTATGTCGTCCCTATGCATAAATGCCTGTGTTCTGACAGCAAGTGTGTGTGTGCGCGTGCCTGTGCGTACGTGCGCCTTAACACCCACCGAAGCTCACAGCTCCCCTGCCTGCAACAAGCTATTCTATAGTATCATCAAGAACCCCACTGACCCAAGAGGCACACAAATAGAGAAACCAATATCATTCCCATTCCGACATCCGAAACATTCTTCCCATTTCTCTTCCCATTCCCAGTATCCTTCCCCCATCCAAGCACAGCCAGCATGGGAAGAGAAATGTGTAAATATGGGCCCCCTGCTGCAGATGTCAAGGTGTGGTAAACATCAGACTAAATGGCAGGTTTTCCAGACCTCAATGGCAATTCCATAATCAAGTCCCTGCTGTAACAAAGTGTTGGTAACCAAGACAGGGAAGACAGTGGGAGAAAAATGACAGAAAAATCCAATCCAGCCACCTTTAGCTAATGTTAAGAGACTCTGAATGTATCTATTTCACGAAGCCAAGCAACACTGATGTGATTTCTTTTCAAGAAAATAAATGCTTTCATTATGCTGCCATCTTTCTTGCCACTCTTGCTTTTTATAAAGGCCACCTTAAATGGATGCTTTCAGCTCACATAAAGTGATAACCTTCTTTGCTATGTCTTTAGCACATGCAGCGGAGACACACAATTATGAGGACTTGCATGCTTGCTGTTGTATGGCTCAGAGAAACATGAAGTACATCTGTATTTTCGCCTCCTCACTAATGTGTAAAACAAAAACAGCCACGAAGTGGAAAAATCATCAGGACCTTTTGAGACTTCATTAAAAGAAACTAGCCTGGACTTCCCAAACAAGGCATCTCTTTTGGGGGGGTGGGGGGGGATCAACCTTTTCACCTTGCTGGTGGAAAAACAGGCATCCCAACGAGACAGAGCATGCACAAACAACCTTGACTTTCATCAAGGAAATTCTCACATTGAATGATAAATAGAGGCCCAGGGGACGAACAGCAAAGAAGCAGCTTATCGCCTTTCCCTCCCAAATTTGGCCGCTCTGTCTTCTGTCTCCTGAAAGTCAACGCCGGGTGACCCACTTGCACTTTACACTGCTTATTGTTTGGTAATTAATCCACCATATGTAATCCACACAGTAATGTAGAGAAAAATAAAATGGGTGTTGGATTTGTTTAGCGTTAATTAAGCATTGAGATTGTTTACTTGTTTCTACAACAGAAAGGCATATGCCCAATCTCATTAGCTTGCTTTTTAAAATGTAGCTGCATTTCTCACCACACAGATGGATGCAGATAAGTCAGCGAAGGGACCGCCGCAATATTAGACAATGCTCACTTTAAAAGCTGCTGTCACCGAGCATGCACTTTAGACAATTATTTGTGGATCCTGATGACTATCAGGACATTCAGAGAGCATGCAGTGTTACCAAAATAGCAAGGTAACATAAGGTTAGGTAGATCAACTGAGAGCTCACCAACTTCCCAGCTGAGAGGACATTAACCTGCGAGGCCATGCAGACACGTATCAATAAGCGAGCTGCTTGCATGGGCCTCTAACACAGAGCGCACAACACTAGACCAAGACAAGCACATAGCGGCTTCAATCTGATCTGCAACAATATGACGCATTGTTAATCTAATGCATGGAAGCTTTTAAGGCTTTTGCTAAAATGTTGCTTCTTCTCAAAGGACCATTAGTCCTTACTGGATTAATGTCTACTTCAAAAAAAAAAAATCTGTTAAAGTCCTCAGTTTCTTGGTGCATTATTTCATTTGTCATTATTTTTTTCTGCTGGTGCATGCACATTCATGTGTAAAAGACTGACCGATGGGGAGGGATGAGGAAATATGACTGAGAGTGTGTCTTGCATTAGTTCTTGAATGATCTGGTTAACACAGAGCAGATCTCTACTTCCTCTTTAAATTTCACAGCTCTGTGTCAGCGCTAACATGCAGAGATTTGACAGGGCTCCCAGATGGCCATTATTATCAATAGATTGTTTGCAGATCTTATTAATCTCTGACTAAATATAACATACTGACATCAATGCATTGAAACATTTAAGCCGACCGACTGAAGCATTTCAAGCAGAGCTTAGTAAATATTTCAGTAATGTACATGTGCATGGTAATGCGAAAGTTTATTTTTGTCTTTTCATTATCAGTTTAGCCTCCTGCTGTTGTGGTTAAAGAATGCAAAAATCAGCCACTCTGTCATATCTTGTCACACAAAAACTACAAAGTGCAGTCTAGCCCTGAGTAAAATCATGTAATCAGTGAGGGGAGACGCAGTCACTGAATGCACATTATTGAAATATTCACTAGAATTTCAAATAACACATCTTTTTTTTTCTGGTCAAATCAGATCCTCGTAGCACGGCTTGATTCATTTATGTCCTGATATAAACACCAACGTTCTAAAGGGCTATACAAACGGGAAGAGACTGGCAGGGATGTGGCAACCATGAAATGTCAAATTCATGTCATGAGATTCAGATACCGTTAGCGACGCAAAGTGGGCAGGCCCTGAGTTAAACTTATGCCAAGTTTGCGGCGAGCAATGTGAGCAATTACAGCTGACACAGCTAACCGGCATGTGACAGGGTGGTAAATTCTGTGTTACCCCTCTAACAGACTGGCAAACTGTCCATGGTGTATCCCCACCTTTCCCCCTGTGACATCTGGGATAGGCTCCAGCGCCCCCCATGACCCTGTATAGGACAGGCAGTTCAGAAAACGCCTACACAACCGGAGCGACCGGCCGCCATCTACAAAGCAGCGCACGATGAGCAAAACACT
Organism: Cichlasoma orientale; assembly: GCA_034780415.1. Classification (NCBI taxonomy): domain Eukaryota; kingdom Metazoa; phylum Chordata; class Actinopteri; order Cichliformes; family Cichlidae; genus Cichlasoma; species Cichlasoma orientale. The sequence goes on along the minus strand of JAVDPK010001705.1, from coordinate 17,721 downwards.
TTATATGTGGATGGGGCTTAAGGACACTGCAGTCAGACAAGGGGACAGGGACATTTTTTGTAATTTTTGGTAAAGGATTTACTTTGTTAATCACCAGTGAAGGTGACACCATATGACAGCAACAAGTAAAAAAGAATTCTGAGTTAATATCTGCAACTAAGGCCCTAATCACACCTGGCATTAACAGGTGTTTTTAGTGATCCAATGCCAAGTGGACAGCTCTAAGTAAAGGTCTGAGTCGCACTGAGGACGTATTGAGACATTTTAGCAGGGAAAATGCACCTTAGGTCACACCGAAGGACTAGCTATTTAACTGATGTCCTCTGTGCAAGCAGAAGCTTGTATTCATTTGGGCACCAATTAAAATGTGCAACAGCAGGCACCTACAACATCAGGCAAAATAGATTCTCATAAATTGAAAACACTTTGATTTCAAATTGGGCCAAAGAGTCAATCAGCCAGTTGGAAAGTGGAAGATTAGAGACATCATTGAGCTAGTCTGTACAGTATTTCTTCTTCTACTAATTTCCAGCACGTTATGCAGAGGAAGTGCATCAGAAACGACAACATATTTCAGCCCGTGCACATGTTCAGGTTTAAAGTGAGACCTGATCACAAGAAGTCACTTGGGACGAATGTGGAGATATATTCAAAAACATGGTGTGAACCTAAGCTGCACTGCACACTTGTGATATATACACAATATACAGTACAGTTATAGCATTACCCATGCTGTAGCACTTTTATTTTATATACTTGCATTTTCTGCACATAATACTATTCTTTTGCACTTCTGTGTAGATGGTAACTGCATTTCATTGGCTTTGAACCAGTACTTTACACAGTGGCAATAAAGATAAATCTACTCTAATCACCCAAAACACATGTTAAACAAGATCTGGGCTCTACTCAGTGATCAGAAAAGTTTTTAGAAACACAACCAAAACAGTGCATTATCTTTGTCCATTCAAAACAGGCGAGTGCTCAGCATATTAGGAGCAAGAGTGTTAAAGCAAAACTAAAAGCATGCACATATGCTCTGTTTTTTTCACTTATGAATCACTCAAATGACCTACCCATTGTAATAATGCACCAATACCAGTGTTTAAAATATCAATATATCTGACAGCCATTGTTTTATTGCTGTTTCCTTGCCTTTACTGTATGCAAAGCAATCACACTTACATGGCAGTTCTAAGCGAAAACAACCCCTGCGTCTGTTGTTGTTATTTTGTTGTTATTTCTCTCGTTTTTGTGTGAGACAGACTAAGATGTCTTAAAAAAAAACTGCACTGCTTTAAAATCTTTACATCCCCCCTATGTTTGTACAATTAACCAGCATGGCACTGATGTGACCCAGCAGATAAACGTCGGCCACTGCCATTGGTAAATGTCATCTCATTTGCTGATAGGCCGATATCGGTCAATGAGGCTGTGATTGGCTCAGTGTTCAGCCGATATATGGAAGCGTCCCTAATAGACTGGACGTATTTTCCGTCTCATAATAAACTGAGATTATAACAGTTTTAAGCAAGAGCTGCCTCATACCAATGACTTGAGCATTACTATCACGCACACCTAATAAATCTCACTTCATTTCATCTGCAAATGAACACAAGGATGGGTTTCCTTAAAAAAAAAAAAAGTAGATAGCCCCCATATTCAATAGTAAGGGATTATAGAGAATTCAGCCTTGTGTGCACATGGGATTGTCTTCTCAAAAGCTGTCCAAGTTCTGTCAGATTCAGCACCCCCAGACATAGAGCTCGTGAACCTAATTTCACCTAATCAGCTTAGTCAATAGCAACCGTTTGCTGTGACTTTGGTAGACATGCAAATAGGGCTTAACTATGTCTATCCTTAATTCCTGAATGTTCAAGTCAAGCGGAAGTCCTCCTTTATCTCTTCAAAAACAACAGTTCCAATTTGAGAGGGAGAAGCAGAGAGAGAATAAAACTCCAGCCGAGAGTTGACTTTTTTTTTTCCCCCCTTGGCCTGGCAAGGAGAGACATCTCTGATTTGAGTGTGCTTGAGGTAGCACAGTGTGCTTTCATTTCAAACCAACATGGCAAACAAACTCTGACAGATTTGTTCCCCTTTTTTCACTTTTGCTCTTGCTCAGTCTCTCTCAAATTATGAGAAAACACGCTGCACAAATATATTACCACTTCTTGTCGGTTTGTATGTTCAGCTGCAGCACTTGCACACGCACGCACGCGTGCGCGCGCGCACACACACGAGAGCACACACACTCACACATATATTCAAACAAATCTGCACAAAAATGATGCTAACAATAGAGAGTTGTGATAGAAAACTGAGAGACACTGTTCCGTTTCAATTCACTGATACCACTAATGGCTTCTTAGCAGCTCCATGAAATCAAGCAGCTGTCATGTCGATGCATCAGCAGTGAGAGGAGGGAGAGCCATCCCCATAAGGACAGAGGCACCGCGCCTTCATGTTTGGCTAAACATCTGCTCCTCTGCACTCCAGCTTTTGCAGCAATAAATGGGCAAACAAAAGAGGTGGGAGGTGAAATGATCTGATTTTCCATTTCAAAGCATTTGTTCAGTTTGTTTTCTTTGTCTCCCCCCCACCCCAACTCCTCCTCTTTTTTCAAACTGCTTTACAGGACATGGGGAAGAAAAGTGAGATCAAGTTGTAACTATGAGGGGCCAGGGCTACAAGAGCTAAAAGAGGCACCTTTTTGTAAGATGGATGACAGAAAATAAATAAGGTCACCATTTTCCAGTCTGCTAAAAGTCTCCTGTCTAAACTGTTGCGAGTATCATGGCTCAGTCAGAGATAATCCAAAGGAAGGCGAGAAGTGCATGTGCCAGTGTGCCCGTCTTAAAACCTGTCAGTCTAGCCAACTTATCACTCAAACATCTATTCAGCTGAACCGCAACAGCTGAAGGAAGAATGAAGGGGAACTTTTTGTTAACACTATTTCAAACAACTTTTGTGATTCTAATCATATCTAATCATTTCTGTCTTGCACTGAAATCCAATTAAAATGATTTTAAATGTTCATCCCTTATTATGATTCTTGGTAATTTGCCCCTAATATCAGTCCTTCCTTCCTTTCTTCCTTCCTTCCCCCCTCCTTCCTTCCTTCATTCATTCATTCATATTTAGCTGCAAAGACAAACATAAGGCAGCACTGAGTAAACGCTGATCTCATGTTTAACAACAATATCAGCTTAAAATAGCACAAATATGCGTGTTTAACTGCGCCCGCTTCTAAGAATGACAATCCTGACATATAACACCACGTCACTTTGTATTTGCTCATTTTTTGTTTAAAGCAAACGTCTCGACCACAAAACATCCCCTCTGCTGAAGTAAAACTGCCTTAAAATGATCGCTCACAAGCTGTTAACCACCTTCAATTTCCTTCCAAAAAAAAAAAAAAAAACACACACGGGACACGATCCTCCGTCTCGATTTCTTTCTAACAAGTCTTAAAACTTTGGTAAAACTTGAGGGGTGGAAAAAAGAGAGAAAAAAAAAACGTGGTTCCATTTCCTTTTAAAGTAGCCTGGGTGTTTGTGTGTAAAAAGAGAGAGAGGTGGTGGTGGGGGAAAGGTAAGGGGTGCTTAGGGGACGAATTTAAAATAACCAAGATGGCGAGAGGCTTGTTGTTTTGGAAGGGGCAGAAAAAATGGAGGATATTGTAATATACACAAAGGGATAAATTTCAACAACTCGGCCAAGCGGCTGCTAGCTTGCCTTACATGCGTGCCTCTCGGTTTGAGGAAGCGACCGCGATAACAGCTCCCCAGCAGGCTGGCCAGCAATACGACTTAAGCGACGCGAAAAAGCTCAAACTCTGAGCCGCTACGGAAAGAGAAATTAATATTTTACGTCCAAGTTAATCCAAAGTGAAGGGGATATTTGTGTATTTGTCGCCTAATTGTTTTATTTTCGCGTCGGGGGGACTGTTAAAAACTGGATGGGTTTTTAACGGACGGACAGCGAGGACCACGGCAGTCCAGCGCCTCGCAGTTACCCCCCCACCTCCACCTCCTCTAGGTTGACGGTTACAACATCCAGCACAAAATAGGCAGCCAAAACCCAACAACTGTACATTTACACGGTTGATTTAAAACAAGCAACACAGAAGCTTTAAAAAGTTTTAATTTCTCAGCGATAAAACAAGTTATCAAAATGCCACCGCCGGACTGAACGGTGCGGAGAGAAAAAGGAAAGAGGGACACAAAGACGATTCGTACTATCAGGTCAACACTCAGAAGAGAGGGGGAGAAAAACACTTCGTTTTTTTATACCAAAGAGAGGGAAAAAAAACTTTAACCAAATGTATCGCTAACGACTACGGGACACACCGACTGACTGAATTACACCGCAGCGAGAAAACAAGAAACTATGTATAAAGCAGTTTACACAAGCTGAAAAAAGCCAAGAAACTAGAAACGAAGCCAGCAAGCTCTACGCAGCTCATCGCTTCTTGTTCTGTGACGGGGCGAAAACAGCGTCAGAGAAATAAAACACTTACCTTTTTTTAGTTTCGACACTTTACTTATTTCCAGCGTGGTTTTTTAGTTCAACTAACACTTCGGCTCGGTCTTCTTCTCGCCTGTTTTTTTCCTTGGTCGGTTTTGGTTATGAAAGAGGTCGGGGACGAATGATAAAGAAGGGAATTGGGCAGTAATTGAGTCTCGGTGTGTGAGTGTGTGTGTTAGTTACTAACAGCAGATTGAAGGAGACTCTTCTCAAGGTTTATTCAGCTCCACTTCAAGGAACCGACCTGACGTCAGCTCACTACTGCCACACAAAGAAAACTTATTATTTGTGCAGCGGCCGTAGTAAAGGAAGGATACAGTAATTGACCGTTATTACTTTAAATGCGACATTGTCATTAGGTCCACAGCACTGACAGGGATGTAGTGGGAACTTTATTTATGATGTTGTTGGTGTCTTATCCGCCGCTAGTGTAAGCAATAAATAAACCTTAAAAAAAAAAGATTAATTTATTTTCCAACTTTTATTTAGCTTTAACCATTTTGATTCATTATTATAATGTGGATTATACCTTAATTTTATTTTTTTTAATGCATGCATGCAAACAGAGGAAAGAAAAGTTGTCAAATCATCTCATGTTTTGCATAACACCTCATTTTGTCTTCTTTATGGATTTATTTTGAAAGGTGCAATATGAGTAAAGTTATAGTCACTGTTAGAATAACCCGAAACCAGATGATATATGTCATTTTTGCTTGATTAAATCATCTTCAGCGTAGTTGTGGATGAATTCTTATCTATCTATCTAGAGTATGAGCCCTGGCAAGATGTTACATGATCAAATGAATACAAGCCAGTTACATAAAGACTCCAACTCAGGAGGCATTTGTGAAACAAAAACAGAAACGGGGCAGCCCTTCATCAGGGTTGGATCAATACATTGCCTGGCAAAGACAGCCATCTGTGCCTAATTGTATGCTTTACATCCTCTTCTAAACACACAATAAGCAACAGGCTGAACGTAGGCCCTCTGACCCAGACTGGGTTTCCAGACGGGGGAAGATTATTTCATTCAACTGGAAAACAACAAGGGGTGGGGGTGGAGAGGTGGTGGTGGTGGTAGTGGGGAGCTTTTTTTTTTTTTTTTGGTTTTTTTTTTTTTTTTTTGCAGATGGAGGGTGCAACTGTTCTTATATGCCCCACCCTGATGAAGATGAGGATGGGTCATGGAGCCAACTGCTGTGTGTGTGTGTGTGTGTGTGTGTCTGTCTGTCTCTCTCCCTCTCTCACTCGCTGCGTGTCACATCACCACTGGTTGTATCCATTTTAACAGGTATTATAGTGGATTAACAAACTGTTCACTGTTAGTTTATAGACACCTCATAAATCACACACAAACAATGAACTCATTGTTAGCAGAGTGATGGAGTATTGGTTTACGGGCACATTCATATTAATGCTTCATAAACATTATAAATGACCATAAATGTATCCTGATTTCTCTCTCTCTCTCTCTCTCTCTCTCTCCCTCCCTCCCCCCACCACCCCCACCCTCTCTGTCTCTCTCCTCTCTGTTCTTATGTCACAGCGTCTAAAAGTGTCACCCTAATGTTTTTGATGCTATTGCAAGAATTGCAAAGATGTTACTCAGAAATCAGTCATTTTCATGTGTAATAAAAAAAAACAGGGAAAGGTAAGGTGGTGTTGGGGTGGAGGATCTGATAAAACATTCATGATCACCCGAGTTTGGAGGATGGACACAGAACCCCTTATTCAGCTTGTGGTGTGCAGTTAAAGCCATTTCATAAGCGTGCTCTCCATGTTCTTTGGTCATTGATTTTTCTCTCTGCCCCTTTCCATTACCTGTTGAGATGGGGGGGGGGGGTGCTCTTCTTCAAACACACACACACACACACATATAAACACACTCTCACAATCCTCTCTATCTGTCTCTCTAGCCACTGGCACCCTGGTGTATTTCTCCATCTCCTCCGCCTCCTGTAGCAGGAATGACAGGCCATGAGGAATGACAGTGGCTCTGTTTGTCATACAGTAGCAGCAAGAAGCAAGGATTTTTAATTGCATTGGAGAATCTTCATTAAAGAGAGCACATGGGGGCGGGAATGGGGGGGGGGGGCCTGCATGGGGCGGCGTCGGGGGGCACTCTGAGCATCGTCATTAGGAGAAGGCGCTAGTAGCATAGAAGGGTGGGCCCTCTTTGCATGCACACTGAGAATGCCTGCCGTACCTCGGTCATTTGTAACATAATAAGTGCCAGCACAATGACTGCAATGCGAGAAAGCACACCACAGGGAAGAGAAGGGGGAAGGGAGACAGCATGTCTGTCTAAAAGAGGGACTTTTTTTTTTTGTCTTGATTAGAAAGTATAATGAGCCACTAAAGAAACAGGAAAAAAAGAAGGATCTCTCCTGAGACTGATGGAAAACAAATTAATCTGGTGATTTAAATTTAATTATTATTTTTCTATTAGTCCAGCATGCAAAGACAGGGACAGCCATCACAAGCGAGGAGCTGTGCTTGCATTTATTGATTTTCGCCCAGACACATTCAGGGAATACAGATTCATCTGCTCTCTTCCCCACACAATCCGCTATGTGGGATTCCATTAACACAAGAAGCTTCCAGCAACTCTGAGATGTTTAATTTGAACACCATAAATGGAGCTTAAAATAGTGTTCACACACACAAAAAAAGTGGCCTAAGGATGTCTTTTTATGCAATTGAATTAGTCCTCACTTATTGTTGTGTCCTACATAATAAGTATTAAATAAACACCCAATAAATTAAATTAAGACAATGTTCTGCTGTATGAAGTGAATCGAGCGCTATTGTTCCTCCCTGCCTCCGATTATCTTGCCCTGCTATAGTAGTTGAGTTTAATTTAATCTTTTGTTTTGGATTAATGTAAGAACCCTGCAACCGGACAGTAATTACTCTTCCCGTCCGTGTAGTATCTTCTCTTTGTAGCATCCTTTCAATACATCAGTAGTCTTGAGCACAATGCTGTGTGAGATGTAATGATTTGAAAAGTCAATGATTTGAACTGCCTGTGCGATTAAAGCACAGGGGACCAATTTTTGGCTGCTATATGTAGAATATCTGTGTGCCTCAAGTAACACTCATATTCCCTGGCTGGCATAAAATTCAGCAGTTATGCCACATGACCGCTGTTATTGATTGCTATTCCTTACTAATAAAGGGTTATCACAGATATTCTGAAAGCCTTACTGCAGCTAATGGTACATGGGAATCCGCATGACAGTGAAATATTTATCAGTGTGTGACCTTCAACACCGGAGACACCTATACCAAAGGCTGTTACAGGTGGTTTTTTTTATCCATCCCAGTGTCAGCGTATAGAATTCTTGGGCTTTTTCTTGTACACAAAACTTACCAAAAAAAAAAAAAAAAAAGTGATTTGGAAGATCAAACAAATGTTTTCCATACAACGTTGACTAAAAAAAATATCCCTGCACAATCTAAATGAGTGCACTCAGAGAGTGTTTATTGTGGCGAATGTAACTGAGCAGAACCCTCTGTTGCATGATGTAATACACAGAAGGGAGAAATCATCATAATAGCAGAGTAGTAGAGTGACTCATTCGTTGATGAGGTACATTCACACTGTCATTCACTGAGGAGATGCAGTCTGTGTGCACATGTTGTCAGTGTGTGACCGATAGAGAGAGAGAGAGAGAGAGAGAGAGAACGGGAGAGATAGCATGTTCCCTTTCTGGGAATGAGGAGTCATTTGTGCCAGGAAAAGTGGAGAAACAACTCTCAGCCCCACGGTGATGCATCTCTCCATGAAGAATGAGATCACAAGCAAATGTCACCCCAACCTGAGCAAAGCCAAATGACCTTGAATCAAATAAAAACATCTTTACCCGCGTCACTGTGTACACACGCCACACAAAATGTCAGCAGATTTTCCATTTGCTAAATCTGCGCCTAAGTGCAGGGGTTTAGCTAAGGTAATCAACCCAGTACTTTCCTTCAAGTCCATGTGAATATCACCCTGGAGAAACCCTGCTGTTAAATACAGCTAACTGCAGTTAACTGTGCGCTTAGGTTTTATAATTTCATCAAACTGGGAACAGCACCCCCCCCCCCCCCCCACACACACACCCAATCATAGGGCCGCTAATGACAGAGAAAGAAAAGTAAGAAAAACAGATGTGCACACTGAAACTGGCATCACCTACGTCCTGTGACTGTACGATTTCTCTTGTTTTCTGCATTTTGTGACAGATGAAGCGGAGGGGGGGGATTTTTCAAGGGAAATGACTTTCACAGTTGAAGGAATTTCAAGCTTCAGTGCATTACTTTATCATAGTTTACATATAACTAGCTTTGATTTCTGTCCACAGCAGACATATCTTTGACAGCAGAGCACACATTGATAGATAACTGACTGGTGCACTTGGCGTTCCATTATTATAACTCAGGATTCACTGTTTTTCTCTGTTCTCTGACCTACATAGAAACCACAATATTAATTATTACTTTGGTGCACGTGTCACATAGTTTGTCTTGTGTCAAATTTTCTTACTACAAAGTTTACACAGCCTTCCGTATAAATGCACAAATCTTACTTGAATAATGCATGATTTCTCTTTTTAAAAAAAAAACAAAAAAACGAACATTATTGTAATTCCATAGAGACTTACTTTTAAATCACCCCCTAATGATTTGTAACTGAAAGGTAAAGCTGCCTTTCATGAGATTCCACTCAAGTGCTAATTCCTGCGAAGCTCTCAGTTCATATTGACAGACATCACTGTCATCAGAGATTCAACAGTGTTCAGCTTCTGCAGGCACAATGCTTTGTTTTGTTTCTCTTTAGGCAGTGACTTTGACAAGTTTGATTTGGCAGAGTTACCTGAAAATTTAGATCAAAGGAAAGAAAAGGAATACTTTTTTTTTAAATTTACACTCCACTGTACTGAAGGTGGAACTCATAATTAATGTGAAGGGAGCTAAGCTTTGTGCTATATGATCTAATCTATTTCGTGTGAACGCTAACTTTTGGGACAAAGCAAAAAACTTGTGCAGGGGAGAATTCAGCACCTTTATTAAATGGAGATTATGCAATGTCATGCAATCACTTCTGACATAAAAAAAAGAAAAGAAGAAGACATAATAACAGCAGTTTTGGTGTACAGAAAATTACTCCTTGTAAAGAATCATGCTGAAACTGACAACTGTTGAAGATTTTTTTTTTTTTAAATTGTGAAACTGGCCAGTTCCTTTTATTCTGAAAAAAAAAAATTCCAGAGGAAAAAACATCTCTAATCTTTCAGTTTATCTCATAAATGCAATTTGATCAGTGCGAGCGTTCGTCTGAAATGCATTACTGTTTTGTCAACATGCCGAGTTTGGTTCACACGCAGCGGCAAGAAAACAATACATAAAATGTGTCTCATTCACTCCCTTCAGCTACTCTACATTCAGAACAAATCAAGATAATACAGGGCTTTGATATAAAAAAAAAAAAAGATGCCTCATAAATTTATGGTGTGACTGCCGTGGTATGACGTCTCATAGCTAAATCATGGCGTGAGCTGCCTGACACATGAGTGCTTTCAGCACCTACATGCGATCCGTGTATCTTGATGTGGAAAACTTTGAGGCTGTATTTGTGCACAAGGTGAATCAAGCGTCAGTGTGTCCTCTGCGTTGCTTCCCGTAGCCTCCTGTCACCTTCCTTGCACAGAAATGAAAGCGCAAAAACAAATCCAGTGTGCTAAAATGCTACCTTTAGGCTATTTTTAGACCTCAACATCTAATTTAAACGCAGGAATAATGTCCGCGCATATCATATGAGCTATTTTCAGATGGTATGTGTCAAGGCCTTCAGAAATCCTGATATTGAACGAGCTTTCATTTTCATTCCAGGGGTGTATTTGAACTACAGAAACTCTTTAGAGCTGTTATAAAATGTGTAGAGAAAAAAAAAAGGTCCCCTTCTAGACATAATATCCACATACCCACAGCTGGCAAGCAACAATACTCTTTTTAATCAGCAAATGGATAAACAAAGACAAAACGTTGAGGAGAGCGGGCTGCGGTTTTAGTGTTCGGAGGCGTTCCTGTTGCTTGTGATGTCACGTGTTTGTTGGTGTTTGTCTTCAAATAAAGAGAAGTGTGTGGCTTTTTATTCACAATTTTGGTGGCTCAGCATGAGAAATGTGAGATGAATGAAGCCATTTTTTTCCCACCACAACCTCCACTAAACTTACTGAAGACATTTCATACTTTTATGTTATTTCCAAGAAAATCAATAATTTTAAAAAATATGTTTAAAAAAAATTAAAGGAAGTTAACAGCCATCACTTGAGTGACGAATATTCATTTTGTGGAAATCAGATTTGAGAGTAATTCACAGAAAACAATGTGCTTAAGTTTTAAACACATAACACACAGAGAGAAGAGCCTTTTGTGTTTGTCACAGATTTCGAGCATATTTTACACCGCTGTTTGAATATTTTTGGCAGTTTCTCCGCAAGAACATCTTCAGTGCCTCAGAGAAACAAAATCTCGCTTCATGTGTGTCATGCACTAATATTTGCCTTCAAGCCCGATTGCTCAGTGTTTTAGAGGACTTCATCCAAAAGACTAAGACTCTGTGTTTAAAAATACACCTCTAATTGTGCCCAACTCAAATCCCCAACTTTCCCTCGGCTCACAGAGTTTTTTATTTTTTTTTTTACATTTATTTATTATTATTCAAAATCTGAAGAGAAAGCTTGGAGAAATTATAAAAATTTCCAGGAGCTAATAATTAGTAAATAAATAAAATAATCTTTATGGAAAAACGGTCAAAATCAGGCTTACATTATAAAAAGTGTGAATGGGTTATAATATGCATGTGAAATCAGGAATACTATGGATACTATATCAGCTTACCACACCTGCATGTTTGAACATTTCATTATGAGCACAGAAGGGGGGGCGAACCCTTAAAGTATGGAGGTGTCACAGAGAGCAAACAAATACAATAACAACACCCATCACAAATCTTCCACACTAATTCACCTTTCAGGCTTGCCGTTAGTTTAGCTCCAAAACTGAACGCTCACTTCTTTGCGGCCCGTTTTGAAAATGATAAACACGTGTGTTTCTATTAATGTTATCATGCGTGTTTGTGTTCTTTTACCAATTAACAGCCTCGCTTACTTTCCTCAACAGGCTAAATGAATTATGCAACACACGTGTTTATAGTTAAGTGGAGTCTAACACAGATGGGCAGGAGTAGTGATTTGTTACTCAATAGCCATAAATGTCGAATTCGATGTTGTTTGATGTCGTGAAAAGCAAATGGGCAGGAAACGCATGCACATGTAGTGAGGATATGACCACAAGAAAAAGAATAAACGAATAAATAATTCACTGCAAGGCCGAGACAAGGAAAGGCAGCCAAAATGACTCAAAACAAAGGACCACGAGGTTAAGAACACACACGCAAACCTTCATCGGCGAGCTCAAATTATGCATGTGTTGATGAGCATGTGCACTTAGACTTAGGTGGGCCTGTGGGGGTGGTCTTAAGACGGATGCAAACAGGCCCTGTGTTAATTAACACTGGCAGGCCACTGTTCCTCCTGGCAGTGTGCAGGCAGACATTCTGGCCTGCCCTCAGTGACGCCTGGTCAAAAATAGGGCACCACACAGCACAGTAATGATCACAATGGTGACATCATCGTTGCCTTCAATGTGCTCTCCCCTCGGTGCTCTTCTGAACAAAGAGCAGCAGGCATGCAGGGAGCGAGGCAGATGTCACTTTGTGTCTGGGGAACATTAAGAACAACAAATGTTCTTGGAGTCCTCGGTGAAACCTCTGAGTGTTTTTTTTTTTTGTATGTGTGTGTGTTTGTGTGTGTGTGGGGGGTTAAAAAAAGGCTTGGCTAAAAGTCACAAAAAGAATGAATGAGGTGCAAGATTTTTTTCTTTTTAGTGTATGATGTTATGCATGCGTGTGAATTTAAATAAAATGCCTATTCTCGCTAATTGGGAAAGAGCACGCTGAGAGAGAAGAGTGTCCACAAATAGCTCGCTAGTATTTTAGATGGTGCCCCTCAAAACATGTGACCTAAAGTGCTAACACATGTGGCCTTGCTTTTTTTCTCCCCCCATTGTTACTGATCTTTTCAGACGTATATCTCCAGCAGTGTGTGTGAATGCAGGCTTAAAAGCACTTTGAGTATAGCCCAACATCCTCAAAAACCAGACAAACTCTGATTACCTAAACACTGTTTGCCTATGTTCCACATTACCCTTAGAGCATCGCAATTTTTTGGTCATTCAAAAAATTTCAAAGCTTTAAAAAATGATTTCTTAGTAAAGTTTCCGATTCCCCCCTCCGGACAGCAACTTACAATGTGCGCTTATCTTGTTGTTTGTTTCTATGAATCCTGCTTTTCATTCAGGCCAGAAAAAAAAAAAAAAAAAAAGAGAAACCTTGGCCTGGATGTTCCTTCTAAGAGGTTTCTCAGAAGGCGAGGACTCTTGCTCTTTGTGCTCTTGAAGACACTGGGCTTGTATTGTGTAGTTCTCCTATAAACCAGCCTTTGTGGTATCCACAAACACAGACACAGAACAAGAGAGAGGGAGGAAGGGAGCGAGAGAGAGAGAGGAAACAGATTCTCAAGACCTGGACGAGCCGTGGGAAAAGAGGGGTCTTGTAGAGGAAAAGCAGAAATGTCTCAGGACATTCCTTTGCGATTACACAGTGCTGGACAAATCCAGACATTCTTGCAGTTATTCTGTGTCTTACTTCTCGAGTTAAAGTCAGTCTCATGAGGCGAGTGTAAACATCTGCATCTCCATATTCCTGCAGATGTTGTTAGACATTGTTACGTCTTTGGGCAATCTGAATTCAACAAACGCAGTCCAGAAGAAACCTGAGGCGGAGACCCGCTGTCAATTTGCAATAATTATACATTTCCCCCCCTCTACACTATGAAACTTTGATGTTTCATCATCATGTAGAGCTGGATTAAAAAAAAAAAAGCTCACAGAGACAGGGAAGCATCCATCTCATATCCACTGCACACACATAAGAGGATTCAAGCAAGAGGAGGGCAAATCTCAGGTTACATGCATGAGATCTGAAAGCGTTAGCTGCCCCCAGTGGATAGAAAGCATGTTCCTCCCTTGTCACAGCCACCATGAATGAGAAACAGCTCCAAGGAATGCTCCATTATCATCCTATCAGGAGCGCTGGGGAAAGAAGAGCTTCAAGTCTCCCTTCACTGGGTAGTGTGCAGAAGCATGTGTCTGAAGGAGGAAAGTGGGGTGGGGGGTTGGGGGGTGCTGGCCTAGAGACCCTCAATTGGGTTGAGCGGCCTCCTCCCCAACTCACCAGACCTTGCACTTTCTCATTTGTCTAGGTCATGCGTCCTTTTTGTCAGCAATTAATCTGCAGCTCCACCCTCCTATATTTATCCCTTTGCCTATATTTATCACTGGTTCTCCTTCACCTCTTGTTCTGTTGGCCTTGGGTAGATTTACACTTGGTTTGATCACTGTTCACTGTTGTGTACATGCAAGTAATAATGGATTGCTGGGCCCTTTAAGTGCTACATTTTACCAGGCATGATGAGCATCTTGTTGACCTTCACATTATTATGCATTTGCTGTGCAACAATGCTCTCACTCTGCTCCACACTGACCTTCCCGGACCCCCCACACACTTAACATGAATCCTGTGCTCGTGACTGTAAATGAATCTTACTCAAATACAAAAATACACAAATACAATTACCTAATCGTACAAAAGAAAACGAATAAAAAGGTCTGCGTTAAGGCTTATCTCTCATCAATGCTTCCCGAGGTCTACTAAATTAGATGTGAGTTAAAAGTATGTAAATCATTTGAATGCTCCTAATCCCGGATTTACTGTGATGGTGGGATCTGCAATGCCTTTCAAAGCAATTATTCAAATCAATCTAATTAAACCGGTTGAAATTGGCTTTAATTGCCTCCCTGACTAAACAAACACCAAGTTATGGCATACAAACAACAGCGCGGTTCAAAGAGGCCAATGGAAGAAAGTGTGAGCTACAGCGCCCCTTAGTGGTTATTAGCTTCCTGTGGTTTTTCATAATGACGTCAGCCCTGGACAGTACAGTGGATACATCTCTCTCTCTCTCTCTCTCTCTCTCTCTCTCTCGCTCTGTGTATCATGCATGTGCATCTTCAAGAAATGATCAGCTCTGAAGTGATAGAAACACAACCACAACTGTATATATGTGAGTGCGTGTGTGTGTGTGTGTGTGTGCGCTACCTCAGCTGCAAGTGATCCAGATTCTGATAAAGGCAAATATCTGAGTCACCTAAGTTTTCAGACCTTGACACTTGCAGCTGAGCTCTGGCTCCCATCCGTCATGGTCCTTGAGTTGCTTCCACCGGTGGATTGAAGTCCACTTGCGGAAGCAACGAGTCTAAAATTCTGGGACAAAAGTGATGTCTAAAATAACAATTTGCCCAGTACCTAATGATGATGTTTTAGTCTTTATAATTACTCCATCTTTTTCTCCAGGTAAACGAGGAAGTCGAGCTCAGATTCCATCATGTAACTGGATCTCACACATACATGTGAAACAGGAAGTTTTCACTTGACTGTATGAAATCCAGTGAAAAACTAAGTTCATTCTTACTGCTCCCATACAAATTAAGAGCATAAGTATCAGCCAGGTGCTGCTAATCAGATGCACTTGATTAACTAATCATCAGCGAGTGTGTGTGTGTGCGCCTCTATAAAAGGTTTTGACAGTTTGCTGGTCTGCAGCATTCAGGTGTGTGCTAACACTATGCCAAGCAGGAAAGACATCATCTGTAAGCTTAGAGAAGCAACTGTTAGCGCCCATCAGTCTGGGAAGGGGTTATAAGGCCATTTAAAAACATCATACTAGATTGAGAAAGATTATTCACAACTGGAAAACATTCAAGACAGCTACCACTCTTCCCAGGAGCGGACGTCCCAGCAAATCCACCCCAAGGTCAGACCGTGCAATGCTCAGAGAAAGTGCAAAATGTTAAAGTTCATGAGAGTACAATTAAAAAAAGACTGAACAGAACAAGTATGGCTTGTTTGAAAGGATTGCCAGGAGAAAGCCTCTTCTCTCCCTAAAAAGAACATGGCAGCGTGGCTTAAGTTTACAAAGTTGCATCTGAACAAACGACAAGAGTTCTGGAGCAATTTCATTTAGAAAGATGAGACCAAAGTGGAGATGTTTGACCATAATGCACGTTTGGCAAAAACCAAACGCAGCATATCAGCCCAAACACCTCATAGCAACTGTCAAACACAATGGTGGAGTGGTGGTGCAAAGACCTGCGCACTTTGCAGTCACTGAATCGACCATGAACTCCTCTGTACTCCGGAGTCAAATTTGAGGCTGTTTGACCGCTTAAGCTTGGCTGAAATTGGGTTACGCAACAGGACAATGAAACTAAGTGCTGCAGTAAATCTACAACAGAATGGTAAAAAAAAGAAAAGACGCAAGGTGTTGCAATGACCCAGTCAAAGTCCAGACCTCAGCCCGACTGAAATGCTGCGGTGGGACCTCGAGAGCTGTGCATAACAAATGCCCACAAACCTCAATGAACTGACGCAATGTTGTGCAGAAGAGTGGGCCAATTTCTGCCACAGTGCTGTGAGAGACTGAGCCATACAGAAAATGACTGCCCACAGTCATGTGAAAGTTTTTTTTACATGACTGTAAGCTGATGGGACACATCAGATAAACATGAGTCAGCAGTCAATAAGCTTTATATTGGCTAATACAAATTTCTGTCTGAAAGGACAAAAACTGACATATTTGACCATGATTCCTATCTGTATATGTTGAGGACACCAGACACTGAATATCATCTTATTAATACCATGTCTACAGTCAAACAGTGGTAGCACCATCAGGTTGATTTTCTGAGACGGGGACTGGGAGACCGGTCGGGATAAAAGCAGAAAAATATTTCAATTTTAAGTGAAAACCTTTTTCACAGCACTCAGGATATCAAGCTTCTGGTTGCCTTCATCAAGAAAACCAGAAGCATACCGCTAAGAAAACTTCTGCATGCCACCACAACTCAACCCTACAGTGTCAGAGTACCTGAACCCAAGAGAGCATCTCTGGAGAGACCTGCAAATGGCTGTGCTCTGACACTCCCCATCCAAGCTGTTTGTGTCACATATGCTTCTGCAAACCCTTCTCACTCCCTCAATATCCATTTTTGGCTGCGGTCTACCTATTGCCACTCTTTGTGTTGTATTATGCACGTGTGTGTGTGTGTGTGCCCTGTTGTAGAAGTGGAGGTAGGGATGTTGGAACCAGAGCATCAACACATAGTATAGCTGTCTCTGCTAGATCACCTGCTGACCTCCATCTACCCTGCAAATCTGTTCGCTCCATCTCCATTTCCAGCTCCCTGCTCTCCACTTCTTGTCTCGACATACCAAAGTTCCTCTGTCACTGGAACAAGCATAACACGCCAGCTCTGTTTCCCCAGATCAACTTAACTTCCTGCTCTCTGTACACTGCTGTGCCTGGCTACCCCCCTCCCCATCTGCCCCAGCTCGCTGCACAAGCTCATCCCCAGTCTGAACATTTCTCCAGCCACCTTGCCACTCTCACTTTAAAATAAACCAGATTTTGCTCGCAACCATGCCTCCCCCTTGTCTGTCTGCTTTGTGGCTGATTAGTTTAGCACGATGAACTCCAACAATTCTGCCAAGAAGAATGGGAGCTTGAGCTTGTAGGATCGCTCAACAGAACACTTAAGGCTGCCTTTTGGTGCCAGAAAACCATAGGTTCTGGATACTTATGAAAATTGCTTTGTCATTGTGGTGTACTGCGTGTAGAAGGATAAAAAACAAATATATTTCAGTCAGTTTTTAGATGAGTGTGAAAACTTGCATGATTTGGAAATGTAAAATATAATTTTTCCTTGACCCTGCCTTGTCTCAGATGTCAAACAAAGATGGAAACATAATTAATGCAAAAACAATTCATTACAAGGAGGAACAATCATGAGGTAAGTCAGCAACATTAAATATTAAAGGCTAAAGTGCTCATCAGTCATAACTGCAGACTGATCCCTTGCTGGAATATATATATAAAAAAAAAAAAAAAAAAATCAAAATCCCAGCTCGCCCCTACGGGCGGTCTTTTTGCCCTTCAAGCTCGGGTCCTCTACCAGAGGCCTGGGAGC
>JAVDPK010001704.1:36047-57999 GCA_034780415.1 Cichlasoma orientale | reverse complement strand
GGGGTGCAGCCTATCCCAGCTGGCATAGGGCGAGAGGCAGGGGTATATTTTAATGATATTTGTTGTCGATCCTTTTTTCTACAGTATTAGAATTCAGACATAATTTTAATGAGATCTTGCATGTTTTCTGTCTTTCCTGCTTTAGTCAAATCCATCCAATTCTGCCACATTTTTTTATGGGCACAATAAAAATATTATGGTCACTGTGGTGGTTCATTTACTGAGCCTTTGGCCTGTGTTCGTTACAACAATGGCGACGCCAACTCGACACTTTATTAACCCTCTTAAGCACCAGCATCGTCAAAGTTAATAGTCCTTGGCATTACCTTTGGTTACAATACCACACGTCATCCAACACACTTAATTGATTTTTTGCTCAGTTGTTCTTTGCTGCAAATGTGTAGACAGGTGACAGATTAATGGAAAGGTGCTGGGTCACCTTGCGCTGCCAGACCAGCATCACTGTGTCCTAGTATTTATTCTACATCTCACTGTAGAATTAAGAATAAAATAGTAATTTGGTGTTTTGATGGTGTTGGTGTAGAGCGCTGTCTAACATTGTCTCACTCTTTGAGGCAAGGGTTCAGGTTTTTCCTTTAATTTGTCACCCATCTATAGATGCTGGTGGTGCAGACAGGCTGTGTGCCTTTCACTGTCCAGGTTCACGTCTCTGTTGTGCAGTTTGGGCCGTCATATTTTTGGAAGTACATTTTGCTTGGCTGTCTTACCGAGTGTTGGGCAGCAGAGATCAATATCAATTTCATCTGTTTAGCCTAGCGTAGCACTGGTTTGACAAGGAAAACGGCTCACTAAAACCCACAGAAACTTAAGAACAGACCTTTCAAGATATCTTATTTATAGATTGCAACTTGAACTTCTATAAAAGCTGAATGCATTTGCTTGAACTTCTGAGAATTATCTTGGAAACTCAGAAAAAACTTTTAAAATGTAATTTAATATTTAATTAAAATGAGCAACAATGACCCTGCCCATTAGGAGAGTGGTGGGGCGTTTGAGTAATATGTGCTGGATACTGCAGTGTTTCTTCAGGATCACTTGAACCATTTTGGTTTCAGGGTATAAAAACATCTAAAATACATTCAGTCTGACTCAGAGGATGATGGTATCCCCCCAGTGTTTCAAATCTAGACTAAAGAAAACTGTATGCGGGCCAGTATTCCTCATGAAATGAAGCTTTCAAGTTTTCTCTCAATTTCTGAGATAATTATGTTGTTAATTCAGAAAAACAGGACTTTTTTTGTCAGCTGAATGCATTATGCTTCCATGAACTTAATCACGATTTAACAAGTATATGTTTAAAAGAACGGTTATAAAATGCAGTTTTAAATGTATACCTAAATATTATAGACCAGACTCTGTAAGTCAAATTCATGCAAATGTGTTTCTGTTACTCAAGGCTGTGTGTTAATTTCAGTTATTCAGGAAACATGAACAGCACAAAAGTATGTTCTGTTCTTAAATAATTTGCACTTTATCCATAAGACTAATCCCCTCAGGCTGGCAACTTGTGCACTTTACAGCTGTAGCATTTTCTGGTAATGTTTAAGACTCTAAGATGTAAAACCGTCTTCCTGTTGTCAGTTGTGGTGATACCTGGCTTCTGCAGCAGTGATAGCGGCTGCCCTAAATAGATATGCTGGTTCTCTGTGAAAGGATTTTTCTAATGTGCAGTGTAGATAAAGCTGTGAAATACCTTATTTACAATATAAATATTTATTACATGTACAGAAGATGATTATGTGTTCCTGACACATGCATGATCATTTCTGGTGTCAGCAGCTCAGCCCTTTGAGGTGTCTTTCCAGTAATAATCCATTCAATGAAGCGTTTCAAGCTCTGACATTTCTATGTTAATGAGAAGTCTAAATTAATTTCCCTTTGGTGTTTCCATTATTGCATTTGCTGCAGCATGGGTTGTAGTTGAGATGTGTGTTTTTGTAAATGCACATTTGATACATGAGAATGAAGCCTGTAAGGTGAGAATCTGAAGAGTGACATGTGACTCCTCCCACTCGATATGAGTAAGGAAGTGTAAGCCTCTGATGCACCACAGCTTTCTTTATTTGACATGCTTAGCTATTATCTCCCCCTCTGGTCAGCTCGGTCTCTCGCACATTTTAAACAGGTCACCTTCCTTAGTGCCCCTCGCAAAATCAGATAAGCACTTCCTTAGGCAAATGTGATGCAATGCGCCTGAAGGGCAGTCTTGTTTTGCTTGCAGGGACACTTTGATGCTCTGCATAATGTTGAATTTCGTGACTGGAAAGTTGCGAATGTTAAGCATGGATTAGAGCAGATGGTTAGAATAAGTTGTGTACAGCTTTCTCTCCTGGCTCTGACAAAAGCGATAAAGCCCGGATGCACCGGCACTAAAAAGAAATGAGATGGATCAGCCGTTTCACTGGTGTAAGGAAAGATACCATCTTATGTCTTCAGTTATCACCTCCTCTCCTTCACACTCTCACGTTCTCCCCTCTCTGTGTGTGTTTGTTGTGCTTTCTAGGCAGATGCTTTGCATTCAGAGGCGAGCGCGGAAATGATGAGCCTCCCATTGAGATGATTAAAGTGTCTCATCTCAAGTAAGTCACCAACTCTCCACATCACCAACAAAAGTAAATACAAGCAACAGCACACAGTTGCCGATGTTTTCACCTGAGATACGCATTTATAAGTACAGACTGTGCATTTTTACATTCACAGCAGCACACAACCCTTTGCCTTACCTTCACGGAGCCATCTCATCTACAGATCGCATTGCATCTCTAAACATTTCATTCAGGATGGTTTTTTTAAGGTGTGATGGGTCCTGGGGTTCTGTCATACTCAGATAAAATTCTAATAGAAATCTGTAAACCCGAGAGCGGTCTTTAATTTGATTTTTCATTTATGATTATTCCCCAACCTTCGTTTATTCACGTTGTGCAGCGTTTGGGCGATGTCATTTTCTCTCTTTCATTGCCATATCTTTTGAATGTCTTTGCCATATCTTTTGAAGGACCTGTGCTATTCAGCTAAAAAATAAATAAGAGCATTCGTTTACAGTCGCAACACATTTCTTTGAGAAATTAAATTACGAACAAAGGCTTTCATACAGCAGCTGTTTGTTGCATACTCTGTTGCTCTCTGTGTGACAGTAATTTCATCTTTCTTTCAAGGGCACCATATTTTGTCAAGCATCGTGTGTACATTAAGAATAGCATATGGTAGATAATGCATTGTAATGGAAAGTGGCATTTCTGATTATTCAGCCTACATTAGGAGACTACTCACAGAGCGTTTTTACTTTATTGCCAATGGCAACAAGTGTTCTGTCCTGTGGTGAAAAGAACAGGCTGCGGTGGAGGCAGTGAATTAAAGGGTCAGTACAGAAGCCATGGCCATGAGACTGTTATATATGATATTACAAGCTGCAACGCAAGTGGAGACAATTAATGTAGTGCTCAGATAGAGCCGTTCTGTACAAGAGTGTCTGCCATTCAGTGCCAACTACAAACTATTTCTTCTTTACTAACTGCTTTCAGAGCTTTAGTGACATGCAGTAAACCCACATCTGTCTCAGTCTGAACTGAGCAGTGCACGGTGTCTTTGCACTCCTTTTTACTGATCATAATGTATAAGTTTGGCCAGTTTATATAACTCATATTTTCTTTTGCAAGAACTGCTTTTGCTCAGATCAGTTCATTCAAAGGTTTTGCTGCTAGAAACTTGCTTTTTCCTGTGTGCTGATGTGTTTGTGGACCTTAGAGTCCTGAGAATGAACCCAAAGTGATTAATCAGCATTTCCTGTGAATATGTAAACGTGAAGCCCTGAAGGGAGCCGAACACAGTCGACCTCGGTACCGAGTCTCTGTTTAGTTTTGCTTCAGGTCCATGTTTTGGTTTGTTTAATCAATGCAATTGCAAAGAGCAAAGAGGAAAAAACAGGAAATAGAGTGTAAGTGTGGATTCCACTAATGATGGCAAAGCTGCTGGATAACAAGATGTTTAATTCAGGGAAGAATCTATTTCACCTCTCCAGAAATGGGAAGAAGAACACATCAAGCTCCAGCTGCCTACAATGCAAATATTTGTATATGAACGCAGTGGGTTTGTTTTTGTTTTTAAATTTACAGCTCTTAGGAAAGCACAGAGCTTCATTAGATCCACACTGCAGTGCCACATTAAAGTAAAAAAAAATATATATACATATACAAAAAATAATTTGCCATTGCCACATAGGATGAAAAGATACATTCCCATTTTATGACCAACTAGACAACACACTGTCTGCTGTATGCCATTACAGGTGAAGGCACTGACCAGCATCCCTCCCTGTCTCTGTCTCACACACACACGCGCACACACACACAGAGCACCCGTATTACCACACTGTTGTACTCTGTTACAATTTAAATGTCTGCACTTTAACTTTTAAGAAAATTTATTATCATGGAAATGTACTTAAAATAATAAAAATAAATGTACTTGATGGGGGTGAAAAGTCCTCTGTTACATTGATATTTATGTTAAAATTAAATTATTACCGCCGAAGGTTATGTTCCTGGTAACGTGTGTGCGTGTATGTGTGTGTGTGTGTGTGTGTGTGTGTGTGTGTGTGATTCTGTGTATAAACATGATTGAAGTTTTGAATGAATTGAAGTTTGTAGGGGTGCAGAGTGGGGGCTTGTTAACGATCCATTAACATTTGGCTTACATCCACCAAGATCTTCAAGGTCAAATTAATGATTTATTAGACCAAATTTGACAAAAAGCCTTCTAGCTTTGAAACTATGGTTCTAACGTGTGCTGTGTATTGTCAACACCTCCCTGTTCTGATCTGAAGGTCAAAGTGAGAATAATTTTACTGCCATTGTTTGTATTGACAGCATGTAGTCATGTAAGAAATGATATATGGGGATTCTAAATATCACTTTACTTTGGATCTGGCCTCTTCTTCAAGGCCAAATAAGGTCTGAGTGCTTCTTGTGTCTCATGCATTAATTAAAAGCAGGATTCTGCTGTTGGGCTTTAGGTTATGAACTGTTTCGTATGTGATTCCAGCTAATGATGAGCACGAGTTATTCTGCATATTTTTTTTCTTCAATAATCAGTCATTGATTAAGTTTGATTGAGTTGCTCTCACAGTGTCAGTCTTTTTTCTGTTGCTCTCCTTTGTTGGCCTCTGAAACTGAGACTCTGAGACTCCACCTGGGCTGGTGTTCCCACAGTTTGGCTTTTTGTGAGATTTACCACAGGAGTTTTTTTTAGTTTAACATTTTATTTTATTCTAGC
Organism: Cichlasoma orientale; assembly: GCA_034780415.1. Taxonomy (NCBI): domain Eukaryota; kingdom Metazoa; phylum Chordata; class Actinopteri; order Cichliformes; family Cichlidae; genus Cichlasoma; species Cichlasoma orientale. The sequence continues at coordinate 52,707 of JAVDPK010001704.1, read as the reverse complement.
TGTCACTTGTTGCCGTGGTTACGGCTATTACTCCAACACATCATAGCCTCACTTTAAAAGGCAGCTAGGCTGTGATGTGTTACTGATGTATCCATATCATGAGGAGGAGATAAAAAAAACAATGACATTTCTGACTTACTGGTTGTATTGAGAATGAAAGTAGATAACATCTCTTCATACAGCGAAGCTCTCGTACAGCAGCTGAAGGTTAAATATTGGCTTTTGAGTAATTGCGCAGCAGAACAGCAGCTTGTAAGCTTGGTCAGAAGTTTGGACCGCGGTTATTTTGTGGATTTAGAGCGATAAAGATCAGGTCACACGTCAGGATGTATAATCTGCTGTACGCTGTAAACAGTGTGGTAACTAAGCTTGAAGATAATTTGGAAAGTTGATTACAAAGTTGGAGTTGTTGAAAAAGCAAACAATGTTGAATTTAATTTCTTGTGCAGAAGATAAAATCGCGTATCAGTCTGAAAACGTATTTTACCAAATGAATGCAAAACGTTTCTGACCAAATAAAAATGAGATCATTTCTTTACCTTTGCTGTAGTCATACATTGCTGACTAGGTGGCAGATTCTTAATGCATTTAACTCCTCGAGAAGTCTAATGTTGCTGTAGTGCAGGATGCATCTGAGAGTGTATATATGTGTTTGTTTTTTATCCTCAGGCAGTACCTAGTGGTGGTGTTCAGAGACAAGCCCTTGGAGCTATGGGACATTCGGACTGGGACTCTTCTCCGGGAGATGGCTAAGAACTTCCCCACTGTTACTGCACTGGTACAAACAAGTTTACACACTAATAAAAATGCTGGCTTTGTACCAAGTGAAGAAGAAAGTGCAGGCAGGGTGGAGCTGAGGGTCAGGAATGATTTGTGAGAAGGACAGCAGCAAGAGAGAAAGAAAAGGTTTACAAGAGAGCCTCCTATAATGTGTGTTTTGGAGATGGTGGCACTGACTAAACGACCGGAGGCCGAGCTGGAGGTGGCAGATTTGAAGATGTTAAGACTTTAATTGGGAATGACCAGGAGAGTCGAGATTAGAAATGAGTATATCAGAGGGACAGCTCAGGTAGATAAAGTTGGGAGAGGCAAGATTGAGATGGTTTTGACATGTGCAGAGAAGAGAGTGGATATATTGGACGAAGGATATTGAATATGAAGCTGCCAGGCAGGAGATAAAGAGGAAGACCACAGAGAAGATATATGAATGAAGGAGGTAGTGAAGGGGGACATGCAGAGGTTTGTATGAGAGATGAGGATGCTGGGGATAGGGTGAGATGGAGGCAGATGATCCACTGTGGTGACCACTAAAGGGAGAAGACGACCAATTCACCACGACACAAAGATAACAGATTATGAACAAACAGGAACATATTTTATTTCGAGTGTTCATTTAACTATACAGCTGTGCATTCCAGCATCTAACTTGTGTGGCAGTGTGTTGCAAACACTCATCGTTGACTCTTTACTTTGTTAATAGTCTTATTCTTTTTGGGCCATCCTCTCCTTGTGTTTGTGTGGGCCATTTGAAAGATTAGTCTGGAAAATTTTCCCCAAGCTCAGCAAACAGCAGTGGCTTCATTAGGCCAGAGAAATGCTCATAAAACAAGAGTTATGCTGGACAAACTTTACAGTGAGGCCGTAAAATCGTCCACAGTGTGAATAAAAATGGCAGTAACCTTAATAATACATGCAGGCCTCCCCTAGCACCATTTTGCTGTCTCATTTCCATATTGATTACAACCTCGAGTCACCCAGACTATAGCCACAGTGCACCAGAATGTAGACAGGAAGGCTGAGGAAAACAAATGCCCTGCATGCCTCAGTTTCATTTATGTGAGCATGCAAATCTCCCTTCTTTCAGTCTGTCTTTGTCTGCGAGTCATGCTGCAATTGTTTGTGTATGGGTTTGTTACAAAAGCTGCAATCCTCTGTGTATGTCAACAGGAGTGGTCCCCATCCCACAATCTTAAGAGTCTAAAGAAGAAGCAGATGGCTGCGAGGGAGGCCATGGCTCGGCAGACTGTGTCAGATGCTGAGCAGAGTAGTGTTGAGTCCTCAGTCATCAGGTGAGTGCTGCAAAGCTCCAGAGTCTTGAAACCAGGCTTAAATCCGTCTGGCTGAGATTACATGTCCTTTTTTTGGTCCCAACATTAGAAGTTAAGAGAACACACAGTAATTCTTGAAACCAATTTCCTTTGTCCTTATTATTTTTAATTAATAAACCATCATAATAAATAATAAATTCACAGATCAGTCACTTGCTTGCTAGTTTTCACATGCTGTCATGTGTAACAGCTGATATAATATGTGCATATATATGTATTTTTTTTAATATGAAATAGTAATTTGCACTTTTTTCATATTAGCTCAGCTTCTCGAGAGTCTGTTCTTGCACCCCTCTGGCAGCTGCAGAGGTACCTCCTGCAGTACAACTACCCCTGCTGGGGAATCACTAGACTAGACCATAGTTGTAATGCTCAGTCAAAGTGTGCAGCAGAATAGCAAGATTTCCAACAAAAATATTTCACACGAGAACGTTTGAAAAAAGCCGCGCTCCGCTGGGAGAGAAGCCCGTCTTTTATTTTTTTTGTCTTCCCCCAACAGTCTCCTGCAGGATGCTGAGAGCAAGTCGGAGACGAGCCAGGCCATCTCAGCCAGGGAGCACTTTGTGTTCACTGACACAGATGGGCAGGTGTACCACATCACTGTGGAGGGCAACACAGTCAAAGATGGTGCACGAATTCCACCTGATGTGAGTCCTGAGACTGTTTGTCTTTTTTTTTGTTGTCATTTTACCTTATAGGCTCTTGTGTTACTTCAAGGTCATCCACACTGATCCTTGCACAAAGCTGCTCCTACCTGCTTTATATCGATCTCTTTCCCTTTCGTTACTATTGTGTTAATCCTTTTCGTACACAAAGATCAAAATCGGATTATTCTTTTACTTGTTTACTCTCTGCAAACATCAGTATGTCTCCTATCGCTGCTTCTTCCTCTGACATGCTCCTTTCTCTCTCTGTATTTTCTCTTATCTGTCAAATGTATTAACAGCGGTAGAGAGCAATTAGTTACATAAAGTGGAATAGAGTTATTAAATTACAAAGTAAATACAACTGTTATCAGTTTAAGTTTGTGAGGGAAAAATGTGATTAAGTAGCATTTATGTTTTCAGTAAAGCAGTTATACCTTTAAACAGAGTAACTACTGATCAGTAACCTTCCACCATCTGTTTATCAGGACTCTCTGTTTTATAACACACACTCTTCTTTTTACTCTCCTTCTCCTTTTACACACCATATCTATCACTTCCAGTCACTTTTTCAGCTGAAAACTGATAAGCGCCCCTTTTTCTTTTTATATTCTTTCTCCACTTCGGGTTATCTTATGTTTAGATGCTAAAGATCTCCTTGGTGTCATGTGCTTTACTTTACATCTGCACTGTCTTATCACTTTACTCGAAGCAGGCTCTCCTTTCCGGTTGTTAGCTAGTGTCTGCCCAATTTTCCCCTCCATAAAGTAAATACCACCACTCCCTCTCTATATCCTGTGTCCTTCAGGTTATTTGTGGGGACTTGTGCAGGGGATGATATAGATTTTGGCTCCACAACAATTTGCTGCCAACCTAATGTCTCCTTCAGTAATAAACTGAATGCAATCACGGTAAAGGTTTTAAAGATAAGTTGTACAGCTTTATGTTTTTTGCCAGTTTTTTCTCCCCTTGGGAACGTGCGTGATTTTTATTTTTATTTTATTTTTGAGGATGTCATCAGTTTGTCCCAGATAGTGTTTAGCACGTGTTCACCTCACTGATACACAGCATGACTCAGGCTTCAGGAAAAAGAAAGTGTGGCTGCATTTATATGTAAAGCAAGTGCATGTTAACCTAGCCATTAATTTGCTCAGACAGGAAAATGGCCAGCTTTGTAAAAAAGAAAGAAGCCATTACCGAGGACAGGATTTCTTTTCACCTGGATGAATTCAGGATGCATTGGTAACATCATGGCAGTAGGATGTTTGATTGCCTTACAAGCCAGCATGTCACCACTAACAAAGAACCCTTTGATTGTTAATTAAGAAAGTTTCAGTTGCCTGAGCCTCCCTTACTTTTGGAAGACTTTGACTTTTGTTGGCTCATTACTTTGTTCAAACTTGCAGTTGTTTAGAGCTTAGTCGTGCCGTAGTGTAGCACCTGCTGCCGTTGGGTGTTGATTGCCCGCATCTTTCCCGTCACCGAAGACGGCACAATCTCATATCTTTTCATTATCATTTCATTTTTTTTTTTATTTAAGTTTTTTTATTTGACTGAGCAACATTTATCTTGCCTCGTGTAGCATTTCTAAAGGGAAACTTTTATTCATTTCTTTTGTGAACCAGTGGATTCTTTGCTAGTTCAGTGCTTTGCTTTCCACCACACAGACGGATACCAGAGGTTTACCTGGGGATTTTAAAGCCTTATTTTTGTGACGGCTGCAGATTTATTTCTCAAAGATTTGCATACCCCAAAGGTTTTACAGTCTTTCCGGGATGATAGAAGATCTTCATATCTCTGTCAGGAAAGTGAAGCAAACTCTCCTAAAAAGTTTTTTTCCTATCACACACTGAGGGTGAGCTGATGCTTAATGTCTTCATATCAGCACTCAGTTTTGTAGCATAGTCTGACCTTATTGAAACCCAGATGCTGCGCTTGTTTACCACTCAGCTGCCAGGCATATATCAGTTTATTGTCTTGTTTTCTTCATGTTCACACATGAAATGCCGAAGAGTGAGATGTTTTATTGCAGAGGGAAAAGGATAGCTTTTATGTTGTTTGAATTGCGCTTTTTTTAAACTACCCAGTGGTCGGCTGCATTAAAGACGTGACTTGTGAACATAATAACATAATTCTTTTTGATGTCTATCCAGTTATATGATGGGTAATCATAAACTTCAGACTGAATGTCTGAAGGATCATGGACTTGACTGCAATTTATCTCAATACTCGGAGGACACAGCTACGACGACGAGCTAGTGAGGCTGGCAGTTTTTCGTCTCTCTTTTAATGCGCTCTCTCTTCTTGTCTTGCAGGGGAGTATGGGGAGTATAGCCTGCATTGCCTGGAAAGGTGACACCCTGGTGCTTGGAGATGTGGATGGCAATCTCAACTTCTGGGACCTCAAAGCTCGTTTGTCGAGGTAACGGCTAGCCTTATAAACGTTATGCGAGTTTCAGTTTTGCTTTGTGATGCTTTGATAAACAAATGATTCATAGATTGTAAGCACAATGAGAAAATTGATCAATAAAGCCCATTTAAGACATGCAATCCTTTCATTATTCTGACAGTGTCTGAATTTGTAGGTTTACTGTTTGAAATCGCACACTAGGCATTTTTGACCCAGTAACATTTACACATCTGAGTGCATGGCACATTAACAGATGGACGTGACCCAGATTAAGACTAAATCTCTGCAGCATCTTCTCTTATTGTCAAAGTAACTTTCAAAAATATAGCCACAGCTGTTGAGCTGCATCATGTGGCCCTTTATGTGCTCTCAAATTAATAACACTGATAAGTTGCAATTTTTTTATTTGTTGATTTTTTTGCATTTTATATAATATTTCCAATTACCATCCAAAGCATAAACTTGTAACTTTAATTTTTGTATGTTTATTTATTTCTTTATTGATTTTTCATCATTGAAAATTCAACAGACGGTTCAGGCTCGGATGTCAAACGCAAACCCCACAAAGTTTGTTAGTTAGTTCATTTTCTATTATTGACATTTTTAGAGGGATACCAACACATCGCGGCTGGGTGAAGAAGATTCGCTTCGCCCCGGGGAAGGGCAACCAAAAGCTGCTGGTCATGTACACAGATGGAGCAGAGGTCTGGGACACTAAAGAGGTGAGACTCTTACACCAGCTCCACATCTTGGAAATTGCAGATGAGATGTTATGAATTCCCAGCATGCATCAACTCACTGCACTGCATAACTCACAAGTAAAAAAGGTCTTTATGTTCATAGCAGTGGTTTACAGGCTTACTGTGGCATACTTGATAGTTTTCCATAGAACTGTACTCACTGGGGCACGGCAGTATTTCTATGGGGTATATTAAACTAATGTCCTGTCTGAAGCTAACACTGGAATAATAGTACAACTGCTGCAATTCTCCTGCTGTGTTGAAGAATCATTACAGCGCATGTGTGTAAGTACACACATGCAATTCTTAAAAGCTTTCTCCTGACATGTATAAGCTCAACCATAACAGGATGGATGATCCTGGTTTCTGAAGGCGACTTGAATCCCTGCTTCCTCTTTAGGTTTGTTTACCAAAGTCATCAACATCCACAAAGTCCCCTCTGAGCAGTCTTCTTTTCACCTCGCCTAAGATTCCTTCTGGCTTGTTTACATTCCAGTTTCTTATTTGATCTAATGTTTTAGACTGCATTTTGTTATCTGTAGCCATGCTACATTTTTTGTTAGCTTACCCAGCAGCAAACAGTGTTAGATATTAACTAGCAGATTAAATCACACACGGGTGTGTATTAAGAAGGGTGCGGCAGAAGGAAATGTCATCGTGGAGCACTGTTTTTAATCCCCAGTTATAAAATCCAGATAGCAGATGGATCAAGCTGCAGAGGACAACAAGAAATAACTATAATGTTACAAAGAGAGGTCAGAGCAGGCAAGAATGAAGGAGAATTTCAGTGTTTCAGTGCTCTGCTGACAGATTGGTTACACTGGCGATGATGTAAGAGAGCGACATGGCGGAGAATTCCATAACAGCATTAACGGTGGTTCCCGACCCCCTGCTCCCAGATAGCCAATCAGCAGCTGAACTGGGAAACAGATGAGCCAGTTGGGATCTTGCACTAATACATGCAAACAAAGTGCACAACAGTTTGGTTGTAGGCATATCTGCTTGTTAACAAAGTAAAAATGCAGTTACTGTACTTTTACTCAGCTTCCTGTTTTACTCACAAGTTTTGCAGAAGAGTAGCGAATCACTCAACAGCTTCCTTTACTTGTTGCAGACTTTATAAAAGAAACAGTTAGGTTTCAGTTTGGATGTCTTTTTTCTTTTTCTTTTGCAGGTTCAAATGGTGAGCAGCATGCGCATTGGTCGCAATGTGAACTACCGCATCTTAGACATCGACTGGTGCACATCAGACAAGGTTGTGCTGGCGTCGGACGACGGCTGTATCCGAGTGTTGGAAATGGCCATGAAATCTGCCAGCTACCGCATGGATGAACAAGACCTGACCGGTGAGTTAGGGTCCTTATATGCAGTCACTCAGCTTATAATGCTGATAAAAGCTATAGTCTAATATAGTGTTCTTTGTAATCTGTGGTGAATATGCACAGATCCAGTGTGGTGCCCTTGCTTGTTGCTGCCCCGAGCCGCCCTCACTCTAAAGGTTTTTCTCCTGCTGCAGCCTTGGTCAGGAACCTTTACCATGGATATCACTCAAGTGTGAGTCTCACCTTTGAACAAGAAAATAATACATTTATGCATTTTGACCTTCACCTAGCATTTGGGCTGTGTGGACAATCTGGGAGTCCCTGGAGAAAACTCTCAAACGCATGGAAACCAAGCAGCTCTGCACTAAAGGAACCAGCATCAAGAATTATGAACTGGTTCAAAATGATCAGAAGCTTTATTCTTCGTTTTCTTGTACTGTACGTGCACAGAGGAATTTTAGTGAGAGAAATCGATTTGGGAAGTGAAGTTCTGGCATTGAGCAGTCTGAGGTGTGACCATCTGATTTTTGAATAGCCGTGTAAAGATCTATTTTACTGTAAGTTGTAGTGGTACATCTATAAAAAATAAAAAGAGAGTATTGGTGCCCCGAAATCAAGTGGTTGTGAGCAAGTGAGCAGAGCAGCGCATTGATCGTTGCCAGTAGTTTCAATTATTGATGTCCACACAGCGTGCATCAGTGATCTAGAGGAACTGCTCTAAGTTTAACTGCATTTAAACATGTGCACTGTAATAGTGCTCAACTTGGGGAGGACGATCAATAAGCCATCCTCTGTTGAACCTTGCTACTGTTACAGTTACAGACTGATCTCCTCTCACATACAGGACGCTCTACAAAACGTAATGAATCAGTATGAGAAGGATTTTAAGTCTCCTATCTAAAAGCTTCCCTCATTAATTCATGATGTTGACCTATTTTCAGACCGATTCACTCTGAGCAGGAATAAGAATCATCTGGTTAAAACTTAGTCATGTCCATCCATTTTTAATCACTTTGCATTGGAGGTTGATTTTTGCTGTCTCCCAACCAAAAATAGTTTTAAGAACAGTTATAAAGTTGTCTTGATTTTCATTCAGTTTGTAAGGCTAAAGATTGAAGATTGTAATTATAAATATAAAAAAATGTAAGGAATTTTAAGTAAGAGGTCCGTAAGACTAGCCTTCATAGATTTTCTTTTACCACCACAGCTTCTGTCACCCACACAAACAGTCTGTAAAAATCACCATATAAACAAGTCACTTCAGTAAACAGCTCAACGTGGGATTCGGCAGAGGCTGTCCTGGGGGATTCTTTTTAAGCCAGATGTAGTTACAAACCCATTTAACTGAGCCGTGAGTATTTCACTGCTTTCCAGCTCCCTCGTCATAAGCAAGGCAGCAGAATAGACTTTGCCTGACACCAGAGATCGGCTTCTCTTTAAAAGGAAGTTTTCAGATTTCCACTTAATATCGGGTCAGGTTCTATTTAAGGAAGCTGTTAAAAGAGCCATTTGACTTGCTTTGATCCTTCTGTTTCAGAGACTACACTGAGAAAGATGAGATAAAAGGCCTTATCCAGGAGCAGCTCAACTCATTATCAAAGTGAGTTACTACACTCTTCCTCTGTCATCTAGTAGTAATTTCACACGGTAACTCAGTATTATTGTAGTGACGCAAATGCCAAGAATCAAAAATCAACGTATGTATGTCATATCTAATTCCAGTGTTTGGTTTGTGTTCATGTACCGTGGGTTTATAGTTGGAATCGCAGAGTCCTTAGTGCTTAGATAGCAGGCCCAAAGAGTATGTAGTCTGTGGGTTGACAGATAAGACGAAACTCCTGGAACAGCCACACTGGGCCTGCTGTGTTAGAGAAGTGTAATTGGCCCTGGCTGTGTTTTGATTGTCTGTCTCTGATTGGCCCCCCAGTGATATGAAGAGTGTGCTGCAGGACCCGGAGCTCAGTCTTCTGCAGCGCTGCCTCCTGGTCTCACGGTGAGTTACAGCTCTGTGTGGAGTTCCCAGAGTCTGTCTTTTCACAGATTGTACTGTGTTCACGAGCGTGTGCTGGTACCCCAGGGCGATTATTTTGTTAACATTCAGACAGTGTATCTATGTCAAAGACTCATAAAAGTTTTAGTTCCAGAGTTCTAACACAAGTACAAATGTATAAATTCTAAAATAAAAGGAACAAAATAGCTCTCTTGCTTACTGACTGAAATATGATGTGATGAATGTGCAATATGAGGTATAATAAAACAAGATGCATAATAAAATAGGACGAGGCACACAGTGGTTGGACCCCATATAAATGTCAAATCATTTAAGATTGGATCACATCAGTTGCGCTGTGAGCTATTCGCTCTCACGTAAGAAAAGCAAGTAACAGAGATCATTTTCTTCTTCTGCTGGAGGTTGGAAGTCATCTCATCAGCCAGTATTATGGGATGTCCACAGGCATTCATACAGCCACCTATAATTATAATCTCCCCAACTCATTTTGCAGTCTTGAAGACCCGTATTTTTACACGCCCACCTTGACACATCGGGACTACACATTCACAGTTCTCAGTAGTGTTTACAGGGCCGAATGTGTTCTTGCCTAAAAGGCTGGGCTTCATCTGAATCCAACAAACTTGTCTTGGTTTCATCTGACCAAAGAATACTCTCAATATTCGGGCTCGTCTTTGTGTTTTCCAGAAAAGTTGAATACAGATAGTCAGTTGCCAGAGAAACTTGAATTTTCATTGTGAAACACTCGTTTTTCAGCGCTCGATTGTGCAAGTGGCCATCTGTCATCTTAGTCAGATGGCAACTGCAGCTCTGTATCTCATTCAATACCTTCTGATTACTGATTTTTTTCTTTTTTTGGCCGGTCACCCCGTCCGCTTGTGCCGTTTTCCATCATTTTAAAATCTCACGATCAGAATTAATTTTCGCAGGCAGTTCTTTTCCCACAGAGAGCCACGATGCAGAAATGCAGATAGACTCAATGATCACAGGTTTTCTAACTTGAATGTCAGTGATGTTTGTTTTTCTTGCATTGACTTTCTGTTTTTTCCCCCAGTACTCTTCTTTTTAAAAGTATTTGCTTTTTTATTGCTTTGGATATTTGAGGAAAAACTCTCCCTGTCAACAGAGAAATTAGGCTATTACTGAAAGATCACTTGACAAGGCTTATATAGTACACATGGGCGTGCTCAGTACTGTACTGGATGTTTCAGGAGTGATTTCTGGTTATTTGAGGAACATTATTATAAAAATGTAACTCTTTAATTAAGAACAGTTTGGAAAGATGAGCGAGAAGGTGTAAAATTATGAAGCACATCGAATTATTTTGTTTTTGAAACACTGAAATTATCTTCCAAAATCAGAGCATATATTTGCTGTAACTATAAAGTATAATTCTGAAGCCCCACAAAAAAGTACGAGACTTGTGCTTGTGTCAGCAACTCTCATCTCGTCTCTGCTTCAGCTTTCATTTCCCTCGAGCATCTGACAAATCTAGAGCAGCCAGTATGAAAAGAAAGGCAATATCATCCCCCTGTTTGCATCCTGTTATTACTGCTATGATTTACCAGGAAAGTCTAAAAGACCATTTTTGTTCTTTGAATACCCTGGCCACATTCTCAGTGAGAACTCATGATTATGTCTTTGCATCTGGCTGTCTCAAGTTTCCATGCCATTGTTAATGTCATAAGGTAACCTAGCAACAGCTATGTGCCAGTGCCGATATGTTAAAGGAGGCTGAGGAAAGTAAGGATGGAAGAAAAAGCGGTTGGAGGGGAGGAGGGGAGGGGGGGAGCTCACTTACAGACAAGGCGTAGGCTGGATGATGGAGGAACTGTGGTCATTAATGAGCAAATGAGTAGGAAAACCAGGTGCCATGCTGATTCAGACTATAGAAGCTGATTAGTCCAGAGAAAACATTACTCACTCTAAACTCAGGGGATGTGTTTTTGTGGTAACCTGCAGGCTGTTCGGGGATGAGTCAGACCTTCACTTCTGGACAGTGGCGTCCCACTACATCCAGTCGTTTGCACAGGCTCGTCAGCTGACCGTGTCCACTTCAGAGGGTCAGGCCCAAAGCGAGGGAGCCCAGCCATCACCTCAGAGCCACCTGGACATCTGCCACGATGTCTTGTGTGAGAGCTCTTACTTCCAGGTCAGTGTGTTTGCCTGTGTCCTCTTTGGTGGCAAAATTGTGTCAGCCACCATTTAATAAATGCCCTCAGGAGGCATCCAAAGGCAGTTGATGTCCTCAAGTCAGAGCGCGCACAAACAAGCACAGACAGGCTGTCCCTTGTCATCCACGGTGTCAGCATCCTCCCGGTCAAACAGTGAATGCCATTACTAATGACACCGCGTATCTCCGCTGTTTTCTCGCCCACATTTTTAAGCCTTTAAGGTCAAATCCGTGCTTACCTTTCCTCTGAGGGATTCAAGCCCTCATTGGATACACTCTTTTAAAAAAACGTCTCATTTGTTTGTGTATGTGTGCTTGCTTAGCATTCTGCTGATGACATTGTTGCATCAGCATCCAAGGCTCTTCTCTTTTTAACTTCAGTTATCACACTAGTTTGATGTTTTTCAGCCCTTTGAACAACTTTGTGTTGCCAGGTTGTTTGGTTTTTCATTCAAAGCATTTTTTCCTATTTTGTGATGATGATGTGGCTCAAATTGTGTCTGTGAACCGATGTAATTTCTAGTCTGCAAAGAGATAGTTTGAAAAACGTGAGGTAATTAACAATCGGCCTACTGTGCCCGTGGAGATTTTCTGGATTTTTTTTTTTTTTTTTGGTTGCTCGACCTTTTTTTAACCCGCTGTTTCAGCCTCTGTGTACCCAAGAAAGTAAAGTAAGGAAAGAACCTTTTCCATTTTTGATCAAAGATGATTTAGCCAGTTAAAATGCTGCCACAGACCTTTTAGCTCAAGGTTTTAAGTATCAAGAAGCAAATGTACCTTCTAATTTCACTCAGTACAGTTCCAATTAAAAAGTCTTAATATCTTTTTTTAAATGGATTATGCACCATTCTGTTTTTGTGAAAGTTGTACTGCCTGCTAATGAGGGTCCACGCAGTGATCACAAAGTTAGGACTTACAAAGAGCTACTAAGATAGTGTGCAGCGGCATTTGGCTCCTGTTGTCATAAAACGGTTTCAGTGGCAGCAGCCTGGCTGTAATTACTAATAACCCAAACTCCAATACAGAGCACACAGCTCTGAAGTTACTAAACTCATTTGGTATCTCTGCAAGGAAGTATACCCACGGCTATGACTTGCAGAAGCATTCATCATCATAAAGCAAAGCCAAAAAAGAGCTTCTGTTGTAGAAAATGTGTTCATGTAGCCATTGTTATAAAAAAAATCTACTATGCTACCATCTCTCCACTAAAACTAATTATTTTACACATCTACTTCTCTTTTTATTTTTCTTGCCTATCGTTCGCTCACTGTACAGAGTACAGTCAGTACATACAATCACACAATCTCAATGCATGCAGTGAGTATAGGGGATTGCGCCCACACATAACCAACCTGAAGCACTTCTTTCAACAGGCCTGTTAAAGCATGCATGGGATGCCCGGCTCTCCTTAAAGAATATATCAGAGGCTAAACGTTTCCTCAATATATACTGCCACCTTCACTGAACCCCGAGGTGGCGAGGACCTGAACTTGTTTCCTTTCCTCAGGCAGAACAGTCTTGCCTGAGCCAAGGAAGCCGGAGAAACATTTTCACCAATGCATCGGTGGCTTTCTGCATGTCCTCCAGCTCTCTTTATGTCAGTACAGTTAGTATTACGCATCATTATGGGGGTATATCATCACACCCGAGACTCCCACAGAGCTGACATGGCCTTCAAACAGCTGCTGCATTGATGACATGTGCATCATTTTCCCCACTGACAGGACTGTTTGAGTGACTTTCCGAGTCTAGGTACTTTTTTTTTTTTTTTAAAGTCATGAATGTGTTTGGTGAAACTCAGCTAGCATGCTCTGTCTCTTCCACAGAGAAAAAAACCTAAGAAATGACCACATCTGATGGAGTCCATCCACACAACCCAGTTAGAAAGATGTCATTTTGTGGAAGACTTTTCCTATAATTGTGTTAGTAAAGCAGACAAAGAATTGGTCATCCGGTTATATCCAGGTAATATAATGCATGAACAGGATGTGAGGCGCTTGCGTCTGGCAAAGACTGTTCATGCAGCTTTGTGCCACAGATGGAAGATGTGTCACCGTCAACTCAAGACATAAGAAAGCAGCTCTAAACGTTTGCAGACATCACCTGACGGAGGTGCATTTGAGAACAAAAATGTCTGACACAGTCACATCGGACTTTGAACAGGCTTTAGCCTGCCTCATCCTGCTACAAAGTCAATGTGATGGCAGATAGCACCCTTGTGAGAATAGAGCAAGTCGAGTGAATTCACAGAGAGAGTGGATCATTGTGTCTCCAGTCTGTCCAGGAGCTCCTTAGCCTAAACCGACAGAGTCTTTCTTCCTATGACTTCATCTCTGAAGTTAACTGTGTGGCAGGGAAAAATGTGATCTCCTATCAGAAATAATTGGGAAACAGACACTAATAATGACATACAGTATAGGAAGCACTGGCACCCAAGAAACCTCTGAATTTTTTAAAGGCATTATAATTATACTTTCCATCTCTGGTATCTGTGTTCCTATAATTGTCTTCCCATCTCTCTCTCTCCCTCCTATCATTACTCGTTTTGTGTATAATGTATGCGTGCCAACTTGTTTCATCTCTCTCTCTCTGTCTCTCACACACACATTTCTGGAAGCACCTGTTACAGAAAACAAAAAAATTACACTAAGTTGCTGCTCCTTGTTTTTCTTAACAGAAGTTCCAGTTGGATCGAGTTCACCTGCAGGAAGTAAAACGCTCCAGTTATGAACACACTAAGAAATGTGCTGACCAGCTCCTCCTTCTGGGTCAGGTAAGCATGACACTGCCGCACTGCCTGCATCTGCATGGAAACTACCACTGTAAGAAGTCATGTGGCATAAGTCATAAAAATATCTGCTCAAATATCTATGTAGACAATATAGCACACTTTCTATTGCACACAAATATACACCACCTTAGCTGTGTTTACGTGCACGCTGGAATGTCATAAATAGTTCATATCGCACTGAAGAAAATAAGCGCTGCTCCTGTCCTCCTTAGCTTCTCAGCCTGCGGGGACTGACATCACCTCTTTCCACTCTCTGTGTCACCACTCTCCCTCTAATCACAAGCCGCAATCAGCCGGCTGTTTGCCGGAGGTGCAGTTATCCAGCAGGCAGACAGGCAGTGGCCACTCGGTGCTGACCCCAGCATGAGCTTGAGCCTTCATCTACACCAGATGAAAAGCATGATAATAAACATAATTTCCCCTTGCAGCTCTGTCTTGTTCAGCTCGTACACAGTGGTTACCTACCAGAGCTACTCATGCCTTGTTTCTTTCTGCTACAACAGTAATTACACTCTCATCTCTTTGTTGTTGCTCTCAGACGGACCGGGCAGTGCAATTACTGTTGGAGACGAGCGCAGACAACCCCAGCTACTACTGTGATTCACTCAAGGCCTGCCTAGTGACCACCATCACCTCCTCAGGCCCCTCACAGTCTACAATCAAACTAGTGGCCACCAATATGATAGCTAATGGCAAGCTTGCAGGTAGTGTTCCTCTACATCTGATACCAGATAGAAAACTTCTACATTTTGTATTGGAAATCAATCAATCTAATATTGCTTATCATATCAGTCTGTCTGATAGTAGCAGTGTGTAATGAAACCATTCCATTGCTTTCAGGGCAGAGTTGGCCACCTTGGGTACTGATAAGCCATAATTTCTCTCACACATGTGTATGTCTTGTCAATCTTTTTGCTGTTTATCAGAGGGAGTTCAGCTGTTGTGTTTGATTGACAAGGCAGCAGATGCTTGCCGCTACTTGCAGACCTACGGGGAGTGGAACCGAGCCGCATGGCTGGCTAAGGTAACTCAGCATGACGGCATCCATCAGCAGGATGAAGAGCAGATACTGTGTAATATTTGGAAAGTGTAAATTTGTGGGCACGGGAGTTGTTGGTTTGCGAGTGATTGCGGCGCCATCACTCCATGAATTTTTCCTATTAGCTGTTCCATTAGCATTACAAGTACATCAGGGAACTCTCAAAGTGCTCACATCTTTAAGCTGCCCGGCACCACCTTGTTCTTGCACTTAAACGTATTCTAGCAGGGTAGATGCATATTTCCAGTTAAGAGCACAGTGTGACTGCTTTGCATGGTGTGCTTGCTTCCAGGTGCGTCTGAACCCGGCAGAGAGCTCAGATGTGCTGAAGCGCTGGGCCGAACACCTGTGCTCCCCACAGGTCAACCAGAAATCCAAAGCCATTCTGGTGCTGCTTTCCTTGGGCTGCTTTTACAAAGTAGGAGAGATGCTTCACAGGTACGAACAAGCTGCAGATTCAGAAACAGGAAGATCTGGCATTATTGTGAGATCAGACTCTTAAAAATGTTGGATTTTAAAAATGCAAAACACAAGCACTTTAATCTATTCTGACCTGTATTTATCCCATCTAATCAAAAATATACATGTAGAGATGTGTTGGTTCACAATTTCTTCTCTAAAATGAGATTCCCCTTTTCACCCTTCAGTTTTTTTTTTTGTTCTGAGATGTTACACTTTCTCAGTTAGCTCCTGTCCTTTTCTTCCTGAGCATATTGAAGGACTTGTCTCTTACCTCAGCATCGATCTGCTCTTGGTATACCGGTCCCCCACCTTGACAGCTCATGTTCTGAGATGCTCCTGGCAGCAAAAAGCTCTCACAGGGAATTAGAGAGGCATCGGGATGACAAGGTTGATATATGCTCTAGGAACACGGGCATCAAGGCAGGGATGATACTGGTTTCTGATGCTCCCTCTCACCTCCTCCCCCCTATATCTTTCTTGTCTTCCTTCCATCTTGTGGACAGTATGAGACACTTTGATCGTGCCGCCCTCTTCATCGAAGCCTGTCTGAAGTATGGGGTGATGGAGGCCAATGACTCGTCCAATATCCTTTCTGAAACCCCATTATTGTGCTCTAGGGGCCATTTATACCCAGCGTTAGCTCCGGTGCTAACTCTGTCCATCTCTGTTACAGGTATGCACCTGATAGTAGGCAGCTTCACAGTGAAGGTCAATTTAGATGCCCCGCAGAGCACATTGAGCTCTATTTGGCACGTTCCCATTAGCCAATAGCGCATTGTGCAGTAAGAAAACTTTTACAACCTAACTTTGCAAACATATATTGTGTCTCACAGTTTAGCACATATTTTGTATCTATAAGCTGTAAATATATCTGCCATCTAACTTAACCCTTTGATGCAAAACATGGGTCAAAAGTGACCCGGCTGAGTTTTTATCTTCTATATCTTTGCAATAAATTAA
>JAVDPK010001704.1:0-20159 GCA_034780415.1 Cichlasoma orientale | reverse complement strand
ATGTTTTGTAATTTGTACCTTTTAAATTTTGTGTTGATTAATTATGGGTGCAGCTTGAGTGCTGGAGTATTGGCATGTTTACTGCGTTGGCAGCCTCGGGAAAGGCTGTAAAGTTGTGAAACTGAAGGTAGGCAGGTTCTGTTTGCTGAACGAGCAGTCAGGGACAGCACGGTGTGACGGGTGTGACTAGACAGTTACATAATCATTGTTTTGTTCGCTGCAAATTGTGTTAACTGCTAATATTAGTTTGTCTGTTGTCAGTCGTACGTATGTTATGTAACGAAGCAGCTTCAAAGAGAGAAATCAGTTATCGTATGTGGTAATTAGGGGAAAGCTGATAAATGATCTGAATTTCTTGTGTGATTTTATTTTATTTTTCTTTGCAGGTTTGTCTCAAATTTACAGTAAGTTTCAGATATCAAATTAACAGACTTGGTCTTTCAATTCATGGCATGTTTTTTTTTATGTTTACATTATACTGAGCTCAAGTTGAACCCAAAGATTTCTGTGTGCCTTGGCTCAGGTTTCAGGGCAAAAACCATGGAGGAAATATAAATATACACAAAGTCAAAACTCTTATTTAAAATTTGATCCCTTTGATCCCTTTTTTTTTTGCTCTGAAGCCGTTTTGCCAGTGAATACGTCACCGCTCTGCATTGATCTTTCCTGTGTCCTCCTTCCTTTGCCTGTAGTGGTCTGGACCTCCCACCCCTGGTGGCTCCATGGCAGACATGCTCGGCGCTCTAGATATCGGTTAAGTCACGGTCATTTCCGACGGTCCCTGTGGTGAGGCGGAAAGAGGAGCTGGACTGAGATGGAGGATGGATGCAGCCATTGTCTAGGCAGACTATAAACTATTTTTGACTTCAATTTTTCCTTATTCTTGCCCTGCCTGGGAGACTAGCAGACGCCTCATCTCTCCCTGCTCTCTTCTCCTACTCATTACTCTCCTGTTCTTTATTTTTCTCTATCCACGGGTTGGCTTTGGTCACCTTGTGCGCTGCCAGATGTGCAGAGGGAACAGCAAGAAAAAGAGACTGGCATTCGACGGCTCAAATGTACCAGTTGGTTTCATATTGTGTTTTTGATTCTGCTTTTCTGCGTAAGACTGCAGAAAGTGGTCGGTTTATAAATTTCGCACAGTGACCACGCATCCGGTGATACGGTTTTCTTTCTGAGAACGGTCACGTTACTGGCTCCGAGTAAATCAAAGACAGACGGCAAAATAGAAACACATCGGGCAAATTAAGCTGACATTCAAAACCCGTGGCGGCCGCATCACTGGATATCATAGTTCTGTTTGGTGAAATGATGATTATGATAATTGTTCTGTGAACTGCAGCAGTGTGGGGCTGTAGCAGTCTCTCTGCCCTCAACAGGAACTACTGGGATCTCTGCATGAGCTTGCCAAAACCACAGAGCATACTACTCTGCCCTGTGGTTGACAAGACGGGGAGAACAGAGCTGAATGAAACAAAGAATGAGGCGCCCTATAGGGTCCCATAAAGACTTTCATATGTACAGTGCCCGGCATGTTTCATTTTTCAGGCACAGCAGCATGTCTTGGCTTCCTCTCAAGGCAATCAATAAATGCTTTTCATGAGTAGATCTGACTCCAGAGATCGTGTGTATCTCCTTCCTTCAGACTTGGGTCTGTTTCAGAGATAGGTTCGTTATAATGGCTGTAAGCTATGCAATCAAAATTTCAGTTCAAAGCGCCGTGCCTTTCGAGAGTTTTGCTGAAATCTCACATCACGTGAGACTGGAAGTAAGTCTGTAAGAAAATCTGATCTAAAGTCAGCAGCACTGGCAAACATTTCTAACTGATACAACGGGGCTGTCTGTCAATTAGCAGATCAAGAAATAAGTAAATACAAGAGATTTATGACTTTGCTGTATGTGTGACACGGTTACTGTGGTGGCAAATATTAGCTCACCACATAAAACGGAGATAAGATATTTTTTTCTGACTACTATAAGAGTTTGCGCGTTGGGCATGGAGCCATATTTTGGAGTTTTGAACAGTACCAGGATCCATGTGTTGCAAATAATGTGAAATGTTCTGAAAACGCAGCATTAGGCAAGATCTAATATACTAGGAGTTAGAAGGAGTTTAGTAGAGTTCTGTCTTCTTTCTCTCAAAATCCCCTCCTCACATCCACTGTCCTCTCGTATTCTGGCTGGCCCTTTTTTCCAGAACTCTCCACTGGCACTCTGAACTGTCAAGGAATGATACTGCACAGCTCTGCCAGGCAGAGGCGAGGCGCAGGGTGACAGATTCACAAGTGAGAAAAATCTTCTTCCTCTTTGTCTGCACTTGTGGAATTTCTGAAGTGCGTCGTGTCCATCTAGTGTATAGGCTTTCTTTCTTCATTGCATCACGTGGCTGAGATCTTACTCGCATGTCGCCTTTCTTGATGCTTTACTTGCACCACAAGTGCGGCATCTCTTTCATAACGCTAGCTGACCAATGAGAGCAAGCGGGCCTTTCCAGGAAACGGGTTTTGAAGAGAGTCTCTAAAAAAGAGAGCGTGAAAAGAAGTGCTGCAGCAATTTACAGTGTGAGAAAAAATAGTGCACATTTTTAACATTAAAGCCCATAAATCTATTCAAATACATACCCCAAAGCCCCTGCTTCTCCCATCTTACTGCAGCTGTTATAAGCTGTTGTTCCAGTGTACTGGAAGTGTGAGCAGGCCATAGCCCATTGCAAAGATTACACATGGCTATTCACAAAAAAACAAAAAAAAACAATCATTAACCTGATTCCATGAACCACTTGGTTATTTTCAGATACTGGGCTGATTCACACATTCTCACCTGCCCACACAGTCACACACAAACGCTGTGAGGGGGGCACGGTGCTGACGTCACGCACTGGAAGGGTCGCACTCGAGCAGGAAAAATTGATTCTATTTTCTACGTCTGATTTAGTGTTTTCGGATGGCACATGTGCGTGGACAATATGCTCACGTTGCCAGGTTTGTGTCAACATTTCCACTGGGTCCACGGTGTTAATGGCTTGACTCTGAATCGTCACCGGGGCAATGGTCAAATGTGGCCAAGCCGGTGATGTACACCAAGGAGTCCATCCAAGAGAAATAGGCAGTGTGTGTGTGTGTGTGTGCGTGTATTTTGAGGTGTGTTCAAAGTCCTCCCCTGCCTTTCTACCGCTTCCTGAGAAGTGAGCAAAAGCACGAACAGGGTCAGTTCCAGATCCTGCTTTTTCTTCGTGACGGAGGGCTTTTGGCGGGGAAAGCTCTGGCACCTCACAGCACCCTGCTTTCTCTGAATTTTACAAGGACAAGTTCATTTAGCAGAACTGATCCTCACCAGGGCAGCTCTGGAGCTTAATTTAATAATTGGGTAGCTGGTTCTGTGCGGATAGAACGCATACATCACAGTCAGTATAATGTTGTCAAGACAGGGTGGCCTGCTGGGGAGTTCTGTCACCGAAAGGTTGCGAGTTCAGTCCAAACCGAAATCCCCTTTTTGCCTCAGAGCAAAGTAAAGTGAGACCAATCATCCATGAAAAAGTGCAAACCGCTCAGCAGGAGCTTTATTTTTGTGAAAACAGTTTTGTTTAATTGCTGTGACAAGGTTTTTACTGTTCTAGCAGCCACTGCTCCACCTACATTTTCCTTTCTAGAAAACATATCCA
This sequence comes from Cichlasoma orientale, assembly GCA_034780415.1. Taxonomy (NCBI): domain Eukaryota; kingdom Metazoa; phylum Chordata; class Actinopteri; order Cichliformes; family Cichlidae; genus Cichlasoma; species Cichlasoma orientale. The sequence goes on along the minus strand of JAVDPK010001704.1, from coordinate 16,498 downwards.
TATGTGGGAACTGACATCCAGTGATGTTTGCTTAAATCTTAATTCCCTCAGTGCCCCAGCTGGCTCAGCCCAGTCCAGGAACTAGAGCAGCCGTGCAGCGGGACACGCTGCCGGAGGGCAGGATCTCGGTGAACAGGAGGGAGAGCTCCTAATTGGCCTGAATGGCTGCAATCAGAGCCAATAAGTGATAAGCACTGGATTGCTCTCCAGATCGGCAGTGATAGCATTGTGCTGTGTGACCCGGCTACGACTTCGCTGTTGACCAAACAGAGAACAGGTGTGCAAGCTCTCTCATGCTAAGGTGGCCTTCCCAACAACCCCAAGCAAGCTCCACCACGGAGGGCCTCACACACCCTGAGCAAACACACTGAACGCTTGGATTGCTTTGCACTATATGCTTTTATGCTTTGAGGGAAGAAAATCCATCTCTGTGTGACAGGCTTGTTCCCGTGTTCTAGCTGGATAAATTACAGTATAAAGGAACGCTTTCATAAATATTGGAACAAAGGCACGTTTAACCCTCTCCCTTCACGCCTAATCGAACTGTATTGACTTGAGTGATAGGAGGCTGGTTAGACGGCTGATGTTGGGTTGAATGAAGTCAAGAATGATCCATTACTGCTTCAGTTGTTTACGGATCAAACCACCGAGTGGCGGCTATCGCGTTTTCGTCTTCCCTGCAACTTCTCTGAATCCTGATTACAAATCCCTTCCAACCGCACAACCCTTGAAGCAAGTGTTCCTGTTTCACAAATATATACTGTAAATGTCTGGCTCGGACGGCCGATCTTTGTTTTGATTAGGGGCTATAAGTGTATAAATATGCCTATAACCCTTTTGGCATGCAAAATCCTGACATTAATGACTTCCAGATGGCAAAGCACCAATGGAGGAATGTTAATACAGTCACATTTAGTATTATAAACAAAGGAAGAGAAATAGGAAAAAGAATAAGCAGCACTTTCAAAACAAACTATTTTTTCAGTGGTTTTCCTTTTAGGCTTCATTTTGCTGTTTGCTTAAACACGTAGCATCTTTCCTCATACGTCTTTGTGTTTGGTATTAGTGATTTTAATGCCGTGTGTAATAATGATTTATTTCCATAAATAGATATTCCTCATAAAAGCTGTTGTAACAAGAAAGCATTCAATTTTGTTTTGTGTACATGTCATGTGCACCGCCTTCTTAGAAAGCGCTGTTTACATCTTGAATTTGACTAAGTGTAACTTCTTCAGTAAGAGAGGAAGGGGGTCTTAAAGAGGGGAATCACCTCCTGCGCCGTAGCCCTTCGCTCTGTTTCCAAAGCCTGCCGAAGTGATGGGTGTGCTGGGATAATGAGGGGGGTCAGTATCGGAGGGTGAAAGCATTTGGGGATAAGCCACGGCTAATGACAAGGAAGTCCAAGGTGGCTTTGATCTACACGGGTCCTTTGGCACGTCGAGGAAAAGCTGTACGCTACACCAGGGAGACCCCTAATCTCCTTAGGGATACGCTTAACATTCCTCCACTTCTGGGGACCGAAAAAGAGCGCTCCACCTCTGTGTCTGTCTTTTTAATGGGTTCAGTTCCAAACAGTCTGCAGGCCTGCATCCTATTTCGTTATTGGTTTTTAGGGAAAACCAGAGAGAATATGAGGTCAGCAGAGCGCTGTGGGCTTGGCGGGCTGGCTGCTCAGTTAAATGAAGGCTTCTTTTCGGTCACAGTGTGGAATGGTTTCCTCTGAGCTCAAACAGGTCTTTTAGTCGGTTTTGGGAAGATTTCCGCATCAATCACAGGCATTCCAAAACTGAAGCTAATCTTAAAGAGGAAATTTTGATTTCATTTTGGATGAGGAAGGTTTGGTTTTTTTGTTTTGCTTTTTTAAAGTGGTATTACCGTTACTTCTGCCTGATTTCTTTTCATGTCTGTTGCAATTCTTTTCTAGAAAAAAAAAATCTGTTGTGGTTGGAAGGTATTTAAAGATGTAATATTTCCAATTAGACTGAACTGGCCTGAGAGTGACATAAAGCACTGTTCTTTGAGGCGTTTTGAGAAAGGACAGAACTGGAAATTACAGCGTCCATGCCAGCCTGCTGACTGCCTGTACCAGCCAAGGAGAAAATCTCAAAAAGCAGCAATAAGGATGGAAAATATGGAACAGTCATTTTCTACCCCGGCCGGACTGGCACTGTGACGCACCAAACAACTGAAATGGGTTCAGCTCAGTTCGCAGTGGGACATGTTTTCTATCAACACTTTCCCCTGGTTGCTTTCATGCCTTTCTTCCAATAACACTTTGATTCTCACACTGAGAAAGGTTCCGTACAGTACATCCATGTGTAATGAGAGAGACAGATCAGAGAACTCCTCTGGTCAGTCAGATCTTTCGAAATTGATGGACCCACAGACCCTTCTGTCTCCAGCCCGCCGAGGCCTGCGTGTCTGCAGGGGCTTAGGCCTGCCTTCATTCCCTGTTCTGCAGCCAAAGCTGACACCCCTCCAGGGCTTGAGGAGAGAGGAATGCACTCCGACCCTCCACCCTCCTCTCCTCTTTCCCTCCAGAGGAGCTGGGATGGAGGCCCCTTTATGGAAAGCAACCAAAACCCCAGGCATCAGAACCCTCTGTTTTTTATCCTTCTCTTTACCTCCTCACCCGTCACTCTCTTTTTTTTTCCTCTTTGCGCAAGGGCTGTTTGCAGTAGTAGAACACACAGCTCAGTGTAGCCGCAGCCTACCACAGGTCCGTGGCGAGCTAGGCCGGGGCCCCCGATAAGGGCTGTGTTGGCTGTGAGGGCATGAGAGCACAAACATTACGCCACTGAGTAAACGGACCCTGGGGCCCACTGCTGAGTGCCTTTGTTATTACGGCTCACATGCAGCCAGGTCAGAGCAGATCGAGAATGCAGCTCATATGGCTGGCTTATCACAAAATCCAATCCGGGTCTTTGTGGTACAGCCTATTCTTGGAAGTGGGAGCATGTTAACTCTCTGGTTGTTTTTCCTTGCTTTTTTTTTCTCTTTTCTTTTCTTTTTTACTTTTTTTTTTTTTGTCTCTTTCAGGGATTTGACTTAAAGCTATTTATAAGTGCAGCTTTGGAAGGGCATTTTAGGCCAGTCTCTGTTCCAGATGGCTATCTGAGTTGTTTGTTTGACTGAGATAAGCGCGATCAATCATTCATGTTGAATATTTGCCTTTGATATTAATGTTTAATTTAAAGAAGAAATGGTTTTCTTCAAACCTCTGTTAATCTCACTGAAAGTAATGTTATCTTGTACTACACCGGGGCAAAAAAAAAAAAAACCCACATCTCTGATATTCTGTAGATGTCCTTGACTTTTCCCTTTTAAAAGCACCAGAAGTGATAGGAAACTTTCTCCTAGGTCAGGTTAAGAGATATTTTTCAAATGCCACTTGCTACATAACAGCCACTTTTCACTTCCAAAGCTACTGGAGATTCCAGCACCATCTAGTGACGAAAAGAAATCTGTCTTTTCATTTTATATACTTGTTGCTTCTTCTCTGTCCGTCTGGTTTCCTGGAGGTGCAGGATGGAGGAGATCGCTTGAGTTATAGCGGGAAACAGAGACTTAACAGTTGTCTAAACACTGCCGGCAGCGTTCCCGAGCTTTGGCGAGCGAGCTGCTGTATGTTCTGTCTGAGGTGACACACTGGAAGTTCTGGTTCCTGTCTTTTGGCGTTCAGCTGAGTTAGATACTTTTCTAATTTAACATCAAAATAAGGGGCTCATTTGGGATACAAAGCATGAGATTGCCCAAGCAACAAACCTTGTAGACTGCTCAGGAATTCACGAAGCATGCTATTTTCCTTCCAAATGATGACTTTGCTGGAATTTGCCTTTAAGGACACGGGGCCAGCGACCCAAGTCGTAGGCTGTGTATGCACGCGCCAAACACGCAGCAGCAGCAGTTTCTTTCCTGCTCCGGGATTTTACTGGAAGTTCAGACTCTGCTGTTCCAACTTTCTCTCTGTTCCGTCTCATGCCCCTCGGCTCAGGGACTCGATCCAAACTGTGCAGACAGAACGGTCTCACCTTGGTAAAACCAGGGCTCTTAATGAAAACTGATGACAGATCAGTCATTAGAGCTACACACAGCAGCCATTTAGTCTCTTAATCTTTTATACACAAGTGACCTTGGGATTCACATGTGTGTGTGTGGGTGCACGCAGGTGTGTTTGGACAGTACTGACAGAAAAAATATCAATATGTAAATGTTTTTTCTCTTTTGCTTTATTGAATTTGAGTGGGATTTGTACTCAAACTTTAACGCTGTGGTCCATGTTTTTCATTACTTTTTGTAAAATCTGGCATAAAATATGAGATGTGGTCGATGTGCAAAATTTAAAAAAAAAGGATGATCCCATAAAACCAAATAATCACCAGACTGTTCAGAATCTGTCAAAGTGTGTAGCTTCTTAATAATCCTAACTCGTGCTTGAATGGTGATGTTTTTTAGCTGCAGCTTGTTCTCCAGGGAAGTCTTGGAGAACGTGTGCTTTTGCCTCTTGTTGCAGCGTACCTCTGTTACAGTTCTTTAATGTTTCTCGTAGCTCGCTGCTGTTATCATGCGTCCCTGTGACTGGCAAAGCTGGCTCAAAGTGTCGTTTACCGACCGCCCCACCCCGTGATTTAAATTCAAATTTATCCAGCGCTTTTGCACATACAGGACATAATCCAAGTTATCATGTGCGCTTGGAGATGCCCACGAGCTCCAGGCACCTAAGACCTGCTGCTTTGTGCTTTTTATTGCAGTTGTTTGGAATTTAACTGGGCCCGCTGACACTTTTCTGTAACTTCTGTGAGTCAGGGAAAAACACCCTTAGTGCTGCTGTGCGTCTGTTACCACTACTGTTCTGTCTGCCATTGCTTATGTATTAAACTCATGCAGCACAAGAAGGGTTTGTCATTTTTGGACATGTTGGAAATAATACCCAGCAGCTTACTGTAGATGAGCGGTGACGGTGCTGCATCGTACAGAGCAACAGACTGATCACTTCAAGAGAGTTCATGGATGGAATTCTCCTTTTAGGTGTGTGTCTCTACGCACTTCTGTGTAAATACTCACACATCCAAGTATATGAACGTTAAAGCCTGCCTGTCCCAGCAAGCACACGAGTAAGATGAAAGGTAAATCAAGACAATCTTTGAATTTATTTAAGCATCCGGGACACTTGAGCTCACCCTGCCAAGCTTGGCTATGCCTTGTAAAAAAATAACTTTTAAGTTGGAACAGTTTTGTTTGCCATGAATGACACTTTAACGAGACACACTGGGAAGAAATCCAGTATACATACATTCACTTGTAGTCCTTTGAAACAATTGTTGTGGCCAAGTTTGCAGTGTCAACATAATACAGATTGAGTCAACTAGATACACTTGTTATTGTTTCCTGGTTAGAGCGGAGCTGGAGGCTCGCCAGAGCTCTTTATAACCTGCACCAACATTTGCAAAACAATGTCTCAGTGATCTCCTGTTTTTGCCCCTGACTTCTTCAGGCTCATTAACATGATTAATGGATATCTGAAAAGCTAATGGAAATGCAGTTGGATCCAAGCATAGCATTGGATTTCTACGGCTTTTTAATTTCTCATCACTCATTCTTATAACGGCTGTGACTGTCCTTGAGGGACTGAGAGGAAGTTGAGGGTTTTCTTAATGAGTCTTCCTGCTTTCATGTTGGAACCACCATCCTAAAGAGGTATTTTTCTTTGCTCTTAAAGGACTGCATCTCTCCAAATCACCTGATCCTCGATGCATACGTGCTATTTTATTTCTGGGAAAGGAGCAGCGGGGCATCCACTGCGCACTCTCCTGTCTCATAGCAGAGAAAATACCAGGGAAAGTATTGCTGACCTTATCTCCTCCCCCCCTTGTTGCTTTTCTTAATGGGGAATTTCATTTACTGGGGAAGTGATCCGTTTTGTCTGAGCATAAATTGCAGATAATTGTGCCATTTGGATGCCGAACGGTGGGGTCGCTAGACGAAGAGTCAGGCTGGGTGAAAGTGGATGCCTGGGAGTTCACGGTTGGCTGCAGCTAAATGCGCGGATACACGTGTATGTGTGGCAGCATGTTTTCTCTTGGTGTATGCAGTGTGTGTGTGTGTGTGTGTGTGTGTCAGAGAGAGTGCTCCTCCCAAGTGTTTGTTCCTCTGTTCACAGTGGCTTTAAAAGCAGGCCAGTGCTCGCTGAGAAGTATAATTTTAACTGTATGTACATGTCCTCTACAATAACAGCCACCGTGTTTGCTCTGGCAGCACTCAGCATACTGACTGTGTGAAAGGGGCTCAGGTCCAGTACTGTGAGGCCCGTGTTTTCTTTTCTTACAGTATCTTACTTCACCTCACCCTGCCAAGAGATATGAGGAAAATCAGAATGCGTGGAGATATCTGCAAGGTGTGGCAATATCTAAGCATTTTCCCACTCCAACATCCAACTCACAAATCATCGAGAACGACAAAAAAGCCAACTCTGTTCTCACCCTTTTCTATATCTCTCTCTCTCTCTCTTTCTGTGACACAACGGCTGGCACACACACACCAGCGGGTAAAAGGGTGAGCCGGTGCAGCGTTGTTTCGCCTAAGGTGAGGAGTCGTCCCAGCACAAGCTCAGTCAGGTGCAGTTGTTGGAGGGGGGAAGGATAAGTGGTGCCCTAAGTCAGCACAAAGGAGCTTAAGCTTTTGACTGACAGCTTTTTACAGCACGGCCCCTGGAGCTGGTCCAGGTGTGAGAGAGACAAGCTGCGCGCGCACACACACACACACAGCCTGATTATGAGCTTCTTCTTTAAGCAGCCCCAGCCAGGCTCTTTGAAATGATTTACTACTCATGATATAGAAGTCTGTGGTAAGACAGCTTCCCATGAAAATACCTCAAACACTGAATTAAGCTCAGCTCCATTGTTGTCCCAAAAGTATTAAAAATGAGAGTGAGCCGTGCAGTTGACGCTAGATTGCATGTTTGAACAATATAACCCACCGTAGTCACACATACATCACCTGGCCACCATAAACTACTGTACCGAACGGCAGGTAAAAAAGTTGCCCTTGGTGCTTCCTCAGCAAAGGTAGACAGTATTACTGAAGAAGGTGGAATTAATAAAACTACAAAGATGAGCTGTAATAATGTGATCTTTAGTCTTTGTTGATTGCCTCCCAAATGAGAGCCAGAACTATCTTTCTTCCAGAACATGTCAGAATCAGTTACAGGCCCTGCACTCTGTCCTAGGGCGGCATCGGCCGATCACTTCCTGTCAGCGCTGGCAACAGGAAATCAGTGGAGGCACAGAGGCATGCATCAGTCCAGGCAGACATCTGCTCGGCCACCGCAGATGAGTGTGTTTTGGTCCACTGAGAAGGTCTGAGAAACATTCCCCAAGAAGCAAACTACATACCCTCTGTCTCTTCCACTCATGTCAGCTTTTTCCCCTATGAGGTAAATCTACAGGGATCCCTGTAATGCAGCACTGATTCATAGCTCTGGTAGTTTTCATTGACACTTTTGGCATTATATATCTAATCAGACAGCAGAGGTGAGTTATTCCTTCCCCCACCTCTCTGTTTCACAACGCGTCAGTCCCTGAACAAGCCAAGCCTCTTAGCTCTGCATGCTCCACCACGTCTCGCATTGAATTTTCTGAGTCCCCACCACGGGGCAAACCACAAAGAATATCTTTACCAGGAGGTCAAAGTTCACTATTCAGTTAAGAGGTCAATGAAGCACTTTCGCTCTTAGCCCTTGGAGGAGAAACACCCTGCGAGCCTACGGTGTTTTGATCCAGAAAGATATGTGATTAAATCAAAAGAAGCACAATCCGCCTGTTTTCACCTGCAGCGTGTAAAGTCAGGAATCTACGCCCACCTCTATTTTGACTCCTAAACAAATACATTAAATGATCTGCAATTAAATTTCAACACGACTGCTGCAAAATAATGAATTCTGATTCTGACACACGACAGACTGACTGACAGGAGAGTTCGGGTTGTGTTTCCCTTCCAGAGCAATCGTCTAACTATCCCACATTATGATCCAAACATGGCGGTAGCTTCAGAGTTTGGTAGATGGAGGTCTTGTCCTTACATGCATGTATCTAATTACTGTAAATATTTATGTCCCACTCTTTTGAATGGATGCCCACTCCATCGGAAGAGAGGAAATGGAGACAAAGGGAGCAGGAGGGGCCCTGTAAATGGAGGACTCTTTGGATTGTTGCATTCTTTGGAATTAATCTCACCTCTCGTGTGTGTTTCCCATCACAAAGGATCCTGTCTGGATTCTCATGAGAGAATCAGAGAGTTAATCTTTACGGTTTAGCGGCGCTCCATATGGAAAACTGTCTGCTGATCACAACCTGTAGTGACAGGCAGGGCTATAAAACATTTTGACTCTATGCTTGCCTCCCACTCTACTGCGCTTTATCCGGTCGGTTTGTTTAGTCGGCCCGGTACCGCTTTGCCGGACTCTTTTGCTCTTTGGTGTTTGACTTTAGCCATAATGTTTGGATTTTGAGCTTGGCTTTAGTGTGGGTTTTGAGGGGGCTCCGCTTTGAACAACAACACAGCTCTGGGGATTCTGACACTGCCGGTTCCACAGTAATCCCAAAAAACAACAACAGAAAAACCCAACATGAATCAAATAGATTTTTCCACTGTTTGTTTGTTTGTTGTTTTTTTCCCCCCCTCCACTGCAATTTTCCCCTGAAAAGGTTTGTTTAGTGTTTCGGGTTTTTATTAGCATTAAGCAGCACTGTGGGGGTAGCAGCAGATTTGGCAAGAAAGGCTGAGTGCCAACGAGCTTGTCAGATGGTCCGTGTTCTGCAGGGGGTAAAGAGTTTCTAGTATAAACCATGAGGGCTCCGCAGACGCATAAATACACAAAAGCATGCCTGAGTCTATAAACACGCACTTTCTCAGCCTTCTCTCTCACACAGACGTACATACACAGTCTCAGTGTCTCTTCTGCTTGTTGGGGGTGGATGTCATAAGCGCTCCGGCTGCCAAAGGAAATCACTCTTGTATTTATATATGTGAGCACAACTATTATTACAGGGGATGTTTTAAACAGAAGAAAATGGGGGTAATGAATGAGACTCATACATTCCTCAATTCCAGTGTTTTTTCTTTTTGCTCTGCTCACCGCTCCTCTAAAACAATGAGACATTGTTGCTACAGAGATGAAGTCCATTTTCAGCAGCCCGCTGCTGCATTTTCCCCCCTCTTCGCTCGGCTCTCCCTGTGTTATTTCTGCGCTCACTTTTTCCCTTATTTGTCGTGTTATTTAGGTGAGCTCACCCTGGTCACGCTGGGCAGCCTGAGAATGGGTGGTTTCCCCGGGGAGGGTTCGTGGCGGCAGGTTGAAAAAGGTGTGTGCGCGACCCACGCTCCTGCACAGAGGGCCCTTTGTGCACATCCCCAGTTTGTAACACTTCTCCACAACGCTCTCTCTTTACGCCATTCCCTTTCTTTGCAGCTGCTGCCAATCCTGCCCACTGACTTTCATGTACACACACACACACACATATATAAACACACATCAAACTGCTGCCCCCCTTTTTTTTTTTTACTGTAGGCAGGGATCACTCATTTTTTCCAGGGAGGGAAACGTGTCGTGAACTCTGCGGCTCTGAGCCCAGGGCTCTGGCAGGGGCTGTCTGTGATGCAGCCACAAATTCAAACCGGGTCCCCCAGGTCTGGAACATCTTGCTGCTGTGTCTCTTGCTTATGTGGGAATAGCACACAGATGTTCGGATGTATTTTAATGCTTTGGTGTTCTTCAAGTCATGGTATTGATTTTCTATTTTCGAATCTAAGGTAAACTAAACATACCTTTAGGCCTCCATCTCTTCCTGTATTTTCTGGTTCTACTTTCATGCTTCAATTTTTGTTTCTTACCTAAAAATGCTTCATTTATGTGAATAATGTTGCCAAAGAAATATTACGGGCTGCATTGAAATTATGTGGATTTTCTTTTTCAAGCAGCCTAGAGCTGTGCTGGTACAGCTACTTTAGTGCATAGTGGTCATAAATGGTATTACAGGATCATGTGGCACACACTGGCTGGACTAGAATTTTCTTTTCACAAACTGAAATGATCATTTTTTTAATCAGGTTTTGATCCATTCAGGACAAAAAGATTCAGAAAGTCTATTTTTACAGCACACAGCTGGCAGCCAAACATCCATGAGGAGGTTATCTGGAACTTTCAACATGCTTGGCTGGAGAAGGACTTCAGTATGAGTGCTCTGTGGTGCCAAATGCCTGCAGCCAGTGAGCACCTTCTGTAGGTATGAATGTGGTAACTTATTGTACCAGTTTATTAATACATCCACGATTTGTCTTCATTGGTTGTTTATGTTGTTTATTCAATCCACAAGTACATACAGTATTTCTGTGTACACCTTGCTTCTTCTTCTCCTGCTTTTCTTTGGCTGCAGCAGAAGCATCAAATGAAAGCGGGTTTTAAAATTCGCCATTGGAGGCAAAGCTACAGCACGGCAGCATACAACCCTGTTGCAATTATCATTTTTTGGTTTTTACCAATGTTACAAAAAGGCGCACTGGCTCAAACTTCCTTTTTAAGCCCATGTTTTATGTTACCACACAAACCGTTTCACTTCCTGCTTAGGATTGTTTGTGGTTACACTAAATATAATTAAAAAACAAACATAAGGTTGAAGGCTGAAAAGATATACACTGCTCAAAAAAAAAAAAAAAAATTAAAAGGAACACTTTGGAAACACATCAGATCTCAGTGGGGGGGGGTATTAGGAATGAAAGGATGCCACATCGTTTGATGGAAATGAAAATTATCTACAGAGGGCTGAATTCAAAGATGCCCCAAAAATCAAAGTGAAAAAATGATGCGGCAGGTTAGTCCATTTTGCCAAAATTTGGTGGCCAGTGGTGGACCTGCCAATTCTGGTATTCTATGGCAGATGCCAATCTGGCTTCATTTTGTATCTCTGGCAGTGCTCATCCTTTTCCTCCTTACACAAAGGAGCAGATACCGGTCCTGCTGATGGGTTAAGGACCTTCTACGGCCCCGTCCAGCTCTCCTAGAGTAGCTGCCTGTCTCCTGGAATCTCCTCCATGCTCTTGAGACTTTGCTGGGAGACACGGCAAACCTTCTGGCAACGGCACTTGATGTGTCATCCTGGAGGAGTTGGACTACCTGTGCAACCTCTGTAGGGTCCAGGTATCGCCTCATGCCACCAGTAGTGACACTGACCCTAGCCAAATGCAAAAAACAGAAACAATGAGGAGGGAAAAAATGACTCCACCTGTAAAACCATTCCTGTTTGGGGGGGTCATCTCATTGTTGCCCCTCTATTGCACCTGTTGTTAATTTGTTAATGTTGTTGTAAAGTTGTTAATGCATTGACTTTCTTTAATTCTCGGTGTACTTTGATAGACTGGTGAGCTGTCCAGGGTGCCCCGTGCCTCTTGCTCTATTTCAGCTGGGATAGCCGCCAGCATCCAGCAACCCTGAACTGGATAACTTTATCCATCCATCCAGTCTCAGTCACGCAAACTCTGGAAACTGCATTATACATTCACAACAATCCAAGTCTAAACACAAACACTGAAATAACCATCACATCAACATGTCTAAATTGATTATTTGACTATTAAAAATGACATTTCCCTGAGTCTCGATGCCCCAAAATGGAAAAAATAATGCAGCTTGTAAAAAAAATAGAGTAACTTGCTGTTAATGAAACTGTATTCATAAAGAAGGGTCCATTACTGGACAAAATCCCTGTATTTTTACAGCAACAATGTTTCAGTGTAATTCCCTCTGAGCATTCCTTTTCCTTCATGATCAAAAACACACATTCTTTAAACTTAACAGTTTCATATTTTCTCCACATGCCTACTCATAACACCACCCACTTTTAATGAACACAGATTCAATTTCACTGCCGCAAAAATCAATATTTACACGTTTCATCCACGTCTCTCCCAGCGCGCTACATTTGTTTAGCGTGCCTGAAAAGCTTAAAAGGTTTCGTGAAATGTTTTCAACATTCCGCGGGACATGTAAGAAATGGTGGTGTGAAGAAGTTGAGAAGCAAAAAAAAAAAAAAAAAGATTTATGAAGCTCTCCCTAAAAGTCAGTGTGGGTTTCAAGTTACATCTACGGTGCAGTGAAGATTTATGTTTAATAAGCTTCAGGTGTTGGCTGCCTTGGATTTGGGCTGAGGATGGCAGGGGGGTTGAATTGCTTGTGGGGAGTGGTGTTCACACACACACACACACACATGCACATGCACGCGCATGCACACACATGCACACACACACATACACACACGCGTATTCTGCTCTCAGTTCATTTTTGCTGTCAGAGTCTATAGCGATGCTTTAATTTGCACGGCTGCCTCACGTCTGGAAAAACAGAGCTACCTTTGTACCCGCGTTTCAAATGGTTTCATGTGGCCGTCTGCAGTGCCCATACGACTGCACAGTCTGTCAGGGGCAAGCAGAGACAAATGGAAAAGCTAATGTACGACTAATAAGCAAAGAAGGGGAGGAATGTGCAGGAGAGGTCAGAGGGGAGACTGACAGCAGCTATTAACAGCACTCCCTACGTCTCCTTCCATCTTGTGTTTTATGTGAGTGACGGGCACTTACCTACACAGGACTATTAAACAAAGGTCACAGTGTGTATACGAGGTGCCCCCCCACCTTCCACTAACCCTAACATGTATGTATGAGCAGCAGAGAGAGCTGAGGGGATCTCAAGATCATCATAAGCTGCGCGGTGGCAGCATCAATGGGGCGTTTGGCACCCACACAAAGATGTATTTTTCCACAACTCATTTTCTACATCTTGCGATATCTGTCTGGTCTTGCTCTTAGACACCCCCATCACACACACCCCTTTATTCTTTGCCCGAGCCCCTCGTAGATCCTGTCACTTTTAAGCTGACTGTAAATCACTGGAGCGAGCGTTTCCCCTGACACCCGAAAGCCGTTGACAAGACGAACTAAACATGCAACTGTGGCATGTCTGTAGCGTATGCATAAGTGTGAAGTGAATACATGTGAAATTCAAGAGCAAAGCACGCACACGCCTATGGCTGTGCAGCCTCCTGCCTTCTCAGCTTTATTTCCCTAAGAGGCACGATGAGAAGACCCACCTGTAGTCACACAGAAGTTCTCTTCTTTAAGCGAAATGTCTCCCATTCTCATTTTCTCACACTTTTTTGTCTGTGTTTGAAGCTAAATATTAGTTTACTTAAAGCCACGGGGCCTGAAGCGGGCCACCCAAGCAGTAGGTCTTTAAGTTTGCAAAGCTGAGACAAATTAAATGTAATCTCTCCGGTTAAAAAGAGAAAAGTAAATTGAAGAAAACAACTTAATTGCATCTTTACCAGGTTTCTTTACCTTCATTTGAGGCATCGTCTCACTGGCTTCTGTGAGCTAGGACACCAGAATCTGTCCTGTTACTCTAAAACGTTTGCAGAGCTGGAATATAGAAGTTCAAGGCTGCACGTTCTTGCTGACAGGAACACTGAAGCTTGGTGCTCATTTACTCTCGGGATCTTTCAGCAGGTTGGAAAGTGACAATTGCAGGTGTTTGTACACACGGTCGCACCACAGGGGTGAAAGAACAGGCTGTTGATTCGATTGGTGCATCCCGGGGTGGTGATATTGTATGTTGTGTAAAATGGCACAAGTGGCTCTCTTTCAGCAGACACACGCTGGAGGGCCCTGGCTTTCTCCTCGGCACAATGGCCAACAATTCCCTGGGCACTTCTCAGGTGGATCGCCTTACCCGCACTGCCAGTAGCTCAGCTAAGGACCCAGCCAGCAGATTTAACCTGCTCCAGTCACACCTGGATACCTGCATGCACAGATACTTGTCTTGAAAACAAAAACGCATTTAGAAAACACATCTGAGTGACACTGCACTAATTATAAATTGGTGTTTAAGTTGATATAAAAACTGGAAAACCCCAAGCTGGAGTACATGTATCCACACGTTAGCAATTAGGATACACAAATCCACCCTCACCATGGAAGCTGAGCATCCAAAGGAAAACTGTACACTGTCACCCAAGAGGTGTTTTGCACTCCGCCATCCAATTATGGGCTTTCCCTTCTGGCCAGCTCTCTGCGTGATCGCTGAGCCGAACTCTCGGATTCCTGCAGAAGATGGAAACATGATGCTTTCCCAAGACAACGGCAATCTAACACTACACATACCTCTCATATACACTCCTTCTCAAGTTACTCCACTGGTTTCTGCAAACAGTCGCACAAACAAACACCTAAATGGGACAGTCTCACACATGCACGCTCGTGACAATTAGGTCGGAATGTGGCCTTTTCACCCGGTGGCGGTGAAAAACATTTGATACAAGCGCTGTTTTTCATCACATCAACCTAGAATATCTTTGGAGCAATTATTCTTGATTCTGACAGAGCATGCCCATTTAAGCACTTAGCCTCCACCTTAGCTTTATTGGTTTAACATCAGTACCAGCCAAGACACATGGACTTGTATCCTATAATAAACATCATTTTTAGGGGATTTTATTAGCCTGGGATGTCTAGTTTGGACTGATTTATGTCACTCCTTCAAAGCTCTTAGATGTATTCCTCATGGACAGACAAAGATAATTATCCACAGATCCATATGAGCTGAAGTGTCAGAGGCTCTGCCAGCTGGGATTGAATGCTCACTGGCACTGAAATAAGATGGAGATTGAAACGAAAGGAACAAAAACTATGGTGAGTCTCAAAAAACGAAACTAAAAGAAAGACTTTTGAGCTATTCTCAAATGTCGAGAGGTCAGCCCTGCTGCTTGTCTTTCTGTTAAGCAACTAGGCTGTTGCTTGTGTTTAACTTACTCTTTAGTTGCTCATTCAATGACATGAGATGAGGATGCCCTTTTGCTTTGAAACTTCCTGCATTTACATTTATCGTGCAGTCACTTTCAAACACTTGAAAGGGGGCAAAATTGCTTCAAAGTCCTGCACACATCAGCAGGACTTTTACTAGCAGTATGTATATTTATACATTTTTATATATATATATATATATATATATATATATATATATATATATATGAGTATATATATATATATACTGTATATATAAACTTTCTGTTAATCCTAAAAACTTTTTGTTTTCAGCAGAAAGCTGGCAGTAAAGCACAGAATGCCCCCACCTATGTCTGTCTATGTTTGTTTTTAATTAATATTTCACTGAACGGCGCTGATGAAACGTCTGCCTCTGCCAAATGTGTCTCCTCTGATGACAGAAACATCCATGGGGCCTGACGGGTTCTTTTTTTTTTACTCATACAGATGTGTGAGCTCTCATCAAATTATTTTCCAACCCTTTGTATTTCCCAATAACAGATCAGTGTGGATGCAGATGTAAATACTCATTAAATAAAAAGCAATTTGGTTTCAATTTTCTTTACTCATTATTCACATATCTTGTCATCCTTTAAACTCGTATAGCTTCCTAAATGTGTTTCAGTAAAGGTTAGGCTTTCAGATACAGTTGATGGATAAGGTCATGGATAGTCCTCAGTGGCACAGTGGTCCTCACATAAGTGTGTGTGTGTGTTTGTTCGTGGGTGAGACAGAAAAAAACTGATGAGACAGGGGAAAAGAGAGATTACAGCACATCAGTAAGATTTACAGTTCCTAAATGTTTTGGATGTCTCCAAACACTCCTGAGCTGATGTATTTGAACAAGCAGGGATTTGGACCGATACCTGATTCTGTCTGGAGTCTGTTTCAGCACTCCAATTCACCTCATCACTCCATCCCACAGGGCCAAGATCCCATTTACCTTTGAACTCCAGAGAACACCCCCCCCCCCCCGAGTGACTCCTGACAGCCTTGCAGTCTATCGTTGCCAACCAGATGCAAAACTCCCCTCACCTCCTATTTAAATGGGCCGCTGAGGCCAATTGCATAAAACTTTTGTGTCTACGTGAATCTAGCCAGAAGGTGGACAGAGATAAGGAATAGAGCTCTGCGTGATAGACCACTGGTTGAGGCGAAGATTCAAGCAAAGGGAAGACCACGTTAGAAAGAAAATATATGAGATGAGAGCACGTGAAGGAGGCTGGAGAAGGTGTAGGAAATAAAACGGACAGAACATTAGTCACAGGGTAACTTTAGCTCCCTTTGTGGCCGAGCGAAGAGAAGATTTCTCATCAGCAGCTGACTGATTTAGTTGGAGCAGACTACAGAAACACTACACGTGCCAGACAAGCCATTTGTCCATCTCCTTTCCTTTCCTTTTCTAAAACAGACTCCACCCAAAAGATCAGCACAGAGCAACAGACATTTTTATTGCCCTGCTCTGCCAACAGCCTGAGGCATTATGTTTTTAGGGTGTCCATCCTCACATGAAAAGCTGCCAAGCTGCCCAATCTTATTTTAAAGACCTCATAGACTGCTGGCTTACTTGTGGTTCCTAGGGTATTTAAGAGTAGAATGGGAGGCAGAGCCTTCAGCTTTCAGGCCCCTCTTC
>JAVDPK010001702.1:939487-951208 GCA_034780415.1 Cichlasoma orientale | reverse complement strand
ACACACACACACACACACACACACACACACACACACACACACACACACACACACACACACACACACACAAAGCAGAAAGACTGTATCTTTGTTTGTGTATCTGCTTGTTTTTCTCTCTTTCAGGTGCTGCCTGTTTATTCGAGTGTGTTTTGTTACAGATGCAGCAACTGATGATCCAGCGTGTTTGACTTGTGCTCTGTCTTCTTCTCCCCCCATTCTCTCCCTCATTTTCCCCGCTCTCCCCCTCTCTCCCCCTTTCTGTCAATTTTCTTTTTCTTTTCTCCTCCTTCTCCTCTTTATCTCTCTTTTGCTAACCTGCCCCTTGCCCCTGTCAGCTCCAGCAACTACACAGCTACTAATGCGAATAATAAATAAATAAATGAATAAATAAAAGGAAAAGACTAACAAGAGGAGCCTATAGAGAGTTTACTGAGCTCCTCTTGGCAAAGCAAATGTGTTTGGCACAACAGAGTGCTTGCAAAGGATGTGAAACAGGACAGGTTTAAAAAAAACAAAAACAAGTAATGTGGTCAGTGCTGACCATACTGATGCTTTCCAATATTTTCATGCTTTTTATGGCCATGGTTACTATGTAGTCAAAATACTCCTGAGCTCACTGTCATTTGGTAATGGGATTAATCTGCTATGGATATGACTGTTTGTGAGCTTCCTTGCCTTCTCAGTGAATTTGAATTATACAGCCAATCAGTGATAAGAAATCTTATCCCTTTCTTTCTATACACTTCCATGCTGCCAAAGGGCGAAGTAGCAGAGCGCCCTCTGGTGGACAAACCATGGAATATCAACACTCATCACATGGTTGAAGGGTGTTTCTCCCCTCACTTCTTTACTTTATAATTTTTCATTTATCAGCTATTATAGATGCCGACACTGATCAAACGAATGACGTGCCAAATGTTTTCAATTAGTGACAGGTCAGCACCCAGACTCTTCTAGCACTAAGCCATGCTGTTATAATATCTGCAGTATGCATTTAGCATTGTCTTGCTGAAATATGCAAGGCCTTCCCTGAGAAAAACGTCTGGATGAGAGGATATGTTGCTCTGAAACCTGTATACACCTGTCAGCCTTGATGGTGCCCTTCCAGATGTGCAAACTCCCAATTCCATATAGGCAGATATGGAATTACCCCGATACCATTAGAAACACAGGCTTTTGAACTGAGTGCTGATAACAAGCCAGATCGACCTCTCCCTTTCAGTTTAGAGGATGTTATGTCCATCTTTTTCAAAAAAAAAATTCACATTTTAATTTGTCTGACCATAGAACAGTTTTCCACTTTGGCCCAGTCTATATTAAATGAATTTTTGGCCCAGAAAAGACTGCAGTATTTCTGGATCATTTTCACATGGCTTCCTCTTAGCATGATAACCTGTATTTGTGGATAGCTCAGTGGCCTGTGTTCACAGACAGTGATTTCTTGAAGTGTTGATGACCCCATGAAGTGATTTCCATGTTTTTAATGAAGTGCCACCTGAGAACCTGAAGGTCACGGTCATCCAATATTGATTTCCAGTCTTGTACACAGAGATTTCACCAGATTTGCTGAATCTTTTGATATTACTGTATGTACTGTAAGTCTTTACAGTTTTACATGGAGGAACATTTCCTGAAATTGTTTCACAATTTGTAGACACAGTTTTTGGATATTCTGAGAAACTCTTTTCATACCCAGTCTTGTTACTGACCTGTTGCCAATTAACATGTCTTATTAATTAACTTATTAACAATTAACTTATAAATTAGCTGCAAAATGTTCTTCCAGCGGTTTTCTTTTAGTACCACTTACTTTTCCAGCTCCGTCCAAACTTTTTGAGATGTGTTGCTGCCATCAAATTCAGAATGAGCTAATATTTTTATGAAATAGTTTAATTTCTCAGTTTAAACATTTGATATGTTTTCTATGATCTACTGTGAATAGAATATGAGTTTACGAGATTTGAAAATCATTGCATCCTGTTTTTATTTACATTTTAAATTGCCTCCCAACTTTATTGGAACTACATTATCAGTTTAAACTCAAGCAATGACTCAAGTCTTTAAAGTCTTTAAATCAAATTGAAGTGCTTGCTGAATGAGATGCTGAAGAGTGGAAGAATTCTTTCATTGTACGTGATGATCTGACCTGTAAGTCCGCTAGTGTGGAAGGCCTGAAATGGTGAGTGCGATATAAAAGTATGTGAAGTGTCTCTTTAAATATTTAAAACAACTGAACTGTCTATTTGAATTGATTTGTTAATTTGGAGATTAAGAGATGATGCTGTAAGTGGTAAAAGAACTTGAAATGTTCTTTCAGTGTATGTGATGAACTGACCTGGAAGTCAGCTGAAGTGGAAGTCCTGCAACACATCAGTGCTAATTCATGTGTTAGCTGAAAGACAATGGCACTCAAAGTGTCACATAAACTGAAGTGTTAGCGCTCAAAGCGGCTGACGTGTGTTTGCACACGTTGTAATTTGTTGGGGGTGGAAGAGCTGGAGTTTTGTTTTTGTATTGGTGTTTGACGTCTCACTTGCGCATTTGTGATGTGGCAGAAGTAACTTTAAAGTTGTGTGGTATTGGTTTTTATATTTGCATGTTTTTATACATATTTATTGCATGCTTTTATTGTTGTGAGGTTTTACTTCCTGCCACATCAATCAGGGGTATAGGCAACACCTGCGTGGTGACCTTTTTAAGGGTGGACCACAGCAGAGGTGGAGAGACTTGGAGACAGAGAGGAAAAAGAGATGGAATGGAAAGATGGGAGAAAGAAAGAAAGAACTGTGGCATTTGAGCTGAATAGAACAGAGGAATACTGAGCAGAGGCGATCCAGCAGAGCTGGCCACACAGATGGCCATTGGAGAAGCAACGATCGACTCTGCAGAGTTTGGTGTCAAGGGAAACGGGTTTTAGTTTACTCCTTGGCTGCCACCTAATTTTTTTTTTATTGTTTTAAAGCTGCTCCCAACCTCATTTAAATTGAACCATCCTCCCTCTACCACGTAACACAGTTCATTCCTACAGTTTAACATTTTTTTCAGATATTTGTCCAAGTCTTCTAATGTAACCCTTTACATTCCTTACCCTCTGCACTGTGTACAGGATGTTCCCATAGCAGTAGATCATGATACCAACAGGCACAAAGAAACATGCCAGGAGGAAGAAGAGGATGAAGGCAGCATCGTTTGGGTCCTTAGAGGTCCAGTCCAGAGAGCAGCCCAGCCTGTGGATCTCGAGAGTGTAGCGGTTCCACCCGAGCAGAGGCGCTCCTGTCCAGGCCAGGGAGTAGAGCCAGATGTGGGCAATGGCCCGCCACGCCCAGGGGAAGTCCACCACCTGGGCATGGACCACCCGGATATAGCGCTCGTAAGCCAGGGCTGCCAGAGTCATGATGGAAACGATACCTGGCAGCAAAGGGAGAGAGACAATCACGCTGAGTAATGCAGACCGCTCACTGCAGGATCTGGGTCAGCGTGTCTGGGCTGAGTGTGCATCACACTCAGTGCAAACACAAATCTGAACATATTGTGGCTGGACATCACATTCAATCATTTTGTTGCAAAGCCTTATGAAGACTCACAGAAAGAGGCTCTTGACTCCCACGCAGACACACCTCTAGGACCTGCATCTGCATTACACAGCCTACTTTTTCCACAGAAACTGAAGTGGCTGTGGCTCTTTTGTTCATCCTGTGCATCATTTTACTTCTAGGTTTATGTGGCATTCAAGCTTAAGAGCACCTCTTCAACCCCTGGTATAGCATCTAAAATAACTGCATTGTTTAGTCAAGCTTCCTCATATATCCTCACCTCACCTATGTACATGTATTTCCAGTTATGTCTTCTAGTTCTTATCTGAGTTAGATTTATTAAGCTCTTTATCCATATGAACAACACAGATACAGTATCAGTGAACGTATGCACAGGTTACAAATAGATTGCACTGAGTTTGAGCCATAGCAAGCACATGCAAGGACAGAACTACCAGGGCTTATTGCTGCAGCTCCTGTAGAACTTGTATGTGAGCTACCGAGTAATACTTTGAGCAATGTGCAAAGAGGACAGCACATTTGTGTATAGAGGGCTGGAGGACACATGTACTGTCAAGCCAGGAGGGTTATTTTTTTTATACTTCAATCTTAACAGGATATACAGCACTTCGCAGTTTGTACCCAGTCAAGCCAGGACTACCTGTGTGACCTTGAGCTTTTCACATATCAAATATCACACAAAAGACTTCCTTTTTTTTTCTTTTTTTTTCTGAAGTGCCGTGTAGTGAATCCCAAATAAGGGACAACGAGGCAGAACACAGCATCTTCACGCTTCAATGTCACTTTAGTCATGAAAGACTTCTGCGTCTTATATCAACACTGATTTTGCATGCCTTTTGCTTCTGAATTCTTCTTTGACATCAGCATCGCAAACCAGATCTACACAATCATTGCTGCAGTGCTGCACACCACACAGGTGGGCAAAAGTGTCCTTTAGAACATGTGCAAAGACAATGTCACTTAAAGGACAGCAGGATGACAGAAGTCCAGCTGGTTCTCTGGGTTTCATTCGCTAAATCAGTAGAAAAAAAAGAAGACTTGGAGGCTTGGACTGATGAGCTCATTACCACACCCGTCCTGCTGAGCTCTAATTCCTACACTGGTGGGACCCAGACAATGACCCTCAATGTTTCCTCACACTTCCCTGCTGAACAGACTTGTGCTGGAAATAAATGGACACTTTTGCTAACACAGAAGGACAGTCGCAGCGGAGGTGTCAAAGGATTCCTCACTGCATGAAGCATGCATGAACAACACTGCCTGATAAATACAGAATAAAACACACACACGCAATAGAAAGCTCAGCAGGGCAGTCTGATATCACTACAGCTCATCGTGGGGAGGGACTGCATGGCTCAGTCTGTATTTTGACATAATTTAGAGAGGAAATTTGCACAAGAGCTCACAGAAAAAGTCTAATTTCATTAAAAAAGGTTTTAAAAAAGTGTTTATATTACAAGTAATGTCCTTCATGCCTTCATGGTATGTTCTTTATATAAGCGCCTCTGCCCCTTCTGCCTAATTTTCTTATTTATAATGAGAAACACAAATAAAGGCAATAGAGGTAAACATGAATAAATAAAGATTTAATTTGTTTGGAAATATTTAAATAAAAACTTACTGTTAAATGTTAATACATTCATTATGCTAGCATAAATGAATAAATCCTTTCCTAATTTTATTCTCTCTCACCAAATAAGCTGTTGCTGAAGCCGTCCCAGACGCACGTCGCCTGGCTCCAAATCCATCCGCCTTTGACGCACGACGCAAAGGTAAAGTTTATCCCGATGACAGAAACCAGAAAATCGCTCAAACTTATGTTGACCAGCAACAAATTTGTAGGCGTCCGGAGTCTCTTGAACCGACAGTAGAGTAAAATGACAACAACGTTATTACAAAAGCCGAACACTCCGATGGTCCCAATGGTAAAAGCGAGAAGTTTGTAGGTGCCAAGTGTAAAAATATAATGTTCTGTACTTCTGGCGGCTCTGGTTTCGTTAGCGGGATTCATTTCGCGGATGCAAACTTGGTTTCCAGCATTGTGCTGCGCGCGTCTCTGGGCACGAGATGCTGTGCGCTCCCACACGGACTCACCGCGCGCCGCTAATTCAAACTCAGGCTGAGACCGCTGTTTGCTGAAACTAGGTCAATATACCAGGCACAAGTCACACTCAACGGCAACGTCATGCTTCCTCTTATACTTTCAAAGTAATTTTTCCCTCCGTTCAATATATAGGTCAAACACATTAATGTTTAAATAAAGGCGTTTATTTATTTCTTGAATTACTTTCTAGGCTAAACAGTTAACAGATAATGCAGCTGACGCTTTATTTCGACTTTATTTTGTGTTCAGTTTCACCTCTTTTATTGTGAAATCGAAGCATCCTCAGTCTCCAGATTTAACGGGACTGTCAGTGGGCGAGCTTCTCTTTAATGGTCCTGACAGATGAAACGAATTCATTCAGCAAACATCAGCGTTACTTACTTGCCCGGATTTGACCCTGTTCTATTTCCGAATCAGTTTAAAGTCCACACGTGTTTTAAAAATGTAAATCCATTTATGATTTTTAATTGAGGATTGTTAGAATCCAATTAAAAACTGCATTCCTTCTGGTGCACATGGGCTAATTATATCACGGTCAGTATAATGCAGAGCTTTAAAATATTCTCTTTACAGATGCTTATTTTTCCCCGGCATCATTTTTTCTAACACATTTTTCTATTACCTGTTTGTGAGTACACCAATCTCTACTGTTGTTACAGCTGTACCTTTTTTATAATAGCAAGGAAACAGGGGTAATGATGAGAGTATAAATACACACATTCTGTATTCTGAGCCTCTGTGGGAAACTTTTCACGTGCACCAGGAATCAAATGATGACAGTTCATTAACTCTGCTGCTGATTTTTTTTAAAATGTCTATCTGTAAGTCCTGTGACATTTTGAGGTGCTCTTTTTCCACCTCGTTTTTTTCCACAGAGAAATGTCACCAGCGTTCCCACGGCGACGTTGTTTGTGTCTGACCTCATTTCTCGCGCCTACAGGTTGATTTAAAATAGCAGAAATCTCTTTAAGATGTGGAGATGTGCACAGACTGGGAATGTTTCAACCACGCATTTCACCCACTGACTCACGTGCTTTTCATTCATTTGAAGGTTTTTCATTCAAGGCACAGAAGAAGCGTTATGTTCTCCTCCATACAATCACATCTGCAGGGATGTCTGCCACAGCCCGACACTGCAATAAAATATGTTTTCGTTTTTTTTCCAAGATTATTGCAGGGAAGGTAAATGGTAAGCCTGGTATTATTACTGGCCTGTAAACACTGTCGATTGCAGAAGAACAGTGATGCAATTATGCTGCTATACTGGGAAACGGTGATCCATTGATCCAGTGTTCAGAGCAGCAACACTTGAAAATAAATGGCAAAATCCAATTAATATATAGGTCAACAGCATTCAAATACCCACAGGTTCTGTGTAGGCATCACCCCTTTATGTTTACTTTTATAGCTTTAACTGCTGAGATAATCAAAAGTATTTAAAGACAGACAATTCTTTCATTTTCTTCTCCTCTTTTTCTGTCTGGTCAGAGCTTCTGGAATTAGGTCAAGCTTCTGAATAAGGCATTTCCTAATTTGGCTCTTAATTTAGCGAGATAGTGCAGGTTTAATTGAATGGAGTCCCTCTAAAGGTGATCTCTGAGAATATTCACCTCTGCTCACATGTACAGAATCACCCACTGCTTTCCTCCCCAGAGATGAAATTATTGCAGCAATGTACTCGGAACTTTCTCCATAATGAACGTTAAAGTAGCTTTTTTCTTTCTCTGTCACAAACATTAGCATGTCACACATGACAGAGCTCACTCTCTAGCAGTTCTACCATCAATCAAAAATCAGCATCAGTGCTCGTTTCCTGACTCTCTCCAGTCAGGCTGCAGTGGCTCACTGACCACCCCTCCGGTCTCTTTTGAGCAAGTCTGTGTGAGGCTCCAGATGTGATGTTCAGGCTCTGTCAGCTTATTCAGTACAACTACTTTTATGCATGACCACAAGGCTGTAGGCAGAAATAAAGCTGATAAAATTCTTTTTTGCATTCTGATTAAAAGCCAGTTTTAATTTATTCTCCACTAAAAATTACAGTCCTTATCTTAAACGGACACAGTCCTGTAGCAGAAAGCAAAAAAAAAAAAAAGAATCAGAGAGAAAACAGAACAGTGCAGCTTTTGAAATACAGACACTGGCAGGGGTGGGTGGGTGGGTGCAGCTCTTTCTTGCTGAGAGTTTAAAAAGAAACTCAATACCACTCTTATTTTATGCTGTATATGAAGAATTAGTCAGCAGGTGGTAACCTAATTCAGTATAAAATTAGTAGACTTGATGCACTGTTAAGACATGTAAGTTAGCGACTCACAGAGACGACCAAAGTATGATAGCAAGCTTAATGGTACAGAAAAACAAAATGTAAAGGTATTTATCAAACAAATGCAGTTCTAAAAACCACAGCATATAAGTGAAATTACAGCATGTGTAATCTGTGTTACTGCCACCAAAGTCATCCACACCCTGAGTGCATCTGTAATGATCCTCTAACTCTTAGTTTTGTTTTGAACCTTTTTTAAAAAAACATTTTTAGTTTTTCCCCTCAAAGACTTTGAATTTCAAAGCCATTAATCGTGTTTCTTTGAAGTTATGAAACAGTTTAATCTAAAATTTATGTGAACCAACCTGGCTCGATGATCTCACCGCACTGGGTTTTAGAAAATGTGATTTCGGTAAAGGAATAATAAAAAAGGATTTATAAACAAAACATTGGATCCATGATGAATAGGCATGAACACGCAGGTCAGATATTAACTCATTTAAAGATCATTTCAAAGGGGACATATCATGCTCATTCCAGCTCCCTGTTTTCATTCATGTATAATCAACAGTTATAATAATCCTTATGTATCTTTATATTGGGCCTTGGTGCAGCCCCTGAAACAAGCCGTTTTAGCTCCTCTCTCTTTGAGGCCACCCCACCTTTAAGTCAGCTTTCTTCTGATTAGCTGCTTCTCACAAACAAAAGACATGAACAGCAGGTGGGTTTAGCTGTGTGTCTTAGATATGCCCTCTAACTGACATCATACAGAGCTAAGAGTAGAAGAACAGTCTGAAACAGAGCATTTAGAGCAATTTGAAGCCTGAATTTCTGGTGTGTAGGGATTATTTGTACCTACACTGATCTCATTGTTTCATACTCTGGCCCCGCTTAATACAATAATTCACTATGACAGGAAATAATGAAAAGCATAATCGGTTCATTTATGCATTACAGACCTGTTGACACAGGGTGTTTTGTCGGGCCGAGCAATTTACCTCCTGGCTCCACAATATTCAGAGAAATTACTGAACGGAACAACAGCTCAGTAACTTTGTAACTGATGAAGTTCATTTTCAGCAAGTCGTCCCCCACCTAATGGGTAAAACCTACTGATTGGTATGACCCGGCTGGGCAGTTTGATTAGTCACAAATTCAGATTGTCTGATTCCACAAACAGCTGTCACATTTGACGTGGCTCCTGACGTACACTTAGCCCACATCCGCTGCTTCAGCAGCTGGCGTCTGCTCATTTTAATAAATAGCAGAATAAAGCGTGCGCCCGAAAACCAGGTTCTCTCAAATGGCTGTGTCACATATCATCCCTGCCCTCTCTGAGGGATTAACAGAGTGGAGGCTGAGGACA
Organism: Cichlasoma orientale; assembly: GCA_034780415.1. Classification (NCBI taxonomy): domain Eukaryota; kingdom Metazoa; phylum Chordata; class Actinopteri; order Cichliformes; family Cichlidae; genus Cichlasoma; species Cichlasoma orientale. The sequence continues at coordinate 941,924 of JAVDPK010001702.1, read as the reverse complement.
GGGCGTGCTGCAGCTTTAATGCATAGCTGGAGCTACAACCTGTGCCTCCTTGCAGCTAAAATAACTGGATAAAGGCTTTTTAACTGTGTAAACAATACTCTCCAGATAGCGGCTGTCATTGTCACTGACACGCTTATCTCTCTGCTTAGTATCGCCTCACTGGTAAGCGTCATTGAAAATTTGCCAAAGAATCTCTTCTGTCAGTCTAAATAAAAACATGTGAGCGTTGCTGAAGAACAGAGACAAATATTAGCACATGCAGAGGACGCGCACGTGTGCACGGTGAGACAGTGGTAACACGTCATGAGTCTCCCTTCTTTAATCTCCCTGTGTTAACGTTTCATGAGACACAAGTCAAAGTCCATGTGCAGCTACAAGGGCAGGCAGAATTAAACTCTAATCATAGTGAGTCACAGATTGGTGGGCCCAATTCTGCCCCCGCAAAGAGCAACTTAATTACGGTGGGCAATTGTGGCAGCTGAATTCCAGAAATAATCTTTTAAAGGGATTCCGGGGAGCATGCTTTAGATTAACACGCTAACCTTTGCGGTGCATCTTTATTGAGTTATGAATTATTCATTGCAGTAAACCATATCTTGTCCTCACAGTAATGAGATAAATGTGTGTGTATGTGTGAATGAGCTGTCAGAAATGTAAATTACAGCACACCATTGTGTGAGAGAGAATGCCATTGTTGATTCTGCGGTCTGCAAGTCCCAGAGCCACAGAGGAGCAGTGGAAGTATTCTTGGATGCTCTCTCTCCACAGTGGAGGCATCCAAAAGGGTTTTGTTGCCACGCTTGTGTTGTATATTTCCTAGCCCGGCTGCTGTCATGAAGAGCAGACATAGTAAGGTAATTCCTAAAATGTTTCATGTCTAACTGTCACAAAGAAGCTAAAGAGAGGGAACCTTGAAATCCGGTGCTGTGTTGCAGTGTGGGTAATAATTTAGAAGTAAGTCCCGTAATAATTTGTACTGTCAGTGCTTGCAGAGGTGTGATCAGCTGCCGTGCTACTGCTGCTCTTTGTGGATATGCTGTTGAATTAATCACGATATAAGCAGATGTTACATGAGCTATTATGGCTGTTTTCCAACTCCAAGTAACTATAAAGTTACTGTGAAACTCAATAGCATCAGCAGCTTAAATTTAAACTGACTACCCTTGATCTAACCCAGAAGTTCCCACAAACACTTCAGCCTCCCTGCACCAGTCCAGCAGAATCTATTGCTGTAAACTGTACCACAACACTGCAGTCTAGTTTAGCCTGCACCACAATAAAATATGCTTGGAAATAAATTTGCATTTCAAGACATTGCTCTATATGAAAATACCAAATAGTTTTAGCAGCACTTCATGCACAGAATTAGGATATTCCATCCATCCATCCATCCATCCATCCATCCATCCATCCATCCATCCATCCATCCATCCATCCATCCATCCATCCATCACATGCAAGCCTTAAAATTTTGTTCTATCAACTGTCACTTGTTGAACACGTGATATTTGATGAGCTGCTTGAAAAACGGCATCTCAAAATCACCTTCCACCTAAAAAGCAGTTGCTCCTTTATGCTCGTCCCTCTTCTGTCGAGCTAGCTAGGTGCTGAAGTATTGAAGTACCCTTGCTGCAGCTTTATTGGCATCGGAGAGGCGTGACGAGGACGAGAAGGGAAAAAAGGATGTGCTGAGGGTGTGAGGGAGACTGTGGGGTGACATCACGTTCTGATTTGCTGAGCAAGTAACTCCATGTGGTCTGCTGGAAGCAACTGTAGGCTTCAAGACACACAAAATTAATATTATAGGACAGTGGAGAGCACCATGTTAAGTTCTCTGTCTTATAGAAGTTAGGCTGGCTTTCAAAAGGCACCAAGCAACAAGGCAGAACTGGCTCTGCCTAAGCGGAAAAAAGGTATCAGTGGAACATTTAGCAGCAAAAGAGCTGAATTATTCCTTAGGCATCAGAAAACAAAGCTTAAGGATGACTTACATTTGTCCAATGGCCAAAAATGTGTAAATATACAAACTATAGCAATTGGCAACATGGCCGTGTTTTCAGCTTGATTTGCAAAATCAGTGCAGCTTAAATGTGAAAATGTAACATTCAATTCATTTTAATGTCTTAAAAGTTAAATAATTCAGTCAACTTCTGTGGAAATGGATGAATAAATTTTTCTCAGTTATTTCCAAAATGCTTTGTTTGAAGGAACAAAAATCATCTGTAATCATTCTGTTTGCAGAGATTCTTGGTTTGTTTGCATAGCATCTGTGTACACATCCTCAGCTATATTTCTCCACCTTCATGTTATGTATTTTCAATGGTTTTGAGATTTGTGTTTCAAGGTACTGGAATAGATTTTGCACATACACACACACACACACACACACACACACACACACACACACACACACACACACACACACACACACACACAC
>JAVDPK010001702.1:888476-909379 GCA_034780415.1 Cichlasoma orientale | reverse complement strand
GGTTTAAATTCTCTTTTGGTCACCTGAGAGCTATCCTATTTAAATTCAGAGTTATACACGTAACTATCGCCACATGTGTCATTATTGATCACCGGCAATTTGTATGCAAGTCATCAGGAGACAGTCAGACACGAAACACCTGACTTTAATCTCAATCAGTGAAGCATGGCCTGCATGCTGCTGTCACGAAAAGACACAAAGGACTCCGAGGCTCACTGTACAGCACGGCCACACCTCAATAAATCCAGTGTCTCCAGTTACACAAGTTTACGACCTCAGATTTTATTGCACACTCAGATATGAATTATAGGTTGATAAAAATACTCTGACCCACTTACCTTAATTCAGCAGCAGTGGGATGTTTAATAAAGGCTGTAAGGTGAGAATGGAAGTTGAGTCTGTTATTTATTATATAAATGATCTCTGAACTGCCCCGGACCAAATGCAGATTAGTTGCACCATATTGATCTGGACACTAGGTGGCACATGAGGCCAGATAATCAACACTGTCTCACAGTCTGAAAGGCTAAAAAAATACATTATTATCCAAGAAGATTTCCTCACTGACGCCTTTTGATTTTCAGCCCCTTTGTGAGGTTTGAAAAATTCACATAACTTTATACACTTTAGGAAACTACAGCTTCAAACACTAACGCTCTCCGACACTTCGGGCTGCTTTGAAGAAGTTTGCTCATCATCATGAAACAAGCAGCTCCGCTTGAGGATTTACAAAGTGACTGTTCTTTTGGAGGAAAGCAAATAACGGCTTCATCACAGTTATGGGAGTCTCAATCAAAATACGCTTAAATGTGCATTGTCATAAGTCACCTTCTCTGACACATCAGCTCAAAACACATTTAAGCACATGTGCCTTTCACACATACACACACATGTAAAAAAAAAAAATTAGTGTGTGTTAGCACATGCATAAAGCTGGCGTAAACCTGTCAAAAGAAATCAGGCTAGAAAACTGAACTGTGACCACTTAAGACCAAACAAAAACTTTCCACATGGCTTGCTACTGTAAGTCAGCGCAGCTGCAACAAAGAGATTACAGAAAAGATTTCAAAAACATAATCATTTTACTGCATTCGCAGATGAGATTTCAGTCATATGGCGAGCGTATTGTGACTGCTCCACTTTCTGAGTTGTTAAACTCGTCTAATAAGGTTTATGTAATTTAGAAAAGCGGACTTGGATCGGATCATTCTGGGGTTTTAATGGATAAGTTAGCATGCAAGGATTAAGCCGCTGAAATATTCCCTCGTAAAGTTCAGTGTCGGCTGGAGGTTTTTCATAATGCCAACACAGTGCAGCTCGTAACAAGGTGTCAATATTTATTCTAATTATACTCACAATTAGTTGTAGGTTTTTCAATTTCAGGAAATAAGGAGACGGGCCTGATGTTTATATTTTCCTGCTCTGGAGGATGGAGATATTTCCTTCAGAACAAACTGAAGAAGTCACTTTTTTTTAATCTGTTGTTGCAAATGTTTTGCAAACATGTCACAATTTTCCTGTCATGTTCATATTCTTTAATATGTTGGCCTATAAAACTGAAATTTAAAACAACTTTAAGAAGACAAAAAGTTGCTTACATTTCATGTCTACACTTGTGAGCTGACCTGTCTAAGTGTTTCATAAGTGTTTTTTTGTGGACCACTCTATGGATTGTGACCATAGAAGCACTATGAAGCAGTTTCTTTCCAAGATCCCATCTTGTTATTTGTACTGATCACGTTCCCAAGCAGGTGGGTGGCATGAAATTGTACTTTGTCCCACACATGTAATTGTCCCACACATTGCTGTAACAATCACCGACATTCGCTGCCTGAATAAAATAAATCTGCATTACATTTTAGACCCATTAGAATGAAAAACCATTAGCTGCATTGTCACACCGTTGCTTGTTGGCACCTTGTTAGTGATTTGGACCAAATCTAGTTTAAAGGGAGCTTTTGAGTTTTATTCTGATAACATTTAAATATGTTCACATGTTGAATTACAGTCATAAAACGATTCTCTAAAGGAGATCACACACACATATAAAGACTTAGCTGCTTTTTTTCAAATGTTTATCTTCATTTTCTGTCACCTGCATTTTGTCCATGTCAGGTTACCGCTTAATAATTATATTTAAAAATCTAAAATTTCATAGGATTCCAGTTTTGTCTATTAAAGAATGTTCACGTTGGGTAAATGATGACTGGATGGATGATGCTGAATAAAACAAGTCTTTCCTCCATCTCCTGTCTTTTTAAGTTAAATGTCATAGTCCACATGAACCCACATTGATATTAGTTGGTTCAAAACAGACACCCTGCTCCTTCTCTATTTACCTGTGAATCATAGTTTGGGAGCTTCACTCATGGTTGCTTTTGTTCACTTGCCACACAGGTGCTAAACCCGGGTGAATATACTCAGAGCTGACTGATGAGTGAGAGTCTCCCATCTCAGAGTTTGGAACAGGACGCTGCTCATAGTAACACAAACATGTGTGACGCTGAGAAGGTTAAAATAAATGATTTAGAATATTTACCAAGCTCCATTCTGCAAATTTCTAATAAAGAAAGAAATTCACTCAAGAGATTTTGAATAACTATGAGCAAAAATATAATTTTTGCTTCCAAGAAAACTCCACAAGGTACTTTTAAAGGATCCCACACACGGCTTTAGGTGAATGAGGGGTGAATAAACTCAAGTAACAAATGAAAGCTTGATTCAAGAAATCGGTCACTTAATGTTCCAAAAACATATTTTAAACATGTTTTATGATGTTTTATCCTTTTATATATATAATTATTATTATTTTTTTTTTTTACAATTTACTCATTAATTACATACTTTTAGTCTACTTTATATTTTATAGTCTGGAAACACTGTGAAACTGAGATACTCATTAAATCTCAGTAGTTGTACCATTTTGAGATCAAAGCTCTCATGTATCACAGAGAAATGATGCTGTCTCATCGAAGTATTCCGTGATAAAAAGCTGCCACCCAGTGGTTCCACAGATAGCATGAAAGTGCAGTCAATAGGAAGACACATACTACATCTATGTATAGTACTGTCATGCTTGTACTTTATCTGTTTAACTAGGCCCTACAAATTGATGTGACATCTGAACATCATCTTGGTGCAGCTTGGCTCAGTGCAGAAATACTCTAGAATATCTTGGCATAATACACAGTTTAATATAATCTGTATGAGCCCCTCAGTTCATCCACTGTGTGAAACAAATTGTTTTAGTTCCCTTCCCTGTCTCTCCTCTGATTGGTTGCCCTTCGTGCACAAAAGATTTGAACAACAGGTGCTCGCAGCCAGAGCTGTGTGAAACCTGTTGCGATATCTCCTCTCTGTGGCCTCATTCAAAGCCAAGAGTAGGGCAGAACTGTACAGACACTGACCTCATTATATATATCTGTAATTCCTAAACAGTTCATGCAATACTTTTGTCAAACCTCTTGAATTAAAGCTGAAAGTCTGCACTTCAATGACATCCTGATTGCTTGATGTAAAATCCACTGTGGTGATGTACAGAACAAAATTGCAAAATTGTTGTAATTGTCCAAATATTTATGGAATTCCCTGCATACAAGTGATTCCCTTTCAATGCATTAATAATATTAATTAGATTTCATAGTTGCTCCAGGGCCAAAGACAAGTCTGTTTTGTTTTTCTTTTCAATCTTCCTGTAAACAATCTTACATCTTACTGCCAGTAAGAGAATATTTGACATTTTGCATTCAGTCGGCTTTGCCGCGTGTTAGAGAGGCAGTGCAGGTCTACACACACTGTAGCAATCATCAGATCATGACTATCCGCCACCTCCTCCTCTTGTTCTGTGTGCAAAAATTTGCCAAATGTGTTCCAGTTGTTTCTATATGTTGAGATTACAGCCACATGTTATAGACCACACAAAATAAATATACAGCATACCAATCTAACCTCGCATGACTGCATGCAACTCAGAGCTCTGTCAGCTCTGCACACCAGCTGACTGTCACATCACAGTGTTCAGAGTTGAGATTGTTTCAGTCACCAGTCATTACCTTTCAGTGAGTTCAGTCATTTACGATACTTACAGTACTCGATCACCGATACATGTTAATGGACAGGAAATCATCCTCACCCCAGTTTTTAAGGATCAGTGGTTGAAATATCAATAAAAAGAAATATAAGTTCTGTTCTGGGTTTATCGGACAGTCCACCAGCGGCTTTGACTTGCATTACCACATCTGAGTGGTCATTTTTTCCTAGAGTTCTAATTTGTCTAACTTAGGAATAATTAAACCGAAGGAAGCTACCCAAAAACATTAGTCCTTGGTGTTATTACTAGCCTCGTGTTTCTCACCGTTAATTTGTTATAATTTCCATGGCTGTGCGTGTCATGGCCACCTCTGCTTACGCACGGCCCCCAAGCAGTTGGCCTTGGCTGCCTGGGGGGTGAAGTTGTTGCGCCCATGTGACATGTTTGGTGACCGATTTTGACGGGGGCACTAATGATCGCGAGGCACGCAAATGGGTCATTAACCAGGCGGTTGAATTAGCAGGTTGCACGCAAAGGGCTTGGGATCAGGCCAGACCACAAAGTAGTTGAGTCATTTTCATCCTTCCTCTCCCTGCCCTTGGAGGGAAACGCAAATACAGATAATCTCATTAGTAAAACATAACTTTTGGAAAAAGAGCTTTAGAGTAACCCTCGACTGTGCCACATATCACATTTCACTTCAACCTGAAAAATGCGTAACTTATGTCATCCTCATGTTATAGTCTTTACACTTTATGTGATGGTTATCTTCTTGCTCTTAATGGCGAATTTACCACCCAACAGTTGATTCTGTGCTTTTAGTCTTGAGCTTCGGGCTCAATTATGGCTGAATTATGAAGAATGGAAAACGGAGGATGGAGGAGGTGCCATGGTCATCTAAAGATCCTCTGATATATGGAGTCATAAGACGAAAATATGCTGATCTGTATTATCATCTATGTTTTGATTACTTAAACTCTCTCTCAGTGTTTACAAGTTTTTGACAAGCCTGTTATAGTTGTGTTCTTTTTTTTCTTCTGCCAACGTAAATTCTTTGTCCTTAATTTTAATTGAGCTTTAATTATGCTTTGTCCTGCTAATCTATATTTCTGCCACAAACAGAGGAGCAAGAGACCTGGATCCAGAGTGATGCATCGTTGTGCACACACAAACCAAATAGTCAAAGCTTGATTTGCAACAGGTAACAAAATTAGAGCCACCATCTCTGTTTTTCATCCACTTTGCCTTTGATTTGTGGTAACACTTCAATAGGCGACTGTAAGAAGGTCCTCCTTATTAGGATAGGGAGGTGTGCAGATATTGGGCATAGGGAAAGTTTAGTATTATATTATTAAATGGTAATTAAACTGGTATCATTGTAAAGCAACACAATAGTAATGTAATAGGTAGTTTAAGTATTCAAAAAGAGGTAAATAAGCAATAAATTATTAATTGAGTAATACTGTAAGTTCTTTTGTTTTTTTGAGTAACACCACAGACTATTATAGCATGAAATCGTTCATTAAAACACAGCCATTAAAAGCAATAATTCAAAAAACCTCACACAAAGTCATCTAGAATAGGGAGGTCTCGCCCCAGGACAACACTAAAGACACATTCAGCATTAATTGTGTTTGATAGGAATGTTCAAGTCAACTGCTGAGACCAGTCAGGGTGGTCGTGGCCGGGCAACCGGCTTCATAATAAAGCTGATAAAGCTTGAGTTGTGATTGTGTTTAGACGAGGCTGCTGTTTAGTGATTGTGGGCTTGATATTGAGAGCATCAGGCACTAACACGCAGTAACAGCAGAGGGTGCTGCTCGCCAGACATGAGTAAAAGTCTAAGCTACAGTTTCACTGGTGAAATTACACTACTGGGTTACGTGTAAGAAGAAAGTATTGCTAAAATTTGATTATCAAAAAAAATTAAGAACTTTAAATTTTGAGTTTTTAATCTAACACAGCAACTTTCTCTCATCTAAAAATCCAAAAGTTCAAATGAGAGGTTCGGCTTATCAGAACCTTAAAAGGCATAGTTTCATTTAACCTTTACGAAAGCAGGGCAGAAATAATGTGAAGACAGTTGCAACACAGCTGCGTGAATCCAACCACCCACTGCTGGTGCGCTGAGAGTATTCCACCTGCGAGCAAACTGAAAACAACATGCAACCATATAAGCATCAAAAGAGAGTGAGCTACCACAACTGAGGGCCAGCTGAAGCACTAGAAACTAGAAACAGGATTAAAACACTAAACAATACGGAGCCAACTGCTAAAAATGACTCAAACAGTGCTATAAACAAAGACTAAAATACTGAGTAACATTATATTACAACAAATAGAAGATTTTTGCCTGTGATAAAAGCTGTAAGCTGTAAACGGCATATGAGGGTGCTTGTACTCCTGTAACATGCAAACAATAAAAAAAACTTTACAATTAATAAATATGCAATAAGTGATAATAGCCCACCATTTAGATTACCTGAACCACATGTACATGAAGACAGTAAAACAACGAAAGGTGGTAGGCAGCAGCGTCTACACCTGCCAGCACTCAGCCTGTTTATTAGCTTGCACCATGCATGTGAATGGCTGTGGCCCCCTGCCTTATTCTTAATGTTGTCATGCCACAGTCAATAAGGATTAGTTGATTACTGATTTACTCCAGAAGAGTCCTATTGAAACATGTTGCGGTCTATCCACATTCCTTTAAACCACCATGTTCTTTAAACACACAGACAGTCAAAAATAATCCTTGCCACTGGGTGAGGTCATTGCTGATACTGATCCCCATCAAAAGAAGAAGACCCTTTGAGGTGTGATCCCTGGGAAAGGTCACCTATGTTAGAGATGATGTGTGGGAAACCTGAGATAACTGGGAACATAAACGTTCAAAATGATATTCCACATGCTGTATAATTCACTGTCATGGCACAACCTGGCTCGGTAGATTTATTGTTTTTCGTCTGACAGGTCGATGACAGATTGACTTCAATTACAGACCTATGGGGAAGAGATTTAAAGGTTTATTTTTACAAGCAAATATTTGAAGAAAATATTCAGGGTTGAGCAATTGAGACATCTTCTGAGACGTACACATCCAGACACTGACTCCAATTGTATTGTTTAATTTTTAAACTCTTGGTAGTCATTTTAAGGTTGATCCTGATGCTAACCGGGCCTCTGCCCAAGACATTTTTAACATTGACTGGGGTTAAGAGGAGAGCCAATATTCACAGATGATTGACAATCCCATGAAAAGGGGCTGAAGTATAAGCTGTTATATTGCTTTACTCCCCACGGTGTCAAATAGAAACGAGATGGATTTCACAGACACAGCGCGGTGTGTTTCAGGTAGAAGCACAATGCAGCTCTTGAGAGCTGGACAGAGGTCACAACACCGTGAGAGTGTGATCAGCACGCATTCATAACTCTGCCTTTTTTTGGAAAATCTCTCCTTGCGTGCTTCGTGTTGTTCCACTTAACTGGCCCAGCCGTAATTCAACTGTGCAAAGCTGAAGTGTAAAAGCTCCTGCAAACAAAGCGTAAAATGAATGGCCACCAGCTGCTGTTTCTTTTTAGGGCTGCAGGAGAGGAACCTGCATGGAAATTTTCTGCAGATGTGATTGCATGACTGGCTGGTGACAACTTATAAAAAAGAGACTCTGGGGCACCCAGCGAGCCCTTTTGGGACAGAGGAATCATGCTTGCACAGGGATAAGGAGAAACATAGTGGGATCTTACCTTAAAAGGCAGAATCCTGAAGGCTGTAGGCCATAATGGGAGGAATGCTTCTATGACCTGAAACTGAGAGCTTGGTGCACTCTTCTTTCTATAACTGCGTAATTCCATTCACATTGTAAGCTACATACAGTTGATGAAATAAAACATGAGCAATAAACCAGCATCATTTCTGAAAGCTAGTTCAGCACTGACTCATCCCTTGCGTGGAAGTAAGAATTTAGGAATCCAGAGATATCAAGGGACAGTAAACAGCAGACTAACATTACAGAGCCAATGTAATGTTCTGGCAATGTTTTAGATTTGCTTTTTGAGAGTTGTGAGCTTTACTATGGCCTTCTGAGACTTAAAGGCACTAGGCTAATGCTTGCCAGGCAGGATGTAACAACCCATGAATCAACACAGTAAGCCCCCTGTTCATTGTCAGTGCAGCTGAAGCAACCATTCAAAATTTTAGAAGATAGACCTTTATTTATTTTTGAGATTTAGATGACACGTTACTCTGTATACCAAATATGACGCTACAAACAGCAGCCAGTTAGCTTGGCTTAGCATAGACACTAGAAACTGAGTCCAGTACAGTTGGGAATCTGCAGGCCTTGCAGGTGAGGTGTTTTGGCTATGTCTGGAAGTAGACCCCGGGGAAGACTGTAGACATCATAAAATGTGGATGTAGCTCATCCATTGGTTTCTGAAGTCCAGTATGATCAAGACAGAGTATGCAGTAGTAAGACACAGTACAACCAAGACCTACAAAATAGATTTAATTTTTTTATTCAATATGATCAAGAGCAGGAACGTGTTTACAGTCTTTTTTGCAACCACAGCTATCAGCATCTAGTGGCCTTCAGACTGAGTGGAGATTTAAGGCTCTTGGCTTTATTTTTCTGACAGAGAAGCTACTTCAATGATTTATACTGCCAGTGGGGAAAACCAGGACATACTGGAGAGATTATGACTATCAAGTGACTCGGGAATACCCTGAAAGGACTGCAGACAATAGTAACCCAGATACAAAAACTGGTGGAAAATAGATGTTCTAGCAGGGTTCTAGCTAGCGGTTGATCACCCAGCGCTGCACCTGGCTGAGGTACTGTCACGCTGGGCTGAGAATTTCTGCTGTTAGCCAATGGATCACTATCATCACAGCAGGCCTTTAGCACTCAACCATTATCTTCAAGCCTTGTCAACATAAGTATGCATGTAACTGTCTAAACAAAGTTCTAAACAGGTTGTATTTGCATACATGCTAAATTTAACCCATTAGTTGGTCACCATGTTCTCCAGTTTATCCATTTTGGCACATGTTAGCAATTAATAGGTATTCTAGGCTTAGCTAGCTAGCATTAGATAGGTCAATTGATAGCAGGTAGCAGACAACTAAGTCAGTTTAAATGCAGGTGAGCTCAAAACTGTGATTTTGTAGTGGCGTAAACCAAAAACACTTGTTTAATCCTAAATTTTATTTGCAGGTTAGTGGCAATGTGAACCAATGCAAATTTAGCATGGGTGCAGTCCATTAAACTAACCACTTATAGGCATGATATTACCAGCTTATTGCCAAACTGTAAAGTGCATTGCTACCTTGTAAACACCCTCCAAACTATTCTTAGGAGTGCCATGTATTCCTCGGTAAACACCACTCCCAGGCCACAATTATTGGATCCCAGAAGGTGACTGGGGACAGTCGTCTTATTTGACTGACTGATGTTGCTGACCTGCCATAGGAAAAGATGGTAAGTGATGTCACCAACATCTATAAGGGGAGATACCACTAAGCCCATTCCCCTCCCACACCCTTCCATCTATATGGCATTGAAAGAATTCTCAGAGGGCTGTTTGGAGGAAATACATTAAAGAGCAAATATATAAATAGCATCTATGTGCAAATATAGATTGCTGACCAAGAAAAGCACTTTAATGGGCCGTTGCTGCCCTGGGTTAGGGGACGTGTCATAAAATAAGAGACAAAATATAGGCACATGTGATATTAGAAAGACTCACATGATCGCTGTCTTTGGTTGCATTTCCTCGTGCAGCCTCAGAAGAGAGCATACATGGCTGTCTGGGCTGAGCTGCCTTCTCTGTCTTCTAAGACAGGAATAAATATGAATAAAAATGAATAACTCAAGAGACTGTTTGTACTGTAGAAGTAGCACAGACTTTCTGTAAAGTCAGATGATCTCTTGGAGAATTCATAATTAAGCTAGGCAGAGACAGCACATGCTAAACATTGTAGATTAATGTCCCTGAAGAAAGGCCACTCATCTCCATTATGTAGTGTCAAATAAGAAGAATACACTGCAGGTTCTAAATGTCAGGACACAAAGTCACCAGAATGTCTCAGTTTGCAAACAATTACATTATTTTTTCCAGGTTTTAAAAATATACAACAGATTAATAAACTAGTAATAAACTAGTAACAAAGCCAGAATTTGAAGTGTGAAATTGCTAAACAGTTACCACTGTGACCTTATTATCAACATTATGTAAATGGAAAACACACTGCTAAAGAGGCAAAAGTAGGATGGTGTCATTTGTGATTGGAAGCTTCTGTTACTTCTTTCAAAAGGGAATAGTAAGAGTTTAAATCAGGTCTTCCCTTCTCTAGTACTAACTGTGCAAAGCTATGGGATGACCTAATAGTCTTCATGGGCCCAAACTGGGTTCAAAATACCCAGTGAAAAGCCTAAACCTAACATGCATGAATGCATGCATTGATTACAAAAAAAGCCAATGTTTAGTAGAAACCCAAAAGGTTTGCATATATGGATTAGTGAGAAATTCAGATTAAGCTGGTAGGTCACATTTGCACCTCCTACATTAAGAATATAAATGAAAATTGAAAACTCAGATCTGAAGTATTTGGACAGTACTGAGCCACTGGTATGTTTTGGTCCCAGTCTCATTCAGACACCTGTGAAAGCTTCTACTATAACTACACACTGAAGAAAAAAGATGCAGATAAATGAAGTGTACAGCAAAAAATACAGTAAGACTTGTTTTACTCTTCACTCTTGGCACCATATTTAAACCTGCCTGGGGTTTGTCAAAGAGGCATTCTGGTGCCTCTGAGATGACACTGTTCTGTTTAACTGTCCTCCTCTTTCTGCCCTCCTTTCAGTTCAGCCCTCACGTGCTAAAGATACAAACTCAACTCGCTATGGTTACTGTCAGCCAAACAATAGTCAACAGTGCCGTGAACCTGAGGTATCCACTGCCTGCCAGACCAAACTGCATGTGAGCTCCTATCTGCAGTGCATCAACGCCTGTTCGGGCTCATTTTATTCGCCCGCAAGAATAAGCTTTCTCCCCTTTCTCCTGTTGTCTTTTGGAAGGGAGCTACGGCTCTACGCTGCTAAATCAGCAGATCTACAGAACACTTGAGTCCAAGCTCTATGCTCAGCATCCCAAAGTAAATGTTCCCAAGAAACTTCTATAACTGAGGCCCCGATTATCGTGGCAGTCAGCTTTGGAACATGTACAGTATGTATCAACATTGAATGATATCTCTCCAGCAAGCAAAAGAAATATTTAACAATAATATCTCTGTGAGAAACTGTGCTCATAACTCTCATATTTTGTCCTGCCCAGACTCTGGGCTGGATGGAAAGTACTGTGTTTGTGTTTGGGCTCGTTTTAAGCAGGTGAAGACATAAGAAGCTTTATCCCGCTGCTTGCATCTCATCTGTCCCCATGGCCAGTGAGCAGGGAAGCATCTTATTTAAGTTTCCGCTCTCATCTGCCTGAATGCAGCTCAACTGCGGCTATGAGGGACACCTCTATGGTAAGAAGACAGTGTATGCATTATACAGCTCTGTTATAGAGGTAGGGTGGAAAATTTTTCTTGGTCCTAGCTGTGCTTTCTTTGGCAATGGTGGCCTCTGGGCCAAAGCTTATTCATCCAGGAACTGACAGCTTCACCTTAGCCCAGGAAACGAAAAAGCTGGATCCCCAGGATTGCTGTAGAGCAGTGGTTCCCAAAGTGTGGACCATGGCCCACCAGGGGGCCGCAAAGGTACTACAGGTGGGCCGCAGTAATGGTTGCATATTTATATAAATGTATTTATTTATATAAAAAGTGAATTACAACTGGTAATAGGAGGTGGTTAGCTTGTGATATTACTCATTTCTCTGACCTAAATTTACTGCTCTTGTGTTGATCTTTGTGTCCCAGTGGCAAGTGTTTGTCACATATTGGCATTAGCATTTTACATACAACTGCATTTTCCTTTCTCATGTGGTTTACCATTTTACAAAAACACAACGTCAAACTCAAAGAGGAAGAGTTTAGCCAGAGTTAGTATTTTTCTGTTTTTGTCAACAGAGCAAGTGGTTGGGAAATTACAAGGCAGCAGGTGGCTACACCCGTGCCCTCCCAATTTCAGCAAACATGGTTAATTTGACAGTTGCACCACCATTCTCAGTAACACTGCTCTGCCTGAACAAAAATGTTTGTATAGAAGTTTTACAAAATGAACATTGCTGTGAGTCTAGCCCAAGAAAGATTCAAACAAACTGAAAGCACAAGACTGAGATATGCTAAGCAGTGCTTTGCTAGCAAAACAAGTGGAATATTGTACTACATCTGTGGGTGTCGCACAATGAACTGCCTGATTGTGCTGCTGTGTAGCATCTGTGTGGTGTTATCAGGGAATATCAGAGGCAGTTGGAATCGAGGTTTCTTCAGGTCAACCCTCCACCTTGGCCTTGTGGTAATGAGAAACAGTCCACCAGGACTACTTCTACCTTCCCTCCCTGATTTTTTTCTCATCTTCCCTCAGGCCCCATGAGAACTCTAAAACCAGAAACAAGACACAAGAGACTCCTGATCTAGTTGAGCACTTCAAATACAGATGCAATGATTATTATTCAGGCACTGAAATGACATAAAGTCAATCTTACATGACATAAAAATACCTGTATAACTTTAAATGCAGAGCCCCGGGTGGTCAACAAAAGAAATATTCATCATTCTGTATCTCGTGTAGGATGCTGAACTCTCAGCACTGAATAGTGTTCAGAGTGTAACATATGTTGAGTATTTGTATTGGATTTCTTCAAACGCTGGTATTTCCTGGCATTTTTTTGTCAGGGAACTTTGGAATTTGTGCAGAAATATGTCTAATATGTTACACAACACACTGAACGGCTGTGGCTGCAAGTTGTTTTGTAAAAAGAGTTTGCTCAGGGTCCACACCTGTCAAAATGAAAGCTGTCATCAAGTCAACATTGGACCACTGAAGGCGTAAGCATAGCAATTACCTTGACAGCTAAGATTTTCATTACTCATCCTCAGAGGTTGTGAGCTTCGGCTAAGTATATGCAAGCTCTTTAGCACTAGCGCTGGGATTTTCCAGCGGTTAGGGTATCTGCCATGACATGGGTTTTTCTTGCGTGAGGAAATGCACATGTCTCCTCTAACATCTGGTTTCACGGCGGCTTCTGAGCTGGTTGTGGTTGTTTATGGACATTCTGAGACCTTTGATGGATTCTGAGGGGTTTGCAGCATTGCCTCACTAAATGGCAGAAGCAGAATTGGAGCCAGATAATTATTTGCATATGGAATTAGCTAGCTAACGCAAACCAAGTTGAGATGACCTTGTTTTTCTCTATAATACTATTATATGGTATGCGGGTGTTGGGAGAAGCCTACCCTAAGCCTCCATAGGGTCTTGTTATGACTTAGACCTGCATGTCTATGCAGCAAATCAGCTGTAGAGGCCAGTGCTGACAGGTGGTTGAGTTCATGCAAGGGACTGCATGTAGGGGTAATCACTGATGTCCTGTTCTTTCAGGCTAGTTTTTCAACACTGTTGGCCTGAAGGTTGTAAGCCTCATCTGTTCTGGCTGATAGACAGTGTGGCTCTAGAATTCAGCCCTCCCTCTTTACTTGGAACAGCTGATTTATGTCTGGTCCTGGACACTTGTGCTCTTTGGCTGGAATGCAAAGAATTTCAAAGACCCCTCCTCTGCTTGTGCCATCCACAAATGGAGCAGGCGCCTGGTTGGGCAGATAAAGGCCTACCGGTGCTCCCACAGCAGGGCAGGGAAGCAGAATTTAAGGAATGGCAGAGGCAAGAAGAGAGATCCATTCCAGCTTTCTTTCCGTCAGTCTGTCTGTTTCTTTCCTGGATTTTCAGACTTGAGTGTTCAGTCGACTTTTGTTTTATGATAAACAAGTGAGATGTAACAGCTGTACTACAACAGTTCTTTTCTGTTGTAATGTGTCCCAAACTTTAAGAAAGCAGAATGACCATAAATGGTGGGAAATAAGATTAAGTTACTGGGGTTGGATACCAACATCCTTCTGCTTATTTTCATCTGCTTATCCAGTTCATTGGGGTTGGAGTCTAATCCCAGCTGCAATAGGGCGAAAGGCTGAATACATCCCGGACAGGTCGCCAGTCTGTTGCAGATATTCACGGTCACATTCACATGTATGACCAAATTAGAATCCCCAGTTAACCTATCTTCCTGCACGTCTTTGGACTCTGGGAGGAAGAACTCGGAGAGAACCCACGCATACACAGGGAGAACTTCTAAACTCCACACATAAGAGGCTTTGAACTCAGTACTTATTTGCTGTAAGGCAGCTGCTCCACCCTCAATCTCGACATGTCTTAACTTGCATGTACTCCGAACATCATCTAGGCTATGATGGCTGTGACCATGTGACCTGAGATAGTTTAACTTCATTTTAAAGTATGGTATTCATCTACTGACCATACTTCAACTCCTCTACTTGGGGCAGCAACTCGTCTCTGATCCACTCCACACCGTTCCGGCTGAGAAACATGGCCTCAGACTTGGAGGTGCCAGCTGATCTAAGTCCCTACCCTCACCTATGGTCACAGGTTTTGGTTGTGACCAAAAGAATGAGACTGTGGATACAAGCGCTGGAAATTAGCTTTCTCCAAAGTGTGTCTGGCCTCTCCCTTTGAGATAAGCTGAAGAGTGCAGCCATTCGAGAGGGGCTCAGAATAGAGCTGCTACTCCTCCACATCGAAAGGAGCCAGTTCAGGTGGTTCGATCATCTGACTAGGATGCCTCCCGGGGCACCTACTGGGTGGGGTGCTCCATGCATGTCCTACCGCGAGGAGGTTGGCCTGAGAACACCTCAGTGTTCCCCCAGATAAGCTGGAGGAGGTGGCTAGGGAGAGGTGTGGGTCTGTCTGCTTAGGCTGCTGCCCCCGTGACCCGGCCCTGGATATGCAGAAGAAAATAGATGGATGGATGAATATTCATCCATTGAGATAATTGACCTTGTAATAAAACTATATATTTTTTTAAAAAGTTCCAGTAAAGGCTCATGTAATTTAGTATAATACTGTTTAATCTAATTGCACTACATGTGGTTTCTAATTAGTCCATATTTAATTTTGCATTTGCTGGGCATAACTGTGTCTGTAAACTGTATCATGAGGAACATAATTTTTCTAGTATTGTTTAATTTGATACAAAATTATGTCTTCTTAGTGTACCATAAAATAAAAAGCATGAGTTAGTTAATCGTTTTGGGAATCTACTCTTAGTCCTGATGTATGCACACATTCTCTGAAGAAAAGATGACCAGAATGGAGAATAAAAAAAGAATTTATTTGTGTTACAGTTTGAAAAACACAATAATGCATAGTGTTTGGTTGTTTGAAATGTGGCAAATGAGTTATGTGACAACAAAATCGTGCCTTGTTAAACAAATTCGAAGTCACAAAATGCAATAAGTTCAAAAAGAGTGCGAGAATCAAACTGAGTGTAAAAAAAAAAAAAGATAAAGCACCTAAAAGTTGTCTTATTTTTTCATACCATGAAATTCAACATAGGAGTGTCACGCTATCATGTAGCATCGTTACAGTCATTTAAAATCAAAGACAGAATGGCTGTGTTTTAGCTGTAACTCAAAAAGCACATGCATCTTAAACATGCTGCTGGCATGGCAAACAAAACGAAGAAGAGGACTCAACACTCCATAGAAGCTAGAATACTTATATGTTTTGACAATAAAAACATAAGCAGCTTTGTCTATTGTAGCTGGTTTTCATCTCAATGATATATCCAGACACCATTTTTGATTGCTTTATGAGTCTTTCTCTCCTTGTGGCTATATTTTAATAATTCCCATTCTCTTATTGGGGCCTCAGTGCAGCTCAAGGCCTGCTCTTTGCTGCGGGTTTATCCATTATGTTGAGCACATCGTCCAGGATGGATGGGCCCAGATCAAGTTCAAGGGAAAGGAATGAGCCCGTGATCTGGGCTAGGGAATCCTGCGATGTGCTCTTCTCTTTGGAAAACTCAAACTCAAAATCACAGATGCGGCCCTCTTCCACCCCACTGTCCCTGTCCACCCACTCTCCATTGTACTTGGAAAGCTTCTGCTTAAAGCCAAGGGTAATGTCATTGTTAAAGTGTCCATAACCATTGCAGTTACCATTGCCATTGAGACTCCCGCTGCCATTGTAGCACTTGCTCTGGAAGTCCCCTTTACCACTTAAGCTGTCAAAGCTGCTTGTGTTGCTGTTCAAGCTTCCATTAGCTTTGTAGATGCTGTTGCTGTGACCATTGATATAATAGGATGATGGATGATCAAATCTGCTTTCACTCCTGTTTATTTTGTTAGCTTTGGCAACTTCCTTAGAAGGGGGCTTATCTGTGTTCTCAAGCAGATCCAAGAGCACGTCAGGCTTTGACTGAAAATCTGTGGAGGGTGATGAGGGCTCATTGCTGAAGATGTTCATGGAGCGCAACAGAGCGTCCATCTGCAGGATCTCTACCTCTTCAGCTGTGTCAGGTTTTGTGGAAGGTGGAGGTCCCATGACGTCCTCCAATGGCTCTGGTTGCATGGAGAACACCACAGAGGAGATCACTGGAAGGGTGAGGGCCTGGCAGCCACCAATAGCTGGGAGGGAGATTGCGTTCTTGAGTACTGGAGAGGGAGTCTCAACAAAGGAAGCGTCACCTGTGCTGTTTGCTCGCAGAAACTCACTCTGAATGCCATACTGTGGGTGGATATCTCTTTTTCCCGGCAGGAGCTCATACTGTCCCTGGAGGAAGGACATGTCTCCAAAGGCGTCTCTTTCCCCACCCCTGCCAATGTGGATGGTGTGGCGAAAGTCCCCCAGAGGTGGACTGATCATGTCAGGTGACAAAATATCTCTCAGGCGACATTTTTTCCCCTTCTTATTATTGGTGGGTTTAAGATATATGGGTGCCTTCGCTGGCATGACTGTCTCTGCAGAGGAGATCTCAGATGTGCAGGTGAGAACAGTCGGAAGCGCTCTATAAGCTCTTGGTGTTACAGTTCCCCAGGGGAGGAGCTCGAGTTACATTCTCAGTAACGCGCCTCTCACACAGGACTCCAAAAATAATTGCAGCATCGATCAGTGACTGGCTTTCCAACGAGGCCTGGTGATGTTCAGCAATACAGAACGGCCGAATGGGCAGTTTTCTGAAATCAAAGACAAAAGCAGAATCTATCAGCATTTTTCTAAAACATGAACTCAGCAATGAAGGAAAGTCCTTTGATGAGAACTGCAGACAAAAGCTCTGCCCTAAAAAAGAAATCAGCACAAGTCCCAGAAATAAACTCTGAATCCTACAACTAAATAATATCCTCATCCTCATTTTGCATCTGGCAAGCTAGAGCGAAGAAGACGAGGCCTGGGTCTCGAGGCTTTTTACTGCTCTATTCACATTTCCACACATGAGCCTCCTCTGGCCTCCACAGTTCTGGATGTGCTAATGTGGAACAGCTGGACCGCAGATTGAGAGGGGAGAAGCAAAGGAAGACTTTAGAAGGATCAGAGCAGGGCAGAGGGAGCTACTGCTCAGACACGCTCGGAGATAGAAAGATGGGCGAAAAGAGAGTGGAGAGAAAGAAAGGGGGGAGAGGAAAGGGGTTTAAGGGGGGATTGTGTGAATGAGAGAGAGTGAGGGATTACACAGCAAGTGGATCTTAAGAACGAAGATGGAGCAGATTGTGAATCGATTTGGCTTTGATGAGCGGAGGGTTAGCTCCAGTTTTAATAAGTGAGACAGCAGCTAGGTCGCAGTACATCAGAGCGAGCAAACATTATCGAAGGGTTTTTGGATTTGATAAAAAGTGCCTGATCGCGTGCTGCCTTCTCACAAACCTAACTGAGAATGTCACCATGTTGGCAGCCAGGTTAGCAAAGGTGAAAAGGAACATTCGAAATGACACAGCACCCAAAGAGAAAGGGAAAAGAGTATGGAGGAAGGGTGTGTGCGTATACACGTGTGTGTGTGTGTGTGTGTGTGAGATGGGGGTGGGAGAGAGCACCAGTGAGAAGAGAGCTTGCCCATTTATAGACATATTTACTTATGAGAGGTCTGTCAGCAGTGACTGTCTGACAGAGAGCACCGCTGCACAAAAGTGCCTGGGCGGTCAAGTCCACCCCCACTAAAAGAAAAAAAAAAGAAACGTCTCACTGACAAAACATCCACATTCCTGCTGCAGCCGAACCATACAGACACCTTGCAACTGCCTTATCAGAGCCACTTTAAGTAGGCTGTGTTTATTCAGGAGGCACGTTAGCGTGCAGCTAGAGAGACAGACACTTGCTGTGAATTTGAATCCAAACAGCAATCTGGAAATCACCCATTTTGAGTACGGCTTCCCGCGTCTCCAACCTGTTTTGATGAACTGCTGCAGCATCGAAATCTTTCTTCCACGTCGTCATTAAACTGTACAGGATTTGGAGCACTAGGTGAGATCTTCTCACTTTAGAAGCTGTAAGACAAATATATCTATCATCCGCAAAACACTAATAAGCTATATATAGCTATGACAAATACTGAAGGATGCAGAACATGTGTGAGTGTGTTAAATGGCAGCGCTGCTCTCTGAGGGTCCTTGTCTTATTTGAGTGCTGGTGCGAGAGTGAGTGTTGGCGCGAGGTGCCTGAGCCGTTTTGAATGCATGCCATGTGTGTGAAGAGTGTGTTTGTTTGCTAATAGTGAGTGGGAGAAAGGGAAGGAGGAGAGGGGAGGGGAGGGATGTGCCGCAGTATTGAATGGGGGTTTAAGTGTGAGGGAGCATGGCAAAATCCACTATTTGTTTAGCTTGAGTATTTCTCTTATTTTGTTTTTTTCCCTTTTTTCTAAGCATCTCTCCTCTGTTCTTTCTGACCTTGACAACTGATGCTCACTGCAGTGGGAAACTGGGTTTGGATAGGAAGCAGAACAAATGCAGCACTAAGCCAAAAGCTGCTTCCTGTGGACTCAGTGCACAGCACATCCATATCTGTTATACATTTTTTTTTTTTTTTTTTTTTGCTGCTCTTCCCAAGAGTAAAAGGTCACGGCTGCATTCTTGGCTGAAAAACTTCCTCTCATACATCCTATTGATTATTGCACTGCTCCGATGAAATTATATCAAACGCCTGGCTGTGCTGCTCTCTGGACAGCCCGTGCATTGCAGCAGACGATGATGTCGGTTGGAATCAATAGCATGGACAGAAATCATCCAGCAGAGCAGATCAACACTTGCAACTCTCACAAGGAGGCATCTGGTCTACATTCTAGCCAAGGTCAACACTTGTGGCCCATGAGAAGTCAGCTGGTACGGTGAAAGCCTCAAGGTCTGACCTTCACATCAGTCATCCTGCTGGTGGCTCAGTTGGCTTATATGGCAAACATGAATGGAATTTCAAAGGCCACCAGCAAAGTATGAGGAAAACAGTATCCCCATGTTGGTCTCAAGTATTGGCTTCCTGTGCATACCTGCAGTGGAGACTCTGTATAGCTGTTAACTTAATGAGAGTTTGACTAATTCAGCATTGATTTGAGTGCATGTGGGGAATCACAGCAATGGTAGTGAAGCTTGTGTTGACCCAAGTGGTAATCAATCAACTGCAACTCCTCACGGTGTTCCAGGATGGACCCTCATGTCCTGCTAACCTAATGAATCTATTTGTGTCTCTGCAGGCTGTTAATAGTTAAGCAGGTGTATTCTAGTGTATCTCAAAGCCAAGATTTGCACCCTCATTCTGGAACTACTCCAAAAAGGGGCCGCATGTGCTGAGAGGTCTGACAGCCTGCTGGCGCCACCACTGCAGATTGCCGACCAGGTTCTACATTTCCACCTCCCAGGAAATGAGGCCATGATGGCACCTTTCTTTCAGAAGAGCTAGCCCGGTCAGCTGCGGGATAAAACCACTGTGTCATTGGGTCAGCAGCAGCTATCTGTCTAGGCATGATCTGGAGCCACTCCAGCCTCTTTAAAACTAGAGCTTTGCCTCATCAGTTCAAGCGTGGAGGCTTAGTTGCAAACAAGGGGGCGGCAGAGGGAGCGAGGTGATGAAAGTCTGAGTGTGCGGGCAGATAAATATGGGGTTGGTATCTGGTAATTAAACTAACGGCTCGTGATTTGTCTGGGTATTTCTGGACACCTACAAGTCACGTGCAATATAACTGGGTCAGTATATTCTGAGAGGCTGTGTAACCTTACTGTAGCCTAAATAAATGCTACAGTTTGATGACTCTTTAGAGTTCACCGGGGCTCTAGAACTAGTGGGGGGGCAGCTGTTCAAAATATAACCTGCATATGACTTCATCTGTCTTTAAAATAGAAACGTTGCACCCCCAAAAATATTCCTCCCGTGATTGGATCACTGTGCTGACATGTCATCAGCGCCACTGAAAAATAAATACCACACTATTAACAGTTGTAGTCGGTCTCAGTTCCTCCCACTGTCTCTGCAAAGCAACTTCACAGAAGTTTGAAGTCTCTGAATACTCCTCTGACATCTAACCGCGGCCTTGACTTCTGTCACGCCTTTGAATAGCAGAGAGACCCTCTCTTTGGGGCTGTTATAAAAGGCAAATACCACAGAGCGTAATGGTAGCCTTACAGAATAGCCTGAGTTGTTTGTTACATTAAAAAAAAAACCCTCAATTATAGGCAAAGGCCTTACTTTTTCGAGGGGCCTGTCGGCGGTGCTGGGAGTAGAGTGAATAGCAGGGTGGAGTATTTGTTCTGCCCTTCTTTCTCACTCCCCTTGTGCCACCCGCAAGCATGGCCAACACTTGCTAGAGTTATCCTTGGCAGAGATGAGCAGGAAAAGTATGAAACATGAAGAGAATGTCAACACATACTGGCAAAGACGAGGTGCAA
>JAVDPK010001702.1:876578-888466 GCA_034780415.1 Cichlasoma orientale | reverse complement strand
CCCCCCACACACACACACACATACACACACACCACCACCACACCACCAGCCAATATAACAGTAAAAACCTCCTCAAAATCTGCTTCCCTTGAGAGATGAGGGCTAAGCCAGCTCTGCATTTCACAGGAACATGCCTTAAGCGTGTAGCCGGACTAAAAATGTCTCTCTTGGAGAGCGGCAGGGATATCATGTTGCTCTGAACAGTTCAGCTCTTGTGTTACATGTATGCCAGACAAATGCTTCCCATAGAAGCTTAACTCACCATGCACGCTTTCACTGTTACTAAGCAATATCCCATTCTGCTCCAGATATTCACTGAGACCAAAAAGCCTCTGCACTTACATGATAGTAGGAAAAAAAAAAATCCCATTACTGTTCTCCAATCTGTTCATTCAGATTTTTTTTTTTTTTTACAGTACCAAGAGAGAGTGAGAAATGAAACAAGTTCCTTGTATCACTCACCTCAGATGTTTTGTTGGGGAGATCTTGATTCTCCTTGATGTATCGCTGGGGTTCTCTTGAACACTGCAGCCCCCAGTCGATATGTGTGTCTGTATGTGTGTGTGCTCAGCGGCTGCTGTGCTGCTCCTGTGGCTTGTTGACACTGCCCTAACGTCTCTGCCTCGGGGCTGCACTTCTGTCGACTGGGACGTCTGCCGGACAGCTGTTTTGGAACTGCTCTCCGACTCCTATTCCTCTCTGAAACAAGTCAAGTCTCCTCCCCTCGCTCCCTCTGCTTCTTCCTCTCTCTCTCTCTCTCTCTCTCTCTTCTTAACGCTCTCTCTCTCTCTCTCTGCAACAGCACCTGTGCATGTCTGTCCTCTCTCTTACCCTGAGATTGGATATTTTTTTTAGGCTGCTATGTGGTGTTTGAGGATCATCCTCGCTTCCTGTGTCTTGGTGGAGCTGTGGTGTTGAGTGATCACAAGCTCTGGTCTCGCAGTCCCAAAAAAATTAGCACTGCGTGGAGAAAAACAGATTCCTCATGGGATGCCTGGCTGTCTCCCCTTTCTAAAATAGTCCCTCATGATGTACACAGCGAGTGTGCGTTCAGTCTTCCCCTCTCTGCCTTTCTGCCTCGTCTTGTCTGACTCCACACATCTGATAAGACCTCCTCTGTTAACGCAGCCGGCAGACAGTAGATTGGATTCACGCTGGCTGTCTCTGGAGCCTCTCTATCCTTATCTGTCTATCACATGTGCACACCCATACTCCCCAGTCATCTTCTCAAACTGAAAGCCTGCACTTCAGTGCCTTTTTTCGTTCATGTTGTGCATGGATATTTTTAAAAATTGGTGCAGGCTGAGGCAACACTGACCGAACTAATTACTGCAGAGTGCTGCAGTACTGCAGCACGTGCAGGGGACGCTTACAGTCAGACTTACAGGCAGCACATGAAGAGCTGCAGTCAAAATCTTTTTCTCTACAAGGACTTTAAATGCATAGACAGAGACATGAGACAGTGTGTGATCATTTTCTGACATAATGCCTTAAAGTCAAGGTCACGTCGCCTGTGCTTCCATTTCTTTCAGGTTCTACTCTTATATGTAAAAAAAAAAAAAAAGAAAAACCCTATCACCTTGGCAACTGGTGTAGCTCAGAGGTGATGTCACACAAGTTTTCTCTCAAACAAGCAGGAGAGGTGTGCATCTCTGTATTACAAAAGAAGAAGGGGTAAAGATAGAGGGGGGAGGGGTGCTTATGGCTCAATCAGTGTTTGTGTGCATCTGAGGTTGTCTTCGAATTCTGTGACAGCACTCAAGAAAATAATCCAGCCTTGTCTGGAATATAAAGCAGCACATCCTTCTGCAAACAGCCCACTTGTGGTTCCTGGTAAATTTGGCCTGGGTTGCTCATTACTCCTTAATCTGCTTTCTCCCTGCTGTTATATTATAAATGATTGATGCAGCGTTTTAATAACTAGCTTTGTATAACTCTTTGCAAAGTCTCACCCTGAACTAAATGCAGCTGGTTGTGTCTGCTTGTGAGCAGCTTACGGTTTCAAAGGCACCCTCTATTTAACTTACACAGGCGTTATTTAGCACCAGTTAAACCGCAGTTGTGAATGAAGCCCTGTGAGCATTGGTGTTGTCATGTCGCCCCAGGGTGATGTCATCGCGGCATCCATTTGGCCTGCACATGATCTGTAAGTGGAACACACAACCCTGTCTTCTCATTTAGGAAGACCATTAAACCATGCTCAAAAAGGAAACTGTAAGTAATTCCCCCTAAAAGATAAGTTGCTCAGTAGCAAAGAGATGGGAAATTCAGCCTCTGGCAAGACATCCTAAAGCCTTTGTCACAGCAGAGATTATAACTTGTCTTTAACAAAGGCTTTGGTGTATTGAAATGCCTCTTCCAATAAGTCATGACGGTGGGACAACAAGCAATCAGGACTTTGAAACCTAACAAGATTTTTAGGCCTGATAAAAGACAGACTAGAAGCTTAATTTTAAGGAATTTAACAAAAATATTGCATGAACTATTATAGCCACCTTTCGACATAGTCCCCTATTTTCAGACGACACGCTAATAAATGATCAAAAAAACCCAACTTCACTTTTAAATAAGTCTTTACTGCATAACATAATGCTGTATCCTTCCCTTTCCTATTCTCAAATAGTCTTTCTCCAAACCAGAGGCAGCAGCATGAGCTAACAGTGCGCTATACAGTGTGTTCTGTTGAGTCCACACTGTTTGCCAGGAATATGCGTGTCATTTTATTTTTGTTTTTCCATCACAAGTTATGTTTTGGGTTATGCTGTGGGTGGAATTAGACTCTTTTTTTTCTTTAAATTCCAGTTCAGGACTAATTTGCCTCAGTCTACTTTGGCTCATGTCTCAGCCTCTTCAACAAGAAGGCTCTATGAGGTGAAACCTGTTTGGTTTCTCTGTGTTTAGCTGTCCTCTCCAAACGGTTCCACTGATGTCACTTTCCTCCAACTGACACACTGTACTGGTCTCAGGTCAGGTAAACAAGCCTGTTCTTGTTTGCTGAATTAAGTTAACCTGAAAAAGTGAGGTTTTCAGAGGAAAACACAGTATTAACATATCTGCCTGCTGCTTGTTGCACTCCACAAGGCGTAAGATGATTTAACACTGGGCGTGTTTGATGAATTTCTCCCATCTTACTGATTAAGAATGTTAACACAGCAGCTGGCTTCACCCTTCCTCTTCTAGCTGCTATATGGTGTTCACACCCATTATGGCAAATGCAGCATCATTATCTCTTGCTTAATAAGGGAGGGTGACTAAGTTAAGCAATCTGAAACACTTGACTGAAGTGTTGCTACAGTTGCCGAACAAGTATGCGAACCCTTTGAGATGTTCTGTATTTGAATATGATCTAAAACATTAGATTTTAACACAACCTCTAAAGAGAACCCAGTTCAAGAAATGAAATGAAATTAACACAATAAAATATTTACTGAGGAAAACAATATTAAATAAATGATACAGAAACACAAACAGAGAAATGTGAAAAAATGAACGATCTTAGAGGTAGAAGCAGACGGCCAGCGTGATATTTATGCAGAAGATATGCCGGTCTATATCTACCAGATACAGATATACTGTATAATCGAAACCATTCAAGAACATTATCAGAAAAACCAACCCCGTGCTCCGGATGGTGAGTGAGGATTTTCTGACCTATTGTATCAAAGGCTACACATAAGAACAGCAACCTTATTGGTGTCATAAGATATTCTGAGGTCACTAACTATCTTAGGGCAGTCTATGTGCTATGATTTGCTCTATAACCAGACTGAAACTGATCAAGGATGTCATTTTCCTTTAAGAAAGCATTGATTTGCATGGATAAAGTTTAATACTGTACTAAAAGAAAGCAGGAAGGTTTGATGTTGGTCTGTAATTACTCAGTTTATTAGTGGCCAAATTTGATTTCTTTAAAAGCAATTTAACTACAGTATGGCTTTTTAAAAACAAAGGGAAAAAAATTCCAGTCTCAGGTGATGTATTAATGATCACTGTGACAGGCTCAGAAATACACTTAAAATGTGTTTCAGAAAAGGAGTGAGGACCGGATCTACTGTAGCTGTGAGGTGGAATGTTTTCTCTGACTCACAATGGCACAGAGCTCTGAGACAGAGACAAGAGAGAACTCTGTCTGCAGTTTGCTAAAGATCACATGGACAAGCCAAAAGGTCAGAAGAGTCCAAACTAGAACGTTTAGTTTAAATGCAAAGTGTTGTCTTCAGGAAAAGGGAAAATACTGCATTTCAGATCCATGTTTCATCTGTGAAACACGGTGGTTTGCTTTGCTGCATCTACTGTAGGTGCATCATCATTGTTGGAACAATAACTTTGAAATTTCTGAATAAAAATGTCAGGCCACCTGTCTGTGAACTGAATTTCAAGAAAACGTTTGTCAGCCCACCAGCTGAGGAATAGATAAAAAAGAATAAAGCTAACAATGAGAACAGCCAAGATAAAATCTTAATAAAAACTTCATGTCAAGGAAGCACCAGCATTTAAGAGGTGGAGTTGTTTTGATCTGCAGGGCTGATGAAGAAGTTCACGTTCGGTCATATTTATTCAGATATGTTTCTGCTGCTTTTTTTTTCGGGTTATTTGAAATATTATTTAGAGTGGAACCATATATTGTGGGTACGATAACAATCCAAACCATGAGAGACATATATATATTTTCAAGGCCAAGTTGAAAGTCTCATTTTTCCTGAATAAATCTAAGGAGCATACAAATAGTTTCCAAAAGGAACAACTCTAAAATAATAGAAATGTGTAGCTAGAACAATATTGTTCATTCTTCCCCCATCTGAAGGGGGTTTCAGTGGCATTTGTCAAGATATTTCACAACTGTTAATACCAGAGCTATGAACAAAATGTTCATGCACTTATCAGAGTTGGACTCTTTCACTGGAGGTGCTCATGTCCTCATTATTTTCATCCTGACAGAAAACATTTTACAATGTTTTTTGGCCTCACAGGCAGGACACAGGGAGGGACCCAACACTGAGGGCACTGGCCAGTGTTCCAAGTGCAGAAAATGTGCAGCAGAGCGGAGGAGAGGAGGGGATTGTGGGTAGTCTAAACACTGTCTTGCTCTGTGGCCAGCTCCCAAAATGTTTTTCTGAGTGTGCGTGGGTGATGCGCAATCCTGAATTACAGCAGACCACACACACCAGAGGTAGCTTTTGTGTCTATTTTAGCAACTGTACAAACTTTGCTTGAGGTGAAAGGTGGAATTCAAGCGCAAGGAATGCAACAGGTCAGAGCTGGAGGCTTCTGACTAATGTTCATGCGAAATCTACAAGAATTATCGCGCTATAGTGAGCAAAGATGTAAAATACATCTCCAGAAAACAAACTTGAACAGTGATTAAAATTTTGTTTTATTTGATAGAAAAATGTAGATTATGTTGTGTTTATCAGGTCCTTAAGATTTATTCCCATCAATAATAAACTGAATTTTTTTTTTTAAGTGTGAGAGCAAGAAATCTTAACCATTCGCTGTTCATTTAAAGCTGCACTAATCAATATATTTTGGTTCAACAATGAGTTAAATAACTATGTCCAATAAGTTAAAGTACATTCACCTAACAAATGAAAGGTCCTTGTTCAATCCCAGGTGGCGACACAAACCCATTTGGGGGGGGGGGGTGTCAGTGATTTTCCTTTTTTCTCTTTTTTTTTTAGAATCTGGGGTTACCTGCTGGGGTTCAGTTTGCAAGGTGAGGCCCAGGTACCTGCAAATTAGTGCTGCATAAGTAATAATATACTATTATAATCAAATTTCACTTTGCTGCAGATTGTTTGTCTCACCCACAAGTGATAAAATAATGAAAATACTCCTTGTAACAGTTACACAAGGAGAGCTGACTGCCTCCACAGACCGCACTGTAATAGAACCTTAGTCATGCTGCATTTGGAGTATGGGGCACGACTCTTTCATTTTCTAACAACCACAGTAAAGTGTTGGTAAAGTTGCCAACACTCTTCCATTAATGCTATTTTCTCCGATCGTTACCGTTACGCATCGCTCCACCAACACAATGTCCATACAAACCACAGCTGACTGCAGCAGATTGAAGGATGCTTTTTTGGGAGATGGAAACAGGAAAACACTGTTGGAAAATGTAGAAGTAATTTTATTTTCATGTAACAGTTCATCACAAAGTAACTCCTGGAATGCATTGAACGTCTCAGATTAATGATAGTGTAGGAGTAGCTGAAGGGGGGATTTTTTTTTTCCTCCTTAACTCTGCAGAGACAATTTTTCTCTTCTACAATTAGGCTATCTGACCACATCCACGCTAGCGTGTTGATGTCTGGCTCATATCCGTGGAAAGAGAACAAGTGATACATCACAGGGCTAGGAGTGAGTCTTCCCACTGGAATTCCAGTAGCTCTGCCACAGGCCACCCTTTTGCAATCAGCCTGTGGTTGTCCATTTCCACCAGCATACATCCTGCTCCATCCACAACCAAAGCACTATTACGTCTATGAGAACTGGCAGGCTGCCCTTGCCCATATGATATACATGTAGGGGTGAGCTGAATAGAACACCAGCTAAAGTCAAGCTGAGGCCAGCTAAGGTCTAACCCGTGTTAACCTGTGTTGGGAGGAGGATGCCAGCACTAACAAAACTCATTGTGTGTTTCATACTGTGCTGGTAGAGATCTTTAGATAGGCTGAGACACGCAGTGTCCTTAGCGCATCTTTCTTATTTTGCTCCTGGCATACTCTGGGAAAATCTTGGAATTTGGAGCATGCTCTCAGCAATGGTTATATAATTCTAATGTAATTGAATTATGTCAGTAAACTGATGTTTGGATGCAATTATGTGGCATCAACCCAGACAGTAAAGTTTTAGTGTCTCTGATGGGTCACAAGGGAAGCAGGAAAAAACTCCAGCATTCCTGTGAGATAACAAGTGAATAGCTGCTCAGTTCTGTTTTTGAACCTGGAGTATATTATATGATCAACTTTGAGAGGGACACGTCCTCAGCTGAAACGCTAAATTGTCGGGTTACCTCCAATCTGATTGAATGATTACTTCCTGTTTTGCTTCATGCTTCTTCGGATGCCCACCGGGAATCCATTTGTCGCTTTAGTTTGATTTATAAACTCTTATCTGTTTGGTCAGTAAATAACATTCCCTGATTGAAGAGAAAAATGCTTCTGTTTAAAGCTAACACGTTAAATTTCTTTGTGGCAACTTTGTTGCTACTGGAAGCATCAGATGATGAGAGGAATCACTGACCCACAGCCATGCCTTTAATTACATTTAGCAGAAATAATAACACAGATGATAATAATGAGTTTTTGTGATCTCTACGAGCTTTCTTCACAACTGTACATTATCAGAGAAACTGTGTGTGTGTGTGTGTGTGTGTGTGTGTGAGTGTTGGCCCCTTTTCATCGGCTTTAGATAGAAGTATGCATGGTTTCATTTCCAGCAACAGCAATGTGCTTCGTAACATCTGGCGAGATTATCTCCAAAAGCTTGGTTCATTAGAGGCACTAGAGGTTTCCAGCTGCTGATTTAGACTCACTTTGATTGAGCTG
This sequence comes from Cichlasoma orientale, assembly GCA_034780415.1. Taxonomy (NCBI): domain Eukaryota; kingdom Metazoa; phylum Chordata; class Actinopteri; order Cichliformes; family Cichlidae; genus Cichlasoma; species Cichlasoma orientale. The sequence continues at coordinate 880,916 of JAVDPK010001702.1, read as the reverse complement.
ATTGCACACACACTTCTTATAAAACTGCTTTATTGTTATTTAAAAAATAAGAAACACATTCTTATAGATTTTCGGGGCAATACATTTGCTAATCATTTTAGTGGCTCCATGTATGGCACACATCCCACAGTAAAGCATATGATTGGTTCCAAAACAGCGCTGAGCACGGAAAGCCAGAAAGGCACGGGAAGATGTGAGCCAGGACACCATCTGCTGTACTTATTATCTAAATAGGTTTAATTTGACAATTTCATTCTTTTAAACAGTGAATGTAAGTCAGCGTGCAGCTCATGTCTTTCCTAATGGGTCTAATTAATCACTGTAGTTTATTTTTTCCAGAGCATATTGGATAAAGGCATCCATTGCATGTCATGGCCACATGCTATGATATTTCTTGACGTGTTAGCAAAAAACGTTACATCTATACAGAACATTATTATCAATTTGGAGTCATGCTGTGTCTGGTCAGCTGATAATGTATTCGGCATTCCAATATGCACTCGGTCTCCCTTTAACTCTGGAGGGGAATATCTGAAATACAAGAAGCCACTGAATCACATTATGTTGTAACATGCAACGTGTTTAACTGCACAACAGAAACAATAACAATGAATAGACTATTAGGAACGTTGTTGTGGTTGACACACAACTTTCCTGGTTTACATGAGACGGCAGCATAAAATACCTTGGGCGAGTGTCTTATAGAGTAGTTAGTCAGTGCAGCGGCATTATAAATTGTGCTTAGCAAGCCAAAGACGTGGAGCTCAAAAGAGGAAAGAGAGAAGAGAGCAGGATGAGTATACCACCAGCACTTTGGATTTGAGCAGTGTTTGCTACAGTGACCCGTCTTTATGTTACTTTGGCAAAGCTAAATCTGTTTTGGGCTTGTGGTAGCCTCGCTGAAGAAGATGGTGTGAATTTATAGCATAAGCTTAAATATAAGTGTGCCTGTTCCCCCAACTCTGACTGTGCTTGTTGGAGATGGTGCTGATCAATAGCTGGAAAGACGCTATTGATATTATTGATTATTGCTAAATGATGATGATGATGACTTTTGCACTTTCTATGTGTGTGTGTGTGTGTGTGTCTGTGTGTTACATCTGAAAATAAGAGAACCACAATGTTGCACAAAAACTACACAGAGCTAAGTGGAAACATGCAGTTGGATCATAATTCTTTATGGTTTTATCAGCACTGGTGACCCCTTTTCAGATTAGTCACATAATCAGTGAATACGGTAAAATGGACTGGTTCTTTTATAGCGCTTGTCTACTTTAATTGAGCACACAAAGCGGTTTTTACTACAAGCCTCATTCACCCGATCACACACACATTCATACAGCTTTATTCTATGCCTGAGCATCATATCTAACATTCATACACACACACACACACTCCGCATCGGGGACAACTTGGGGTTCACTATCTTACCCATACGTAGGTTGGAGGATCTAGGGATCGAACCACTGACCTTCTGATTAGTAGATGACCCTCCTCTACCTCCTGACCTCAGCCACCCCACGAGACTGAATAAATATGAATCATTTCAGCTTTAGGTCAAATCAGTCACTTGCTAAATAGGCCTATACATATTTGAAATATAGAGGAGCTGCAAGTCGCATGAAGTAGCCGAATGCCATCAGCTCTCTTTGGTCTCTTGTTGCCACATCGCTGCATAATTCTTCCTGTGTGGACGCAGCTTCGTAAGTACCTTTGGAACCTTTGTGCAAAGCTGCTACTAATCCACAGCCATGCAGATGTTGAACTAAGACAGGCTGATTTCACTGAGAGATGTTGAAGAGCTAAATTCTGAATACGAAAAAAAAAAAAAACATTTAAAAGATTGCTATTTCATTAAGTCTGTTGGTCAACAGCTCGTTATTTTGAAATGAGAAAACATGCAGTGATGTGATGCATTTCCAAACTGTATTTCTGAAATACTACTTGCTCTAACTGTTAGGCAACGTTGACTCTGTAGTTTAAAAGCTGACTCTGGTGCTGCAGATGTGGCAACCTGCCCAAACCTGTCGCCAAAAGGCAGGAACACCACAGGTATTTTAACTTGACACCTAAACACTAGATGAAGCCCACTGACTGACATTCCTCTCCGCCTCTGTTTAGGTGTCCCTTTACTTCATGTAACAATGCATGCCACATGAAGTATCACACTCTACATTTCTCAGCTCAAAGATAGATATTAGCTCCGAAAGGATTGTCTGCAGGCCTGTAATAAGGGCTTGCTCCTCACAAACTCTAGTGTCAAAAGGAGGCGGAGAGGGAGGTGATGTGGGGGTTGCACAAATGCCAGGGATGCCTCAGCCTTTATTGTATTCAGAGCCAGTGAGCGTGTACAGAAGGTTTGAGACACCGAGCGTGTGCAGTCAAACTGAGCGTGTGCCAACAGCCATGAGGCAGAGGCCACAAAAGAGCTGGAAGGGCATTTGATCACTTGGAAACAAAAACGTGTGTGTGGCATCAACAGAAACCATCAAAGAGAACGCTGATTGAAAGCCGTGCTGATAATTATCTGCCAACTTCATCTTTCCAGTTAACAAATTAGTAGTTTCAGACCCATTTGACTGATCTAATTATGATCTAATATTGCCTGTAAGCATCCAATAGTCTCGATTAAAGGTTTAGTTAATGAAAGTCCTGGAACGTTCTGAGCGCTCAGAGCCAAAAGAATACCTAAACATAAAGTCAGTTCTTGTAGTGAAATAAAGCGCTTATGTTGCTATAATTTGGTTGGTATAATTTAAGTAATCAGCATTTGGTTTTTGTGCTGGAAGCATTTGTTTTCTAAACAAATCAGATGAAGTTCAGGGTTGCCAGTAGATCCTGTTAGCAGGGATGTAGCGAACAGACTTGACATTCAGTGACTTCAAGCAACAGAGGGGGAAATAGCACAACTTTTACTTTGACAAAGAATGTTTCTGGTCTGTTTCACTCCTGCTTGGTGGTTAGTTAGCAAGTGTTTGCAGACAAGTTGCATCTTCCAGCAAACTACGGGCAATCTGCCAGTGATCAAAGCAATCGCTAGGAGATTTTTGGTGCAACACCCTTTTCCTGAATGATTTCACCCAGCAGCCACTCCTTAACTGGTCAGAGAATACACATTTTTGCCTAGCATCCAGAGGTTGCCAGTGGATTGCTGTGTGACTGAAGCCTTACACAGGCAACTGCTGTCTGGATTGTCTACCAGTTACCAGCCATCAGCTACAAAACGATGTGCGACGAGCACCAGTTATGCATATAGCTTCATGCACTCCAACTGGATTTAAAGTATAACAGGAAATATGGCGCGCCCATGTATAATCCTGGCCTTAGTCTCGTAACGCACTCACTAATGAATACTTTTAACAAAGTTAAAAGTTAGAAGAGTTTTAATCGCCAAAGAGGAACTGTTTAATTTCCTCTTTGGCAATTAATTGTACTTTCTTGAATATACTTTTTTTGGTACTTGTGCCACCTTTGTGCAACTCACAGACATAAACAACTCATATATCAGTGTAAACTGTAATGGTAGTGTACAGCATGTTTGGTACGGACACGTTAAACTGTAGTTAGGCTGAAAGGTACAAGGGGAGTAAAGGCTTTTTTTCTGTTACAGATGGGATAGACATGATAGATGAGTGCGGCTTAAATAATGAGGCATATCTATAAGCCTTCTGTAATATACTACAGCGGTTGCCTTAATGTTGCTTTGATTTAGAAAGAAATAAATGATGATGATATGAAATGGTAAAAAAAAGAGAGAGATATGCCGACATACAGTATAATCTGGGACTTGTTTTATCAAATCTGACTCCAGTCTTCTGTCTCCAGACAGGCTCCAACTTCTTATCCATTATAGTTTGCTATAAAATAAAGGCTAAAGATGACCTAACCTTTCATTCAGCTAGGGCAGAGAGAATAATTTATTTTCACATGTTACCATTGCTGGGCCACTTTTTATGTGCTCTGCCATGATTAGCGGACATTTTTCATCCAGCTGTGCTTCACTGCAGCACGGTGTAATGCAACCTTCCTGACCTTATGAGACAGGTCATCCATAGAAAGACCAGACTCTAAAAGGATGACAGCGAGTCTCAAGTCCAAGCCAGCAGCTTTCTTCTGTAACATAAAGCGAGCAGTCATATATTTTATTACACACACAGCAAACTACCACCTTTCTGCCAATGGTAGCTGGGTCATACAAAGGCTGAGGACAGAGAAACACCCCATCCCCATCTGGAGCTCCTAATTCTCCCAGAGGGCAGATCAAACGTTTATCTACACTTCTCCCATGTGGTATGTATTTAACATGGGACTGGGTGGGGGGGGGGGGGGGGGTGCAAG
>JAVDPK010001702.1:863616-876568 GCA_034780415.1 Cichlasoma orientale | reverse complement strand
CGGCAAGGGCCGTGGTGGTCCCCGCCATCCCAGTATCAGGGCTGAATCATGTGGGCAGACACATCTGACCTGCCCCATCTGGGCTTGGTTATCACTTAATATGTGGAGCCAGGGCTCGTCATCGAATCAGAGCCTACGGACACTGATATACAGAAGTGTCTGAACCGATCATGTTTTTCTCTCAGTCAAAATCAATTTTGGCTACTCTGTAGGTCACTATAAATGGAAATCTTTTTGTGATTATGAGTCATTCGAGATTTTTTTGGCCCATTTAAACAAAAACATTCAAAAGCTCAAACAAATAAATTTTGGCCTGGGAGATGAAGCCTAATAAATTGGTCACTGTGGCCAATCGCAGGCCAGTAAAGCTTCCTCTGCTATTGGACACATATTAACTGATCTCAAGCTGATCAATGAGAGAAATTTTATAAATATAAATTTAAAACCTCTGATGTGGATTTTCTTAATGCACATTTGTCTCCACATTTTGGTGAATGTGTAAGGTGGGAAAAATTGGTTTGGAATAGACCCTTAAAAAGCCTATATAAGGATATCTGCACCCCTTTTACACAATGTGGTAAACTGCAAGATGGACTTTTTCCTAATGCTTTGAATGCTGCTCATATCTGTCTTGCATCCTATGATCCTTTAAACTCACATATCAAACAATTATCATAAAACGTTTTCAAATTGAATTCATTTTCCTCACATGTTCCTTCTTTCAGATAATAGATTCTTGCTCTATGTCTACATGCATGTGTGCTTGTTTGTCCCAATTGAGTCTTGTAATGCACCATCCCTCACTCGGGCCCCCTTAATCTTTATTTTATTCTTTTTAATTAAATCAAAATCTATCAAACAGCTGCAGGATGACTTTATTTTGTGTGGCTCATTTTCAGATTCTTTGGTAAATTGGTGTTTGTTAGACTGTTTTTTTTTTGTTTTTTTTTACATTGGTCCTGATCTACCATAGAAGATCTCCTAGCTGGTCTCTGTTCCCCTCCAAACAAGAAGAATGTCACAGTTTATTGATCTTTTTTCTTTGGCCGCCTCTTCTCCCCACATTAAAGAAGCATGGATTAAGGATACTGGTGAAGCGATTTTGGATGAGTTCTTGGCAAAAAAAAGGTTAGAAGGGATAAAAGCACGATTGCTAGGCTTCAACTCATTCACTTTAAACCATTCATCGGTCCAAACTGAATGTCTCTTTTTCTTCTTTCTCTGCTACCTGTGAAAGGCCGAGCCATGAAGATCACCGCGGGTCATCTTCTCTCATCTTGCTGCATGAATTTCTGGGATGACATTTTTCACTTGCACATCAACACATACTGTAGAGCAGACAGCTAATCCCAGAGGTTTCTGTGATGTTGCTCTTTGACTCTACCCAGAGCATTACAACAAGCCCTCATTTTCTGTATGGTATTCAGTTCATACTCTGTCCAGTGCCCACCCCAGTTTTCTTAAGATCAGAGAATATTTTATTGTGCATGTTTGTGTCAATTGGCCTTGACTTCAAGGGATCCTCCTCCAGTGACATGCCTATGTGCACATTTATGTTCTTAATGTCTCATTGTTTTGTTTTTTTCATTTATGTTTGTGTGCGTGTGTGCATCTTGTAAAAAAAGGAAAAGCATTCTCAAAGTTAAAGATTTATATATAAATATAAAAAGGAGTGTCTGTGCTGTGATGTGAGGGCAGGACTCTGGATGCCGTACATGAAATTAATCTCTGAGAGGATTTCTCTTCATTTCTTGGTTGAAATGTGTTGGGTTTGACAACAGGGGTAATTTAGGTCATGAACTCACAAAGAGTGGGCCTCTGCAGTCTGTCTGTCAATCCTGCACTCTTTTAGAAATACAGTGGGCCTGGTTGGCATGTATCCAGACCACTAAAATACAGTAAGTGTGTGTGTATATTTGTTAATAAAGAGGAAGACAGAAAGAGTGAGAGCATTTGAGTGGGAGATTAAGCAGCAATTTAAGTTCTGGTTTTTAGCCGTGTGTGTGTGCGTGTGTCCGTGCGTGTGTGTGTGTGTGTGTGTGTGTGTGTGTGTGTGTGTGTGTGTGCTTCTGCTTCACCAAGTGTCTGGAATGCATCTGAACAAACAGGCGATATTTCACTCGCATGGTCTTTTGTGATGCTGAATAGTCTGCAAAGAAAGCTGGAGAGTAACAAATGTTAACTTAAGGCCTCCTTAAAACAATACCTCTCTCTGTACGGATGAAGAATTCCCCAGCAGCCTGCCATTACATTGTTTAGAATTTATATTTCCCAGAGGTGCACTTTGCCGACGCATTCAGATACCAAACAAAAAGAATGGTTTGCATTTCTCTATCGCTGCCCTGAGGTAGCTAAACTGTCATTAGTCAGTGAATTAGACTTAATCAGCTCCACATCACTGCGTGATCAGCGGCAGTAACGCCCCAGGAATGCCGGTGTTATCGTTAACTCTGATGACTGACGCTGTGATTAACAGCACCACGGGGTGTGTTTATCCTTTTTCCCGTAGTGCTTACATTTTTACATCCAGAAATAGCATCATGCATTTAACTCGGTGCCTATATTTTTCTTCCATTTAAATTTAAGTGTTTCCCTATCCTGAGCAGTTTACGATGGGGGGAATAAATATTCCTGTGTCACTGGTATTATATTACAGCACAGCAACCAAAAATAAGATGTGAATGTTTGAAAACAGACAGTAAATAGAATAAATGAGTCAAGTATCTTTGCCAAGGGGTTATTTAACTCATAATAAATTATAGAATAGGAATAGGAAAATATATATTTATTTTTGTTCTGGCTGAGGCATAATCAAGTGGAAATTAGGGGAGAGGGCAAAGTGAATCTATCTATTTTCCCTCTCAGGCTCTATTTTCCTCCTAAATTTCATCCTCCTATATGCTTCCAGTGCATTTTCAGATATTTTAAAACCCTTAAAGGCAGGAAAGGAGGAGAAGAAAGAGGAGGAGAGTAACTGAAAAGGAGTAAGAGAAGAGGACAGAAATAGTTGAGGGCGTGTAGGCCCGGCTCTGACCACTGGCATGCATGAGGAAACAGCCTCCATTCCACAGGCGAGCGGATGGTTTTAGAGACACTGCAGAGCACACAGAGCAGCAGCCCACATGCAAGTCCACTGGCCTTCCCCACCCTCAGCTATTCTGGGCCTCTTTGCCACTGTGGTGGCTTTCACTCAGCAACCACACAAATAAAGCCAGAGCGAGAAAAACATGAGAAACTGGAGGCAGAGGAGAGGAGGGGAGGAGATGCATTGTTTACTGTTTATCTTGCTTTTTTTTTTTTAAATTCCCACTTGCCATCATATGGTTTGTGAGCTGATTTACGGGACTGCGGCATCGCTAAAACAAAGACATCCGGCTGCAGTTTACAATAAGCTGGCACTAGCATCTCCAGCACACGTGTTTAAGGATAAATCTGCTTTCTGTAACTTAAGTCTTAAGTTGTTTTTTTTTTCAGTTATGATAACATTCTCAGCAGGTGAGGAGGTAAGTACGGGAGGTCAAAGTTAAACTCAAGGTTAGATGATAATCTGTGATTGACAATCATCCGTTTGCCCCCCCCCCCCCCGCTTTCTCTTTAGATACATTTGCCTAACCAGGTGATTTGTTTTTTAACCTATATGATCATGTTTCGTGTCACTCATGTTTCTGGCTTGCGATATCACCACATTCCCAGTGTCAACAGTCTACTTGGTGAGTACAGTGTTATTAAAGAAGGATGGAAAATAAAACCCAGAATGATCCTTTAAGGAAGCACTGCCCAAGGTAAAGATAATTTATGTGACAGTCTTATTTTCATTGCCCTACTGTTAAAATACTGATAACATAGCTAAAATTCTAGGATGTGGTGTGGTCACTTGTCTGCCCACAGGGAATGAGAAAATCAGATGCTATCATAAGTCAATAGCAGTACTGAGTATTATGCAAACTGACTACTGTACTATAAGATCGGACCTATGAGGAGTGGTTTGCTGACCATAGCGGAGGAGCTGAAAAAAGCCAGTTCCTTAAGGTCTTATATCATGCAGCTCATAGAGCAGGAGGTCAGGAGCTACTGCTGTTTCAATGGACACACATGTAAGCCTTAAATCTTGATTTGACTTAATGGATTGAATTTGATAAAAGAATACAAAGAGTCATGTGATATGATAAAAATGCACTTATTATTTCACAGTAGTCTCTTAGGTCATCAAGTACGACAGAAACCTGTGACCAGTGAGTCAACATCAAGAGTATAAACTGTTAGATCCCACTGAGAGGCAGCGCCGCAGATGATTTTCTTTTGTGTTTTGAGTTTAATAATTTATTGGAATTAGTAATAATTTTTCTGGAATTGGTAACAAATGCATCTGGATGCAGATGTTTGGCATTTGAAAATGAAACTCAAGAGTTTTTTTTAACCTTTACCTAAAGAGGACGTGAAATTCATGGGATTAAGATTCTCCTTTGCAAGTGTCTCGGGCCGAGATACTGCATGGTCACAAATCTCTCAAAAGTAAATGAAAAAACAAACAAAAAAGTAATATTCCACAGTACTGGCAGAAAATACAGTTAAGCCCTCAATTATTCATACCTCTGCCTGTGTGTATGTTTTGTGATGCAGTATTTATCATTAAAATAATATACCTTCACTGAATGCATTACCAATAAATAAATAAATAATACTACAATAGTAATTATTAGTACTTTTTAACTTTTATTGACATAAATCATTAAGAATAATATAAAATCTCAGTGTTTATAATGACTCATACCCATCATAACAATCAATAGAATATTATTTTTACTCAATCATCATCTTCCAGTCTTAGATCACAGCCAGATTGATGCAAGTCTTCCAGCATCCTAGGCCGCTCCTCTTTGGCCTCCAGCTGAGTTAGGTCAGAGGCCTTTCTAACATAGACCTTGGATTTCTGCTCCTTCCACAAACTTTTATTGGGGTTGAGGTCTGGACTTTGAAATGGCCACTTGAGAACTGTAACATGATTATTGGTGAACTATTTCTGGACAGCTTTGGCTTTGTGTGTGGGATCACTGTCCTGTTGGAAGTTATGGCATAGACCACACTGAGAGGCCGTTTTACACTTTCATCAAGGATCTTGATGCACTTCTCGCTTTTCATGATCACTTTGACCATGACCACAGAAAGCAAAACACCCCCAGAGCACAATGTTCCCACCACCATGCTTCACAGTGTGTACTGTATTTATTATTAATTTTTTTTTGTTTATATGCCTCTCCTTTTCTTCTCCATACAAAGGCTGTGTCCATGTGGGCAAAAAAGTTGTTGTTTTTTTTATCATGAGACCACAAAATAGATGACCAGAAAGCTTCTCCCTTCTCCGAGTGCTGTTTTGGTCCTCTTTATGGGCAGTCACAAGGTTCAGGTTTGGGTTCAGGTTACTTTATTTGGACCCATAGGAATATTTGGTCTGCAATAAATGAGTCATCCACTCTCACATATTTTCAGAACAAACACACAACCAAAAACAGATAAACAGATAACACACCATACTGAAGAAATTAATAAAATTCACATAGCATCACCTCAAGTCAACACTGAGCTCTTTAACCTTCATCACAGCTAACATTTGTATGCAGGTGGCTTGTCCTGCTTTTATAGTAAAGTCTCACAAAACCAAACTCAGGTTGGTATAACTGACAAACAACAGGCAGAAGCACAACTAACATTTCAATAAACAAGCAACACTGTGATGGAGTATTCCCGCGAGGGGTCCAGCTGGTCCTGACTCAGACTGAAGCGTCTTTGCTTGTTGTGGAATTTTTGTGGGGGGGGGGTCCTGACTGACATTGTCAACATTAACTACATGTACAGATAACCTCTCTCCAGCAGTCTCTTTCTGCCTGCATCCCTTTTCTTAAAGCCCTCTTGATGAGGTTGATGAAATTATTTGTATTTTTATATTTTATGTCGGATCTCTGGTAATATTTTTGGTACAGCTATGTAGAGGTTACTTTCATTCTTGTTGGACTATAATCCCGTGGCTGGGCACCACTTTTAATCCATTTTGTATTCTTTGATGAAAAGCATCCAACGATAGCTGGATATCAGCTAACAAGACTGAAAAGTCAGAGATTTTACTGTGCTAGCTGCTAGTGTGTAATGGTATATCAGTATGTTGCAGTGTCACAAGGACATAAGTCTGAGATGAATGCGTCCAATGTGAACTCATGAAATTGACATCATCGTTGTCTTCTTACAGGTAATTTATGAATGACCTTCTATACTGCGTCTATATTCCCATCAGGATAGATTTACACTGACTGAATAATGACAGACAGCATCAATAGCTTTGAAGTCCGTCTCGTCCTGTGTGGATCATCTCATTCTCAGTGAATTCAGGTTTATTTGACCGGTTCATTCTTTAAGAAATCATCAAAGATTGATCAAAAGAAAACAAGGAAGAACTACAAAGTCTGCAGCTCTTTGAAGCTGAAGTTGTGTGTTTGAAAACAGGGTCTCCTGGGACTAAAGCAGGCACTGACTTGTTAGCTTCTCCATGAAAGTGCTTTATTTTATTACTATATGCAGCTTGCTACAACAGTTTATAAGAACACCTTATAAACTATTTTATTTATTGTTGGCCATCCATCTGTTGCACTGCTATTTTTTATTTTTCATTATTTATTTATTTTATTTTATTGTTTTCAATTCTGTGGGTTCACTTATTTCATTTTAGTTTTTATTATTAAATTTTTTTTCTATATTTTTTAAAATTATTTTATTAGCTTTACCTGTTTTTATTTCCTATTATGGTGTATTTTTCAGAGGCAAGATTTAAGAAGTTCAGATCTGATATTGCAATACAGACAAAACAGTTTGTGAAGCCAACTGACTCATGGTAACGTAGACGTATAGTCTCAATATACACTGGAAAAATGTTGCCTGGTCTGATGAGTCTCTGCTGTGTGTCAAAGATGGTGGTTTAAGAACTTGGTGGTTAACTTTGTGTTAACTTTGTGTTTAGCTTCATAATGCTATGAAGCAGTATGAAGCATTACAGTAGGTTATGCCTCTCAAATATGCAAACTTTTTTTTACTATCAGCTAAGAAGGTTTTGTTTATGGATCAGTACTTAAAAAACATCTTTCTACTCAATTGAGGGTACATTCTACTACAAGTCTCATTCACCCTGGTACACAGTGCTTTATCTGTACCTAAGCACTTTAATCTAGCATTTATTTTTATTGTATGGAGTGTGTACATTCAGTTTGTAATTTATTAGACACTGAACTATTTCAGACTGTTCGGTCATTTGTGAGAGTGTTTTTCTGGCACGTGGCACGTTTCTATATTTTCTACTATTGTATCAGTGATGATGTGCTCAAAAGTTCAAAATAGATAGCAGATATTTTAAAACACATTACAGCGTTGTGTGCCATTATGAGACTGGTGTTTTGGACATACAGTAACTGGAGTCTTGATTTGCACTTGATAATATCTAATTATGATATTTTGGTCTACCTGAGTGGAGCAGACATAATGCAACTATCCAGATAGACATGACTCAGGCTGTCCTCACCTTGAAATACACAAACGCTGACTGGGTAATGTGTCTGCGGCTGTCGACATAAAGTGCAGGCTGTGTTAAAGAGCGGATTATCTCCATCTTTGACTTATTCCCCCCTCAACCACAAAGAGCTGTTGTGTCTCAGGCAACAGAGGCCAGTGATGAAACGTAATTTCACGTAACACGTAATATCAAAATAAAGATTTGCTGAGGATGAGCAGCATCTCATGTATCCAGTCCTGACGGTGCTCCTCTGGCGCAGTTCAATACTAATTCTCCAGGCGCCACCTTCTGGCCACGTCTTGCCCACATATATAAAAAAGAAAATGCATTTTCTTTCATTTCATCAGCAGCTTTCAGCTTTCTACACATGTGCAGAATAGTTTCAGTGAGATAGATCATTAACATCACACCGGTCCCCAGAATGACAGAATGACCTTTACGAGTGGATTTAAAATACTGACAGCTGAAATGTTGTTGATAGAGTTCATTAATCTCTAAGAAGAGATAAGCGCCATAAGCTCGAGTGTTTACTCAGTAGACGGTTGGGACAGGGAGGTTTGAGCAAAGTTCAAGGCCAGGAATGTGGTGGTGTTATATTTGACCCTGTTGTCAGGGAGCCATGTGTTCTTACCAACTATTTCTTTTTTTTTTTTAAGAGATATTTTATTGTGATGGACAAAAAGATCTCAAGAGAAAGCTGGGACAAAACTGTGTGAGTGATGTGTATCTACTTTTTGAGGAATGCTCAGCGTCCGATGGCATGACTGATTGTCACTGCAGGGGAGGAGAAGGAGGAAGGAAGAAATCGTTAAACCACATAATCAAAAGTCACCGAGAGGTCTCTGATGCAATCTGCCTGTCTTAGGTTTTCCCAGCATTCATCACTTGCTAAAGACAAAATCACTCTTAAAGCTGCTGTCGGTTGCATTTTCAGCTACTGTAAGCAGATGACAGGCCGCGGGGCCAAATGCTCACTGAAAACTATTTTACTTCATAACCAAAATGAAGCCCTGCAACTTTTCAACCTTCTGTTTTTTGTAGTTTGTCCAAATTAAGTGCTTTTCACATTTCACATGTATATTTCACATGCATGCTATAAACTATGCATGAATTAGAAAGTCAGTGAAGTTAGTAAAACACCTGTAAAAAGTTTACCTGTGCAGTACGTGCATAACAGTGAGCTTTGATGTCGCATTCATCATTAGCATAGTCTTTAAAACAACAACCTGACACACGCATTAGCAAATGGGTGTGGTGGGAGCTACCGAAAGTCACTTAACTTGTCGAGGACAGGGACAATATAAGACACGTGCAGCACGTCTGGATGGCAATTGTAACCATTGTTGCTTCAGGACATACAGAATATTTATTTCTATTTGCCACACCGAGATGCAGTGACTGTCAGACAGGGGAAACGGGATTTTGATTAGGAAAGGAAGACGACGAATTCCTAGTTGAGTCTATGCATTTCCAGTTCAACGTACCAAGACAGCGATTCGGAGAAGAAAGCAACAGGAAACAGTTGTAGCACTGACTTTGTCTGAAGATAACTGAAAATACAATGAATTAACATCTTTAACGCACTGCGTTGGTGTTGGCTCATGAGGCTAAACACTGCTGCAGTCCTTTAACCTGCTCTAAGACTTTAAGTTAACAAGAGCAGGCTTACTGGGCTTAAGTTTAAATTTGCTTCAGTAGAAGTTTCAGTGCTTGTCTTGTCATATGTAGCTGTTTCACATATTTTAACATCTCATGAGGGATACAATTAAACAATAAAGGAAAAAAAAACAAGTAGCTAGGGCACCTGCCACATCTACATAAAAAGGCTAGGGTTGAGGCTGCTCTATTGCCCCTATTTATCACTGCCATACCTAAAAAATACAAAACCCCCAAATTGTAAGCATTCAGTTAGAAAAATAGCTATCACTTGTGCATACTTTCACAGCTATCTCGCGTAGAAAATGCACACTGATTCAATCTGATTCATCTGGCAGCGGTAACAAAAGGAAGACTGCTCACCATGCAAACATGCAGGAATGCTGTTCATGCTGCTGATTAATCCTGCAGTTGGGAGCCTCTGTTGCAGACTGATGGGAAGACTATTAAACTGGGATCGCTTCTCGGAAAAATATGCATAAACATTAGGTCATAGCATAGGTTTCATCCACAAATGACGCCTGAAAAACTAATTTGGGTTAACCCGGTCAAGTTAACCTGCCAGACGGCATAGTTTCACCGTAGTAAAAGGACAAGCAGAACACGACTTTCAGACTTTCTCAGCAGGATTGATTTCGGTGATCTGGTTTTCAGCATCCCGAATTTCGGTTTGATTGATCTAGAGTTGCAACTGGAGGTGACTTAAAGGCAAACAGAGCAATCTCATCCGAGACGATTTTTCAGTAAAAAGTGTTGCTGTGCGGGGCTTCTCACAAGTTTCTGTTGAATTTTGTTAGTTTTCTTACCTTGGACACACACACCAATTACAGCACAGCTGAGAGTCTTGGTAGGCAAGAGGATGAGGACAGTGAGTGCTCGCAGCTGAGATAATCATCAGCAGAACGAGTGCAGACCTATGAGTTAGACTTCCCCGACTCCTCACGAACGCTGCGGTGATGTTGTGCATTCTGTCACACAACACTTGCCACATCTTCATGGCTGAATGAATCTTTAAACTATCTGTTAACACGGCACGCAACTGATACAGAAGTTAGCTTTCCTCCCCACTGACGTAGGCATATCATGCACATGAGCAGAAAACACTCCTACAAGAGTGACAGGGAACAATGAGGCTTCACACTGTGGTTTGTCTGTGCAGTTCTGATGGTGATGCCTTATTTCAGCAAGATTCTTCTCCCACATGTTGTGTGAGCTATAATGGGCTTCTGTCTGTGCACAGAGGCAATTCTTGGACTGCTTTTATTTCTCCCTCTGTGGTGTGAAAGTTTGGGCAGATCCGTGCTGGGTGGATAAAACAAAATTGTTGACAATATCTACTCATCTCCTAGCTTTGACCCGACAGGGGCAAGGCCACGGCTGGGTGCGCCTCTCTTATCACCATATCTTCATCTGTGGGGCCAACCCAGAGCTGCTGGCCAAGCTTTTTTTTTTTTTTTCTTTTTTTGCACCGCCATGCCTCTGGGTTTCAGGTGGGCTTTTTGTTCCCTGTGGTAACTGAATGCAGGCTGTGGGCTAAGGAACAATACAGCGTTCAGAGAGCAAGGAAGAAACTGCACGTAGCGATTCCCACAGCATATTATGCAAGGGAACTCCCCGTTACCCCTGTTTCTAAGTGTAGTCGCCTAACGCTCTGTAGGCTGAAGGAAACATCCATCTAGAGATCTCATCGTGAACATCTTCCAAATCAAATAAACACAGCCATCTCAGAAAGAGATCATTTATGTAACTCACTCACTCTTTAGGTCATCAAGGACATTGTTGTTTGTTTGCTTTTTCCCAGTGAAATGTTTCTCAAACCATTAATCCTGAACTTGTTTTTAAGTAGCGATTAAAAACCTGATAATGCAGAAGCTGACAGACATATAAATAAAGAGAATAAAGAATTTTTAAAAACTTGCTGATTTTTGGCATTTGGCATGAGTCAAGATCGCCTTTCAGAGGATTTGTATTGGATATGGTGTATATTGATGACTTAGAATACTTCATAAGACAAATCTTGACATCATATGTTTGAGCATGAATTCCTCTGTTTAACAGTTGAATAAATGCTTTAAAGTTTCCCTGTTGACTCAAACCCTGTAAGGACAGTTCCATGATCATTGACTGCAGGTTCAAGGTTGATGCAGTGATAATGCGTGTGTTTAGTAACTTTTTAAATCCTGGAGCGCTGTTCAGGTTCACTGCAGAGACACTTGTGTGAATGAAGCATACACAGGGGTGAGTCCTTCTTTCCGTTCATCATTTCAGAATAATTGCTACTGGGATTTTTAAAATCTAGTTCGATGGCAAAGGCTTTGCACTTTCATTAGAGACAGGAGAAGAAAGAGCATGAAAATATTTTTTAAGGCATTCATTATCTGTATTTGTGCTAAATGCATTTCTGGCACATTTGCTGTTGTGGTGAACTTTGAGCACTCAGTGCCTGATTATTAACTCGCATGTTGGCAGCAAGTTGAGAGAAGATTGAAAGGAGACATGTTTGAAAACTGAAAAATAGATTCATAGATACAACAAGTAAAAAAATAAAAAGGTGATTGCAATTCAAACATTGTTGCTGCTCATGAAGAAGGGAAAAAATCTGAAGGGCATGTGAAGATTTTGTTTGTGTATTGTCTCGTCCATTTTATATCAAAGTACACTTTATCAGTCTGAAGGACGTGTTTCACAGAGACAGTTTATCATTTAAATGACACACAAAGGAATGTTCTAGGATTTATTTTTGTTCTTTTAGAGTACATGTCCACATGTACTGCCAAATAGGGCAGTATATGTGAGCACATAATCAGCTGAATATACAGCACTGTGCAAGTCTTTATATTTTACTAGGAACATGGTAAATTGGTGCAGCAATTAACTGAAAAATGTGCAAACATAAATGAGGGCTGGCTCAAAACGTTTGCACAGTATGCAGTATCAGAACTGAGTAGACCTGGAGTCTCAGAAGTCTCTTCCATCAGAATGACTATGTGCTGTAAGCATGAAAACACAGTGTCGCACAACCTATAGTAACCTACTGGCCGGCCATCAGGTTACTATAGCCCCAGCAGGGGAAGTAACTGAAAAGGTCCACCCATATTTTGCAGGATGAGATAGAAACAATGCCTCTCATACCCCCCCCCCCCCAGTCCACATACACAAAAGAAAGAAGTAACTAACAAAATGAGGTTTCTTCTGCACTGAATTTTGAGAGAGATAATTTCATGAATAGCTTAAATGCAGACAGGCAAGCAGACCTAATGTAAATTTAGTTTTATTTTCTCTTAACATGCCATTAGTGGACCTGCCCTAGTGACCAGGGTGTACTTCTTACCCTATGACAGCTAGGCTAGGAGAGCCTCCAGCCCCCTGTGATCCTGAATGGGAGGTTAAAAGAATGGATCGATGGATGTTACCAGTTTCGAGTGAGGAGCGAGGTATAGCTTTTTTTAGACAGCAAAACCACTGACAGGCGGCAGTGATGACACAAGGGTTCCAGGAAATATTTAGTTATTATATTCAGTCATAATTGGAAAAAGTAAACGTGCTGGCCTACAGTATAATCTGTGAAAACACATCTCAACCATATCTCTCATGAATGATATCAAGTCGTTTTGACCCTGAAACAACATTCCTGTAACAACGTAGAAGCTGCAAAGTGACTTATATACAGTGGTGGACAAAGTACTCAACTCTAGTACTTAAGTAAAAGTACTGATACTCGTGGTCAAATTTTACTCAACTACA
>JAVDPK010001702.1:852315-863516 GCA_034780415.1 Cichlasoma orientale | reverse complement strand
ATGACAAAAATGTCTTTAAAATGCAACAGTATTTATTTCTGTTAATCAATTTTAGACATCAATTTTGTCTTGCGGGCCACACACATGGTCCATGCGGGCAAACAGGTGCCCACGGGCACCGTGTTGGCTGCCCCTGCTCTATACTGTAATGTAAAAGCCCATTATAGATAATTAATTGATCCAACCATCCCCTATAAATTGCCACTTGATGACAACAGGACCAAAAACGTCCTTTTAACGGGAGTTTTGGGAAACTTCTACTGACCAGTCGAAAGACCCTTGTTAACTGTTGTCATTTTCTCCTCATTTACTCTCATTTCTAGTCAGGTTAAAGACCCAAACATTGTTGTCCAGTACTTCATCTTTTTTACACACAGCAGGTTTAGGTTCTAGTTACACTTACAGGCTATTTTGTTAGGTACTCCTGCTCAGATATCCATTAACACAAATATCACAATATATCAGCCAATCACGTGGCAGCAACTCAGTTCATTTAGGACTGTAGACATGGTCAAGACGATCTGCTAAACTTCCAAACAAGCATCAGAATGGGGAAGGGAGGTGATTTAAGTGACTTTGAATGTGGCATCGTTGTTGGTGTCAGACAGGCTGGTCTGAGTATTTCAGAAACTGCTGAACTGCTGGGATTTTCCCACGTAGCCATCTCTAGGGTTTACAGAGAATGGCCTGAAAAAGCGAAAATATCCCATAAGCGGCAATTCTCTGGGTGAAAATGTCTTCTTGATGTCAGAGGTCAGAGGAGAATGACCAGACTGTGCTGAGCTGGTAGGACCACAGTGCATCTTCTGATGCCTGCTTCCAGCAGGGTAACACGCCATATCACAAAGCTCAGATCACCTCAAATTAGTTTACTGAACATGACAATGAGTTCACTGTACTCAAATGGCCACCACTGTAACCAGATCTCAGTTGAATAGGGCCTTGGGATGTGGTGGAACAGGAGATTCACATCAACTGTGTGATGTTGTCATGTAAATATATCTCTGAGAAATGCTTCCAGCACCTTTTTAAAATCTGTGTTACAAGGCTTGGGTCCAACCAGTATGAGCAAGGTGTACCTAATGAAGTGGAAGGTGAGTGTAGGTTTCGATGGAGCTAATGATAGTGTATCATTTAAATCAAACACAAGACTGTTCTTCAGTTGACGATTGGGCTCTTCCAGATGAAAACTCACATTTGTAAATGTTTAAAGAATTTTCCATATACGGGATTTAAAAAAAAAGGGTTTTAATATCTTACTGAACCGAGTTAAAAATCTCACAGTTGACACTAGATTTATAATAATAACACCTAACCTGTTAGCTATTGTAATATTGCAGCTTAAATATTTATAATACATATATCTTATTTTATTTTGCCAACTTTGGCCTGTGTATATAATAGGTGATGCACTCAAAAAAGAGGATACTTTATATCAACCGACACTTTTTTCTTTGATCTGATTTGCTTTTTTCTGAAACGTTTACATTAAACCACAGTGAGTTTTATCCCGCAAGCAGAGGCTGTTTTTGATTTGTATAAAGTTCAGACTGGATTGACCTGTTTCTCTCTAAGCCTTTCTCATCAATGCGCCTCCAATCAGAGCCAGCAAGATGCTTCCTGCTAAGACACCTGTCTCAAAGTATTTGACAGTATGTTAGAGGCTGGAATTTTTAAAGTAGCATGGCATCATGTTTAACATTCATTTAGATATTAATAGAGTGAACAGCATGAAACACATTCCATTGAGTGATGAAGGATTAAAAACTAAGGTTGCATTTCCTGTAACTTCTGTTTTATTGCTTTAATCCAGCGCCCAGCGAAGTATCTTGATTTATGTGTATCCTGTTGTGTTTTCTCAGTCAACACACCCCTTGATTCTGCTAATCCAGGCTCTTCTTTTGTCCTATGAACAAGAATGTCCAGGTTCTAGAGTGTGTGTTGGATTTATGTTTCAGCAGAGGATCATTATCTGTTTTTCTATCTTTTCCCTTTACTCTTAGGAAAGAAAGTTGGCGAGGAGGCAGTGAGCATAAATCCAACATGTGCTGAGAGTCATCAGTGGTAGGTTTGAGCTGTTTCCTTTTGCATGTTATCGTTTAAAAGCAGTAGTCTTTCTAACAGATTTTTCACAAACAAATCAGAAAAGGATGCCTAAGATGGGGCATGATGGATGTATGGTAAGCCCCCATTATGTGACAATCACATGTATTTAAATTTCTAATCCAGCTAATTTTGAAGTAAATGCTATGAGACCGAATGAAAGCACAAAAGCAGGTACTTTCCCCAGATAAGAGCTGTCGAGAGGGTTGAGTGACGCGTTACCCTGGAGCGGCTGTTCCTTTGTGTTTGAATGGATGAATGTCTGACTCAGGCATTTCCTTTGGGTAGCTTACCAAATGCAATTTAAATAAGTAAAGAGAAACCTCACATGGGTAAATGACAGAGTAACTTAAATGTGCATTTTGTTGGTTTGTGCTTTAACCAGAGAGCCCTGGAACAGGTACAGAAAGGAGCACGCTTTTTCAAGCGTACGAGTGAAATAGTGTCCTTCAGCAGAGCATTGCTGCATGCAGTGGAGCCATGCATGTTTGTCAGATAATAGTAGCTTACCTCCCAAACGTCTCCTTCCTTCAAATCAGCCCCTCATCCACCCGATAGCATCACATCAGTTTAGGAATGTAAACATGGCCTTGGCTAACTTGGCTCACTTAGACCGACAGCTATAGTGGAGTAACTCATGTCTGTAGCGATCTTCTGCTATACAGTTGCTGTTCCTGCATGTTGGTAGTTGCTTCATAGCGCAAGCTGTACATACGTTAGTTACAGCCGTACATACTCAGTGCTTGGGGATATGCTGGTGAACATGTCGCTCCAAGGCATTTATTTTCATTTTACGAGGTCTTTTCACAAAACACAAACATAATTTTAAAACACTTTTGTTGAATCTGTGACGCTAACAGACCTTTTGTTCCTCGGTGTAACAGTATGTTAGTTAGGGAACAGAAATCAGGAAAACCTCTTCTCCCCTTGTATACCACCCCAGTCACTCTGTGACTCAGGCAAAAATCCCCTTGCTTTTAATTAGCTGAGCATAGTGGGCCTGATGGCATGAATCCCATTTATATTTGTGCAGGCCCCAGTGCATTCCTCATCTGAAACACTACTCATGTCAAAACTTGACTGATGGAATCTGTGGCTAAAACAGAGAGATGAAAATTGCACTAGATACAGTTCTAAGAGCAGCTTATAATTCCTGTAGAACAAACACACACACAGCGCTGATAAAATGATAGCATTTATTTAGCTTTGTTTAACTCATCCTTAACACATGATGTATATACAAAACTTCCCCCATTTGAAGTTTTTCTTCCAAGTTAATTGCATTTCATAAATTATTACTTGAGATTACGTGGTTACTTTATGTGTGCACGCATGACGTTTTCTCATGGAAAACTGCCTGCTCGAACCGGCAGTCCTCCTCACTCTGTTCATTAGGGAATAATTAGCATTAGCTCATGCACATACTGCACCACTCGAGACATCAGGTGAAAAAGAAGGCTGTGTTTGTTTAGCTAATTAAGAGCAGCAGCTTTAAAAGGCTTAATCTTGTATCCACTGATGGAATTTATAAGATTCTTAAACCAAGCAGAAATGCCGTCTAATTTGAACGGACAGAGCAAAGTAGGTAAAGCTGCACTTTGAGAAGGGAGGAGGCTGGGAATGGGGACGGTGCCAGGCAGTGTTGCAAGGAAGTTTATGTCTGAGGTAACTGTTTACTTAGTGTACCGATGCCGTGAGAAAACTTGTCACCTGTTTTCCTGAATGCTGCCCAGCTTGTCACAGTTTTGCAGATGTTGACTAAACAGGCTGCCAGCCAGTTTCTGCTCAGCCGCTGAAACTCCTTATAGACTTCTTTACATACCTTGAGTGAAAGAATGCCTTTTTGAACCTGTTATATTGCTGTGTGACCTAATTTAAACTATTTAAATTGTTTGGTTTTGATTTACCTGGATGTAAAAGATTGAAAAGTGATAAACGATGTAGGCACAACTGAAAAGTACAAGCTACAATTCCTAACAGTGTATTTTTTAATTATTTGATTTGTTTTTAATTTAGAAATTTGCCCAAATCATTATTGAAATTGCAGTGGATTTAGAAATGGCAGCCAGTAAATTCCTGTCACCGTTGCATCTGTGAGTGACAGCTGAGCAGGTTGGGTGAGTACGACAGTCTAAACAAACCTGCTCTGTTGTATCTGCAGTTTGCATGTCAAGTCACATACATTATGACTCTGAATGCACTGTCTCTGTCAAAGGTATAACTGCTCTGGCTGTGCACCACTTCACTTCAAATTTTCTAGGTCAAAATGCCTTATGGTGTGTTGTATTTTTTCAGCTAAAAACAAAAGAAGAGGAGAGGGGGCAAGGTGTGTTAGGAGGCAAGGAAAGGCAGGAGTCTGGAAGTGAGAGTAGGCACTTTAAATGTAGGGACTATGACATGTACATATGCAGAGGAGAGAGAGTGGATAAATTGGACAAAGGATGTTGACTGCCAGTCAGGAGGAAAAGAGGAGGACCTCAGAGGAGGTTCATGAATCTAGTGAAGGAGGATATGCAGAGGGTTAGCGTGACAAAAAGAGGATGCTATGGATAGGATGAGATGAAGGCGGGTGATCCACTGTGGCAACCCCTAAAGAGAGCAGCCAAAAGAATAAGGATCCCAGGTAGTGTAACTGGCTTTGGACTAGAGCATCTAGTTGGTCCTTTTACACAATCCAACACCCAGCACAGCTGTCCAAACCAGAAATAGCCAGGTGTTTTGAAGGATTGCCTTTCCCCTTGATAGCAGTTCTTAATTGCATGGCAATATCTGACATTTTGATTGCTCAGGTAATATGTGCAGGGTAACAATCTGGCGCATTCACTATATTGCCAAAAGTATTCACCAAATCACTGTTCCAATCACTTTGGCCGCAGGTGTATAAACCAAGTACCTGGGCATGCAGACTGCTTCTACAAACACTAGTGAAAGAATGTGTCGCTCTCAGGAGCTCAGTGAATTCCAGTGTGGTACCACAGGACAGGATGCCACCTGTGCAACAAGTACGGTTGTGAACACAGTCACATCTGCTGACTTCCTGCAGTCCAGGTGCTGATATGAGAGAGCACTATTATGGTCCAATAATTAGCTACTTGAGCAATAATATTCTTGGGCCCACGTATGTTTCAGTAAACACTGCTTGAATTGCTACATGTTAAATGCTGGTGCTAATCAATCAGTGGGAAGCTAAGATATGTTTTTGTGGTAGCCTGCAATCTCTCCCACCACACTCACCTGGGAAGTACTTGATCTTAGTTATTACCCTCTAGTATGCTTCTGTAGTTGGTCCCCTCGTCTCATTACTGTCTAGATTTATTGCATATTGCAGCATGCTAGAAAGAGAGGAATGGTTAAGTAGTTAACATACTATCTCTTTTGGTAAATGTAGGTCATTAGAACCCATTAGTTTATTTTTTATGGACTTTTTGATTGTAAAAGGAGCAATACTTTTCACATATATCATCCCCATGGTGCTGGGAAGCGCCAAATTAAATGATCCCCTCTTCTGCAGCCTTATCGTACAGTCAAAAATTTCAGTTTTTTCAGAAATGCTAAAAATGCATTGCCAAGCAGGTGTGAATGAGAGTATGAATGTGAGTGCGAATGCTTGTCTGTCTCTCTGTGTTAGCCCTGCGACAGACTGGCGGCCTGTCCAGGGTGTACCCTGCCTTCGCCCTATGTCAGCTGGGATAGGCTCCAGCCCCCCGCGACCCTGAAAAGGATAAGCGGAAGCGAATGGATGGATGGATGGAAGCAGATGTTCTCATAGCTGTGTGCTCTCTTTTGATAAATATTCTGATACAGCAGCTATGATATACAGTACTGTACAAAAGTCTTGAGCCACCCCTCATTTCTTTATATTTTGCTAAGAAAATGGAGAATAGCTGCAGTAATTTATTGAAACATGCAAATGAAGGAAATACAGTATATGCAGCAAAAACAGAGTTTCTTTGGTATTTGGTGTGACCACTTTTATTCTTTAACTCAGCCTGAACTCTCTTAGGCAGCTTTCTTCTAATTTCTTTAAGTAGTCTTCAGGAATAGTTCTCCGGGCTTCTTAAAAGACATTCAGAGCTCTTCTTTGGATGCTGGCTGCCGAGTCATATCATTGTCATGCTGATTAATGAAGCTGTTGCCAATCAGATGCTTTCCAGATGGTATCGCATGGTGGATCAAAATCTGTCTGTACTTTTCTGTGTTCATAATTAATTTTAACAACATCTCCAACACCACTGGCTGAAATGCAGCCGCAAACCATGACAGAGCCTCCACTATGTTTTACAGATGTTGTAGATGCTCACACTCTGTGCATATTGATGCTCATTTGAACCAAAATCATCACTCCATCAGACTGCCACTTTCAGTTTAGTTTTTGTGTAATTTGGCATCCCTCAGCCTTTTCTCCCTGTTTCCCTTCCTTAAGAAAGGCTTCTTGACTGCTGTTCTTCCATTGAGACCATTTCTGATGAGGCTTCAGTGAAGAGTAGAAGAATCAAGTTCAGTTTCAGGTCTTTGCTGGATTTTCTTAAAAACATTTCTTAAAGATATGACAGATGCCGTTCTTTTGCTGTAAATAGTTTTTAGGTCACCTCTTTTTTTTGCCCTACACTTGTCCAGTGTCAAATTTTTTTAAGGATACACTGCACATCATGCTGAGATATGCTGGTTTTCAGCTAATAGCTCCATCTAGTTTTGTCCTTTGCTAAGTTGACTCAAGTAGACTCAACACTGGTTCATCCTTTGAATTAGGTACGTTACTCTGAAAATGGTCAGATACAAAGAGTGGACTGAAAATGAGTAAAAAAGCAGCCAATGTCCAAACTTTTATGTAATTGTTAACACTGAACCGTTGGATACTGTGGGCAGCTTTTAACTAATTGTATGGCAGGAGCAGAATTTGCATACAAAAAAACAAAAAACACAGTCATGTGCACACCAACTGTGTTTCCTATCTGCCGATATTTAGTTGCCAGTGAAAGATTTGCTCAAAGCGCTTACATCCACCAGTGTGTTTTCATTGGAAGCCAGGCAGCACAACTGCAGACAGATAGCATCTCTGCTCCTCTGATGTTGTGGAGCTCTCTACTCATCAAGCGCCAACCAGTGGCAGCATGGGCGCACCCTGCTGTACTTTAGAAAAATAAACATGCCTTTTTTTGTTGAAAGTTACATAGACCTGTGTTTGGCCAATTTAAGGCACTTAGAAGTGATGTGATTAACATGTGTCATATCACTGACAATTTTCCAGTAAGTGTGAGTAAGTGGTTAGTGTGAAGATTAATGTTTTTCTGATGTTTCGTCCAACTGTAACCACCTTAATTGTGATTTTATTTTGTACATCTTGATCAGATAATAGTTGGAACAGTCTCAGTTGAATTAAATCTCCCTGTTTGCCAGTAAGATTAATCATTCTGCCCTTCTTTAGCTGAATTTAGTAATTGCCTGCTAATCATATAGTACTGTTTGCAGTCTGCCAGAGCTTACATCAGAACCCACAGTAGCCCATCATTGCATTATACTGTGCTAACAGACACACATAACAGACACACATGTACAGTTGTAGATTCCATCTGCCATCACTGCCATCGTGTCAGCCGCCGCTGTCAGATGACCTTTGTACACACTGATCCTTCGTGTAAAAAGGTGTTTATGTTGCTCGGTGGTGTTTGACAGAGTACCAGCAGGATTAAAGCAGCCTCGCAGTGAAAAGGCTTTGATCAGCTCACTCCTCTCCCCTCCAAACCCTCAGCGTCATGCTGACTTACAGATCCCAAAGCTGAAATCACCCTTTGTTTCCCTTCCACCTGCCCATTGGTTCAAGCCGGTGTATTAATTAGAGAGCAGGGGAATAAGGTGAAGCAGCTTATCTCTGCTGATGTTGTCTAATGAGGAGTCTTTCTAACGACCACTGAGTGCTGTGGATTTTTTGGAGGTCCTTTGGTTGTTAGTGACCCAGAGAAAAGGTGGTGTGACTGAGAGGTGCTGCTGACCATCTCTGTGCCTCTCCCGCCCATGCAGAATATCCTTGTTGTACTTTTGTGTTGTCAGAACTGGGCAACCAAGACTACCTGATGGTGCCATTACATTTCTTATTATCCAGATTATCTTAATAGCTTATGTAGGGCTTGGGGAGGCGCTTTGACACACACACCTTTTTACAGTTTTATGCAAATAATGAAGTTAGTGAGTTTAACACCATTTGAAACATACATTATCCAGCATCCAAAAAATGCTCGTGACAATTTTGGCAGCGCTTGAATGAAGACTTATGCGGGGTTTCCAACAATGTACAAGATGTAGAAGTCACAAGTTGGCCCCCTGTCAAACCTAAGAACTGAGGATTTTTATTTTTTTGTTAAAGGTTAAAATCATTGGGCATTAGCTAGTGTATTTTTTTTGCCTACTGTTCCTGTTAAACATTTGTACACAAAAAATGCTTAAAAACCTTTAAAAACATTTACTATGCCTGAAGAAGCGCCAAAATATAATATTTCAAAGTGTGCAGTATGGTTAAAATCCCGCTACATCTGGACACTTCTGCGCAATGTGAGCCGCAATGCTTTTGTAGTCATTTGGTGCCAGCTACACGCACAAAGAGTGTCATGGCTCAAGTTGCAGTGTTATTACACAGTGGTATGTCCCAATATCAAAGCAGGATGTCCCAATTGTGTGCATACTGCATGGAATAAAACCAAATACAAAAAATAATGAATAAAAAGAAAAAAGTCTGCAGTTTAGATTCTAGGATCTGACTGTTTTTAATTCCATTTTTTTTTCCTAAAGAAGATGGAGTCAGACTTTTAAAGCAGGAGCCAAAGGGCGCTGTATTATCAGATGAAACGATAAAATAATTCTGAGTCTAGACAAAGTACATTTTGAGGTAATTGTAAAACTTTTCTCAGCACCCTTTCAAGTTTTGGGGCGTGAGTACCGGGTGCAATCTGGAACTCCTTCGTGAACTTTCATGTTTCCAGATCTTAAAATTTTTTATTGCACACAACACTTGTGTATCACACAGGTGTGTGATAGTCTGAACTGCTAAAAGCAATGTTTCCCCACAGGTATGCCATCATGTGTGGAATTATGGCAGAATATGACACCATCCAAAACAAGATCAAGAACGGATATGTCTTTAAGGTAAGACATGCAAACAGAGTGCTAGTTTTGACTGTGCACATTCATAAAACTATTCAACATGCATCTTTCATGCATACTGGTCATTGCGTGACCCATGTGCTTAGGCTACTCATATCATTTAAGCCAGCAGGACCCTCCTACAGCCATTAAGTTGCATAAGATGGAGTGTGGAACAACAGCACGTAGCATTTTATCTTCTGTCAGCAGCCTCCATCAAACACTGTGTGCCCTTAAAACTCTCTGACAGGTGAAAGTGAGAGATAGAGCACTGGAGAGGGAAGATATGAAAAAAAATTGTTGCTCATAGAGAAGGAGAATGGAAAGAACGAGGGAGGGTGCGTGACAGCCGGGAGTGTGCGGTAGCTCGACTAGATCGCGTGTGTGAGAGGTGTTTGTGAAATACTTGTGGGTTGGTGAAGCAGGACAGATCAGGTCAGAACAGAAGGCGGTGCAGCTGTGCTATGAATCAACAGTGAAAATCTTCTCTCCGTCTGTCTGCTTCTCTTCTCAGGATCATCTGGATAAAGCCATTGAGCTGAAGCCACAGGACCCCCTGTCCTACTACCTCCTGGGCCGCTGGTGCTACGCTGTATGTGACCAAACCGACACACCGTGCAACACGGCTATCTCTCTTCTCTTTCCTCTGCTCGAGAAACTGTAAATTTATGACGACTAGCGTGTCTGCGTGGCCCCCCCACCTCCCTTTGCTAACCCACCCACGGTTTCCCCTCATTCATTTCCACTGTTTAGGTTTCCTTGAGGTTTGTTTTTCCCTCTGTGATATTCACAGAGAGCGCTATGGGAGGTTAACACTATCCATTGTTAGCTTTGAATCAGATTGTACCAGGGAGATAATTTCATCCTGTTTCTATCTGGCTCATGCTCTTTCAGTAGCGGCGGTCATTTTTGATGCAGCTCGTGATTGTTTCTGTAACCGTCACGTCTTGTCATCAGTGTAACATGATGAATTGCTGTCGTTTAGATCAAAACGCCCCAGACAGACTGCTCTTAAGCGTTTCTGTTGTTTCAGGGGCTGTTTATAATGTATCTTGGTACCAACTGTCAAACTAAGTCCCTGAAAGGAAGGAAACTAATACAGAGATTTCTGTGATTGAATTATATTACACTGCACTGCTAACACCAGAGAAGGGGTGAAGGACTGTGCATATCTAATGGAGGTGTAACACCTGATATTTTCAGGGACTGGATTTTACGGGCTGTCTGTGGTACATTCAGGTTCAACAACAACCTACTGTTCACATTCAACATTCAACCAGCCAAGGTCCTATAATTACGCCAGAGCAATGCTACACCTGCAATTAGATGCTGCTCTCATGACTGGTGCGAGGCAGAAATATTACATTTGACCCAGGCTTCTGCTGGCCGGTATCATTCTTCTGCAGAAGGTGTCAGTAGCAAAGTATCAGTGTATGGGGGGTACCCGTGGTCATGGAAATACTGGTAAAGTAACAGGAAATTGGCTGTAAAAGTTAAGAAAAATGACATGTAACCGGTCCTGCTCGGAAATTTCTGCAGATTATTTTAGTTTCTGTTGTAACTGTTAAATTACTTCATAGCTGTTGAGATGTCATTACTATTAAATTTTGTGTATATGAGACTCAGAAGAAGGGGTGGGGCCAATGAGACCCTTTGTTTTGGTCTGAAATGCTGGTGCTACAGCATCCAGTGTGTTTTGAAAGTCACGTGTTGAACCTTTAAACTACACAATGGAAAAACCACATTACCTAAACAGCTCAAGAAATGGCAGGAATACAGCTGTGGTCAGAAGTTTACATCCACTCATCATGCGTATGAATGTCATGGTAATTTTGGGCTTTTTCTGGAGTGGACAGCATACATCTTTAATAACTCTAAAAAAACCAAGTACAGTGGTACCTTGAGATACGAGTGTCCCAACTAACGAGTTTTTTGAGATACGAGCGGTCACTTGGTCGAAATTT
>JAVDPK010001702.1:819808-848429 GCA_034780415.1 Cichlasoma orientale | reverse complement strand
ATGATGTGATAAAGTGGGAGGAGGGGAAGGGTCAGGAGGCATATGACCGGGGGTAGTCGCCTACCCCGGAGGGAGAGTTCTTGACATTTTTAATGATGCAGACAGAGCTTTTCACTCTTTGTGTGAAGATCCGAATCACTAAAATGGAAATATTTATGTGTAGTCCAATTGCACACGCTTGAGTTAGTAAGAGCAGCTGTTATTACAGATGTGAATACCAGTCGTGACAGCATGGCTTTTAGTGTTTTTAGCCAGCGATGCTGTCTGTGTGAACAACCTCACACTCATTTCAGAGGAATTTGTGTTGAGAGATCTGCTTTTGTCTAAGCATAGCATTGCAGCAGTTTGAGATGCAGCCAGGAAAAGTCAGAGGTGTGTAGTTAAAATCAAAGTTATGTTCAGGTTCATAGACGTTTTATTTGGACCCATGTTTGCTATGTACAAACTTTGTAGCTCCCCTTTATCTGTTGCAAAACCATAGACCAGAGGTCCATCAGTCAAAGGTCCAAAATATCATAAAGTTTCACATGCATTATAATTCAGTGGAATATATTTTGAAGTAGCCTTAGAGTTGTATCAGTGGCTATACTCAAAATCTGGCTGTGACATAAAACAAAGAAAAGTACAATTCAGTAGTATTTCAGCAATGAATTTATTTTCACAATGAACTGGAGGACACTCTAATAATAAAATAAGTAAATTAGAGCTGCTTTCAAAAATAAAAAAAGCTTTTAAAAAAGTTGTCTTCAAATAAAGTGTTTAATTTAAAAAGATGAAAATGTGTAGTTTGAGTTTTCCCCTGTCCTTAACTATATTTCACGTGTAAACCATCTCAGCTTTAACCCTCCGTTTCTCCCTGACTGACTTCCTCGGGCTCTTTTCCTCGTGGAGTTTTGTGTTTACACACGGGCTCTGAATAAACGATGTGATTGGCTGAGGGGCATCATGCGATTGGTCTTTGTGTTTCCCGTGTACAGTAAAGACAAAGGAAAAGGCTGTGCAGATTTAAATAACCATCCTGTAAATATGAGAAAATTTGCACAGAGTAAATTAAAAATTGTTTGTCAAAATCTAGTAATGGGTCTGGGTCTGTAAAGAACGGCATCTGGGTCTGGATCTGGACCCCGGATGGCGGTCCGCCTTTTGGTAACCTAGGCTATAAACTGTATATAAAAGATGAACATAGCCATTCTTTTGTGGGCTCTTATTGTGACACCTCATTTGTGACATTTCAACCATCTCCATCATGTTTTCAGTTGTCATTTGTTTTCTTTTATAAAGGGCATGACTGTGTTTGGAGCCAAAGTTAGTTGTAGGGACTTTTCATCTAATGCTAGTACTGGCTAGCTAGCTTGGTTAGCAAGCTGCATTCATGAATCTCTGTGATGTTAAATTAAATATTTTGGTTAGTGAAAACATGCTTTATTTGTAAAGTGAATTGATTAGAAAACTGAAGGCTAACTTCTTTGTGTCTTTTAGTGTAACACGACTGAACAACTGTGGTTGTAACAGGTTTTAAATGTATTTTGTTTCTGCTCTGGAATTGGACATTTGGCACTTGCACATTAGTTTTTTTTGTCAGCTTGAGTGGTTGCCGCTTGCTATAAATGTAAGCTTCTTTCAGATAGTTGGAGATGGACTTTGGTATTTCTTCAATATGTTTTAATAAACTAAGATGAAGTTTGTGAAACCTGTCTGTGCTTTTTTTAACCAGGTCGAGGAGCTCCATCCAGCTTATTCTAAACTCAACTATGTGTTTCTAGCTAAGGTTGGTACTGGACACATCAGGTTTGTGACTGGATTGTGAAATGTAAACCGTTCTGCAGTTTTGTGTCTTTTCTTTGGCAGTGCTACAAAGACCTGGGCCAGTGGGAAAATGCTAAGAAGATGTGTGAAGCTGCTTGTTCAATGAGTGCTGAATCCAAAGAGGTACACTTCAGAACCATCTGTATTCAGATCTGTTGGTTCGGACCAAACTACATCATAGGCGGCTGTATTATGCAAATTAAACCAAAATAATACAGTGTTTAAAGGTGTTAATTCAGTATCATGTTTTTTTTTTTTCTTCAGGATGAAGAAGCACAAAAGGAGCTGAGTTTACTGTGCCCAGCACTTGGAGTGTGACGACATTTTTAGGAATTAATTTGCAAGCACTGAATCTGTGTGTGAAAGGCCATCAGGTTAATTCACTCTGTCAGTGTAGGGAGCGCCCAAGGAAGCACAATGTCACCACATCAGGATCATCTTACTTTTCAGTCATAGGTGAATGATGACCTTTTTAATAGAAAGAAATAATCGTAATTGATTCCAACGAGCTGAACCAGTTTTGTTCAGTTCATAGCAGTGTGGAGCAGGCATTCTCCGAGCTCTGATCGCTCTGATAGGGAACCTAATTCCAGCATGACTCGGGTTTCCTTGATAACAAAGACCTGTCGCTTTTTGGGAAAGTGACCCACAGGACTTGTTGTTGTTCCGTCCTGCCACATCAGACAAGGCGCACCCAAACATCTTGGAATGCTGTGACCACTGGACGACACCCCCCACCCACCCAGCCCGCCAATACAGACCAGCAATAATGCTCTCTTGTGACATTTACCTGCAGACTCTGTAAAATGATTTGCTCATGGATATATTCTCTGATCATGTCTTTTCATGACTTGTTGACTTCTCGATGTTAGTCATTCATTTACCTCCTGCTGCTCAGTTTCAGTGACAGCCGAGCCACAACGTGAAGTAGACCGTTGGACAGCAGCAGGTTTTTGCATAAAGATGTGTGTGCACCACCTCCACACCTGAAGTCCTATGGTTAATGTGCCCTTTTGCATGTTTGCCATATCATGGAAAAAAAAAAATGGCTCCATAAATGATGTCAATGAGTTCCTCTAAATAGATTCAGAAAGCACCTGCGCAGGTGTTTGGGAACAGAAGCGCCTTTTACTCCAGAGTTTCTATTTCTGAAAGGTTTCCTCCTCGTGTGGGTTACCAAGAACATTTGAATTTCCACACATTCCTCGTTTAACCTTTAAACAGAGCTCTGATGCACTCTCATATGGTGGTTTTGGAACTGTTATTAAATCTACACAGTCTAGAGCTTTTGTTTTTCCCATAGTCCAAGAAAGAGGAGAGCCATGTAACACATACCACGTGAATCAGGAAGCCAAGTTAAAAAAATGTTTTAATGTATATAGAGATCTCCTTACACTGCAATTATACTACACCTTATTACACTGGTTGAAGTTTAATTAAGGGTTCTCTCATCTGAAAAAAGAAAAATCCCACTGGACTGATGACTGATGAATAAAGCAGAGATGCAGTCATCAATTTGGCATGATGCAGTGGTGTTTTCCTGGTTGCATAATGTCACTAAAATGCAATCTGATTGGACTGAAATTAGGTTTGAATGTTTCCTTTTATTACTCTTTTACACATTCCCAGCTGTTTAGTTAATATCTCTGCGCAGTGAAGTAAAACATGCATTTTGACCGATGGCTCTTGTTATGTTTATACTGGAAATTTGTTTAGGGGGTTTATTTTTATTTTTTCAATTTCTAGCCTGATTAATTATTTCATTTTATGTTTTAAGTATATTTACAAAATGAATTATTTTGATATTACTTTACAGATTTTTCTACCAACACTACGAATGTATTTCTTCTTCTTTTTTTTTCTTTTTTTTTCTTTTTTTTTAGAAATGCCAAAACAAGCTCCTCAAGGTTGTACCACATTAGATAGAGATTATACACTGCACTGTGCAGTATTTTAGACAGTGTGTATTTAATGATTAATGGTACTGGAATCTATAATTAAATCAATCCTGATCAAATTTGTCATCTTATCTGGCTTGTTTATGTTTTTGTAGGTTTTATTGCTGAGGAATAAAGTTATATAAGCTGTAACGTATAATTAAGATACACAGTGATTTATTTGTTTTTGTTTTTTTTCTGATGCACTAAATTGATCTTAATCCAGAATCAACAGAGTGTAACAAGCTCCTGCTGGAACCTACATGATTGCCGAGCTTTCTCCCAGACTGTACATTTTGTGCCAGGGCAATCCAGAATTTGTTACTAGATCACATTCAGTCTAACTTCCCACCCGTCTAGTCATGTTTCAACATTTTTTTTTCTCCACAGTAGAGCCATGTTAAATGGGTGGCTCCCTTTATGAGCACAGGTGTTTGTTTACACAGTAATGAAAACTTCACCTTTCCTGACTGATTTTATGAGCCTCCTGCGCTCTTTAATCAAAAGTCTGAGTTGAGACAGCTGCAGAAATCACTTACACTTGGTCTGCATGTGACTGCACACTCGCCAGAAAGCTAGCTGTCCATTGTTGCATAAGAGATTTACAACCTGTTACTTATCCAGGAAACTGATGGTTTGTCATTTATGTTTTTAATTGTAAAACAGACGTGCAGTTTAACAAACAAGATAGATATTTTTTTAAATCGTTATTCAGAAAGTGCATTGAGGTTACGAGAGACAGAACAGTATAAAGTTTACTTTGGGGTTTCTTTAAAAACATTGGTGGTTTCTATTAGAGAAACTGGTCATTATTTCTATAACAGAAATATAAATAAGTGCATAAGAGGCACGAACTGGAACTAAGTACAGACTTTTGCAGGGTACAGGATTTTTTTTTAACACATTGGTTTTTGAACAGGAAGAAAGATGATATAGATTGATTGATCTGGTACACAAGTTATTTACATGTTGAGCAATGGAAAATTTACTATCTATTTGTATAGTTATGGAAAAGAAACCCTTCACAGAGGTCATTGCAGTCCTTGCTCCTGCTTCCATAAGAATTAAGAGGGTATATAGCAGCTAGGTGCTGATGGTCCAATGCACTTAACTGATAATCAGCAAGTGTGAGCACCTCTATAAATTAAAAAGTTTAGGCAGTTTGCTGGTCTGGAGCATTCAGGTATGTTAAGCTTGCCACTGTCTTCCCAGGAGTGGACGTCTCAGCAAATTTACCCCAAGGTCAGACTGTGCAACACTTAGAAATTTTAAAAAAGCGTTACCAAGAGTTACATCTCAGACGCTTCAGGTTGCAGGTATCATGTTAAATGTTAAAGTTTAATGAGAAAAAGACTGAACAAGTATGGCCTGTTTAGAAGGGTTGTCAGGAGAAAGTCTGGCTTAGGTTTGCAAAATTTCATCTTAACAAATCACAAGATTTCTGGAACAAAGACCTTTGGCCAGAAGAGAACAAAGTGGAGATGTTTGGACATAATGCACAGTTCCACATTTGGCAAAAACCAAACAGCATACCGGCACAAACACCTCGTACATCAGTCAAGCACGGTGGTTGAGGGGTGGTGATTTGGGCTCGTTTTGCAGCCACAGGACCTGAGCACCTTGCAGTCATTGAGTCAACTATGAACTCCTCTGTATGTCCTAGAGTCAAATGAGAAGCCATCAGTCTGACAGCTAAAGCCTGGAAAAAAACTGGGTTATGCAGCAGGACAATGATCCCAAGCACAGGACCAAGTCTCTGACAGGCAGAAGTGTCAAGCCTTGAATGCTGTGGTGGGGCTTTAAAGGATCTGGGTCTTTAGAGCCGTGCGTCCCTACTTAACTTACATAAATTCATTTCAAATCGATGTGTCCCTCCTCAAGAGCAGGCTTCAGTTATGTTATACTGCAGGTATCACCGTTTGCCCCTGAAGAATCTGCCCCACATCTGGGGTGAAGGAGCCATAGGAAGGTTGGAGGATCTTCTGTAAGTTTCAAACTTGTCTCCATTCTTATTACTTTGCTGTATAAGGCTGAAAGATCTTTGTTCATGTCTTGACCTCAACTTAACCCCTTTAGGCAGATGTTGACCCCTGCTGTCCAGGGTCTGCTGATAATTCAATTCAATTCAATTTTATTTATATACCGCCTCAAGGCGCTTTATATTGTAAGGTAAAGACGCTACAATATAACATGTTCGGAAATCGGTTAAGGTAATTTTATCTTAACCATGCAGTGTCATTTCAGTGCTATCATACCATTCCTAGCAGTCAGCTTCAGCAGTTTGGCTGCCTTCTGTCTGAATACCACATCTGTTTTAATCTCACTCACATTCATTCAGATCTCCATATATCCCTCCATTCACAATCTAAGCTCTAAGTTACACAACTTACAGTCAACAGCAGAAGGATCTTATGTGAATGTGCCGCATGTGTACGTGCTTTATCTTCAGCCAATGAAGGATACAAGCTTTCATGCTAATCTTGTTAATGCAGCCTTGACAGGTCTAAGCTGTAATGACATAGGATGCGTCTTAGTGCCACTTCTTGCAATATTTTGAATTTCTCAGCAGGATAAAACCACCACAGCCCTCCTTATTATGGTTTGTGCACACCATGCTTGTATATAGCACCTGCTCTTCTATACTAGGCATGGCATATCTTATCATCTTTATTTGATCAGCGTGCACTTCAGATCATGTTCTGTATACGTTTCATTCTCTGTTACTGCACAGAAGGAATATTTGCTTCCTTCTGCAGCTTCCTGAAATGCAAGGAGGCAGACAATATCAGCCTTCAGGGGTTATTGCTTTTGTCCCGTCTGCAGTTATGACTGGAGTTGCTGTGCAGCTGCACTGGGTGTATTAACCATGACATTGTCAGCGTCTCTGTTCTTTTTTACCTCATTTGTGTTTGATAACCTGTCTTCTCAGTTCAGCTAAAGAAAACTCAATGTTTTCCTTCCCATTCATAAAGGTTGTACTTGGAGCATTGCCACACATGACTTCACTGGCACTATTTAGTCTTCAGATTTCACTTTGTATTATTAGAAATGGGAAAAGGGGGTGAGTGGAGGACGCCATATCAGTAATCAACTACTGTCTGAATTGGCCATGCACTGGCAAGCTTGCTATAATCATCCAGCTGATCAAGAACAGGATGTTCTGACAGACTGAGATAAAATGCTGAAATGGGAAAAGCATCTCGCTAGCGCTTCCTCTTTGCTCCCACCTGACACAGCACCATGCAAAGGGTCCTTTGCATTCAGAGTGACTTATTAATAATCAGCTCTGATTTATGAGCTTTAAATATAGATCTTTAAATGTAACTATTTCTCCGTTTGACCTGATTACGACATTGAAAACCACACAGGTGCAAAATAAAAGAATAGTATATTTTTATTATGTACAATCATTGCAGACTAAAGAAACACTCAGGATAACATCACAGCTGCAGCACTGTGCAGTCAGAAGCTTAAAGCGCTGTATTTGTGACAGTAAGCAGGGCTAAACATCATGTTTATGTCAATCACCAACACTACTTTATATATTTCTATAAAGAGACATTTGCAGTGAAGGTGCTATAAATGATTGGATTTGAGGTATTTCTTGACTCACATCATGGTTATTATCATAAATAATAGGTGTAATTAAAACAAATGGTATGAATGGGAGCAACTAAAGTAAATGTGAGTGGTTCAATTTATTTGGGCAAAAGGCTATTTCAACATGTTTTTGATTACATACAATAACAAAGTGTTTAGTGCAGGAGAAAATGAAAGTATAGTTTTATTAGCCTGAATTTCATTATTCCAAAAACGCATCAGCTGCAAGCCAACAAATGCTCAAATCCAAGACTTTACAGGCTATTAGTCTCCCACGCTCAGAGAGCAATTAGACGAGTATATAAACAAAATCAACAAAGTACTCCCAGCATCTCAGTGCTAATTTGGACAGCATGAGTATTTATGTAAAAACAAAGAAAATTAATAAAGTTACAGATAACAGAAATTTGATTAATGGCAACTTGAGCGTGGAAATTAAGAGAAGGCATAAAAGGTTCTAAATTATTCAAACTTAAAAGGAGACGTAAACCCCTATATAACAGTGATCTAACATTAGCTTTATTCGCTTTTTCATGCAGGAACCTCAGCGTTCCCCTCGGCACGTCCGCTCCTTTGCCTCGTCCTTTAAAACAGCATTTACAGCAGGCTTCAGGATATAAATGTATTACATTAGCATTTAAAAATAGTATTTGGCTTTTCCCAGCCTTATTCCTGAGTAGCTACATATATATCTCGTGTTAAAAGAACTATACGTTAGTAATGAGTATTTAATGTTAGCAGATATGAAGCTTTAGAGCTTATTCACCTGTTTTATCGGCAAGAAGTCTGACCTTGGCACTTTACTTTTGTCACATAAAAACTCCGGTCTTTAGCGCTTACCTTCACATGTCACACATTTTTGCTTTATGAGATTTGATATTGCACTAGAAAGGGTTTGAAGCCCTTATTAGGAAAAAGAACATGAATACAAAGAATGCAGAAAGAGAAGAAATGTACGGGTTTCCTGAAAATCAGATGTGCTTAAAGATACTTTTCGTTGGTTTTTCTTTTATCTGACAGCAAAAATATTAACAGATAGCTTGAACTTTTCAATAATTTGCTGCATCTTGCACCTTGGAACTCCAGCAACCACAATGCTGCTTGCTTTAAAGTCCTGTTCAGGGCTGGCAATGTGCTGAAGTCTTGTAATTTGATGAATCAAAAGAGGATAGCTAATTGCTGGGTGGTATGTGAGACTGTTTCTGATGTTAGGAGAGATTCATTCAGGTGAGGTGGCATGGACACGGTGTTTGCGTTCTTTGATACAGATGCCACAGCTGTTTCTTTCAGGCCCTAATTAGAAATAAGTCAGCAATCAAAGGCTGTTAAATCAGTCTCGACTCTGTTATGTGAAACATTTTAAACCTTGTGAGATTTTTTTAAAAATGGCCTGAGTTTTCAAGATATAAAATATGCTGTTTAGCCTCAAACAGAAGTTTCTAAGTTTTCCTGTGCCTTCATGTATTTTTTGTTTTTTTCTATCATAGTTTGAATCAAATTTATCATTTATGAGTCTGATGAAGGCTCAGTCTTCACCTCCTCAGAGAATTCCTAACTGGCAGCTGCTTCCAGTAGCGTCATATCATCGCGCAGAGAAACGGCTAAAGAGAAAGGGTGAGGTTTCAGAGTCAGGCCGTAGTTGTAGTCCAGCGTCACCGGCCTTGCAGGGTCACCTGTGATGTTGCACTGATGTACTATGAGAGCTGTGAGTAGGAACAGCTGCACCTTGGACAGCTCCTCACCGATGCACCGCCGCTTACCCAAGGAGAAGATGAGCACATTGCTGGTCAGGTCTTTGTTCAGCGCACCGTTCTGGCGTAGGAAACGCTCAGGGTCAAACGTATCTGGATGGGACCAAATGCCCGGGTCGTGGTTGATGGACCACTGGTTGATGAAGATGACTGTGTTCTTTGGTACGTTGTAGCCCATGATGGAGGTGTCTGTGGTGGTGGAGTGGGGGATGGTGAGGGGGATGAAGCTTGTGAAGCGCATCACCTCATAGATGAAGGCCATGACATAAGGCAGCTGCTGCTGGTCCTCAATAGCAGGGAGGCGGCTCCGGTCCACCACTTTGTCCACCTCCTGCTGGAGACGCACCTGAATCTCTGGATACCTGCATTCACAGGTGAAAATACATTTTAGGCGACTAGTGCAAGGATAGAAATATAAAACTCTTGCCAGTGCAAAAGATGAGTGAGGAATCATCTCTATTGAATATTGTTTCTGATGTTAACCTCTTAACTTTGAGCACTTTAACAGTTTACAAGCAACCTATCTGTATTAAATCTGGATTAAATGTAAGGCTTTGGTAAACACCCCCCTCCCCTCACACTTTTTTTTTTTTTTTTTTTTTTAAGACGAACTGTTTGGGACACCCTAATGGAAAAGCTTTGATCAGAAAAAGTGTAATGCCAAATTAAATGAGGTTTCATTTAAGTTCCTAACCCTAGATCCATGGCTGGTGACCTGGAGGGTGTTAACAGCTTTAATGCACCATGTTAGACAGCCCAT
Organism: Cichlasoma orientale; assembly: GCA_034780415.1. Taxonomy (NCBI): domain Eukaryota; kingdom Metazoa; phylum Chordata; class Actinopteri; order Cichliformes; family Cichlidae; genus Cichlasoma; species Cichlasoma orientale. The sequence continues at coordinate 838,575 of JAVDPK010001702.1, read as the reverse complement.
CACACACACAACCAATCCTTACTACAAAAGAAGCAGTGGCTCTGTGATCTAGGCATCCACTGATCGATGCATCAGTCACAGAAAGGATTAAATAGCAAGAAATATTTTAAAATTAAAAGGTGTGCCAGCAGTGTTCCTCAATAAATGCTGAGTGCACATTTCATTCTCTTTGATTCACTGGTGTTCAGTTTCAGCTTATTACTGCCAGTACCTGACTGCATGGCAGTCCCTCCCTCCCCACCGATGGGCTGTTACATAACACAAATGCTGCTAAACTTCCTCAAGTGTGCACAGCCTTGGCAACAACTTGGGGACAAACTGTCATTCATTGTGTAATTATTTATCCACATATGCTTTTAAAACAACTTCTATAAAATGATAATTACTTGACAAGAAGGAGGGTGATCCACTGCAGGGCAGTCGACAGTGTGTCTTGACTTGCTCCAAACACATCCCCAACTGAGGCTGTCACATAGTCTTTCTCAGAATGTCCCATCTTATCGCTTATTTGGTCCAGCGCCACTATAAAGGCATCTGTCATGTCTCTGATGGCGCTTGACTGGATTGTTTTTCTGTGTTCCACAACTTTATCTCGGATGAATGCACTAAACTCCAGGTTGAGCTTCTTGAAGTTTTCAAAGATGCTTTTGATGGGGTTGGGGAAGTACTGCAGCCAGGGCATAACGTCCACTATGCTCCCTGCCCCGACAGTCTGGGTGAACTGGTCGTTCCTGCCCACAATCTGCTGAAACTCCTCGTCTTCATAGGAGTACCTTTTCCCAAAGCAAATCGCGCTCATTACGTTGGCCGTGGACACCACGAAGTACTTCATGGGCTGGAAGTATTTGTCCTCCTTCGTTTTTCTCAAAAACAGCCGCAGCAGCTCTTTCCCCTCGCTGAGCACGTGATTTTCAAACGTCTTCTTAGTGCGGGGGTTCCCAGTAGAAAACATCCGGACAGTGGACTGTGCCACTTTGCGATGAATCTTCCACCAGTCCGTGGAGGTGCCAAACGCGAGGCTGTTCCCTTCGGCGACGTACTGGAAGGAGGTGAAGTCCGGTCTACCGGAGAATTCGGAGCCCTGCTTGACCAGCGCCTGTTTAATTGATTCCCCGTTCAGCACCACCACGGTCCGAGAGCCGAGTTTGATCTGGAAGACGCTGCCGTATTTTTTCACCATGCGCGTAAAATACAAGTGCGGTGCGTTGCCAATTTGCGCTGCGTTCCCGATGACCGGCCAGGCGAGGGGGCCGGGCGGGCAGGAGATCGATCGCTGTCGCCGCAGCCATCGAAGCAGTTGGAGGGATACCAGCAGAGTCACGCATGACACTAATAGAGTCCTTGGAGTCGCAGGGTTAATTGCCTCCCGTGTCACATTCATCATGGACATACTGCAGGGGAGAAATAAAATCAATATTAAACACATGCATTAGCTTATTAAAGGTGTCAAATTGATGCGTTATATGGGGTGCAGAGTAATTAAATTAAATGTAAAAAAGAAAAAAAAAGGAGCTAACCTGATATTTTGGCTCATCGAAAAATAATAGACTTTATAAATTTTCTAAAATATTCAATGCTGTCTCTGTTCAAAAAAAAAAAAACAACAAAAAACTTTAAATCTCACATGAAATGTATTTCTCTGTGAGCTTAACGAGCAGACTATACCGAGAACCTTAAAATAATAAATAAATAAATCAGCTTACTTGTCTATATCTCGCATGAACAGCCTGATATAAAGAGTGAGCAGCCTGTTGTGCACCCACAGACAGTAAAAACAGCTTGTGTGGGAGCCCCGTGCTTTCTGCTCGCAGTCTGCTCATGCTTTGAAGCCCCACAACACCAAGTGAAGTCATTTATCCCCAAACAGCGCAGCATCACGGCCCGTCGGCGCGCGCGCGTGTCCCGGCTTTGTTACAGTGGGCAGGTTTGTTGCAAAGGGTGTCACCCCCACCTTCACCACCTCTCTCTCTTCCTCTCTCTCTGCCTCTCTCTCAATCTGGCGCGCGCATTCTCTCTTTCTTCTTTCTCTCTCTTATGATAACTTGACTCCCAGGCAGCGGGACGCTGTATGACTGGATATTTGTTTTTAAAATAAAAGAATATAAAAGCAGGGCAACAGTGACAGGCCCTAAATATAGTTTGGCATCTTAATAATAATAACAATAACAATAATAATAATAATAATAATAATAATAATAATAATAATAATAATAATAATAATAATAATACGAGGAATAAGTGTTATTTAATTCTTTTGGCGTCTTTCGTTGCGGAGATAATGGCTTCAAGTCAAAGTGCTTGTAATAACGTGCGCGGCTGCCTGAGGGAATTATGTAACACCCGCAGTCTCAGTCTTTTAAAATTATTTATATATTCCGAACCCAGCGTAAGTATTAGGTTGTAGTCTCTGCATTAACGTTATGGTCCATTTTACTTTAATTTTTAGAAAAGTGCTCTATTTGATTTTTTTTATATAAATTTATTATAAATAAGATAAAAGTGGCGGTTTTACATACCCGCAGCCTTTAAGATGTGGCTTTCCGCATATTCATTAAAAATACAATAAAATAAAACAAAACAAAAATAACAAGGTATTTAGTTTTGTAAAGTGTGTGATCAAACAGCCTGTATATAAAAAAATTAATCCGAAAGATGGGGACACTTTAAAATACTAAAGGAACCTACAATACACGATTTTTGCAGCTGTTCGCATCTCGCTGTTGCAGGTTTTCAGAATAAAATCCTTGTTTATACAAAGTCACAGTTTTGGCGTCAGTTTCGCGTGACGCGGTGTGCTTCTGGTGCTTGAGGGTGACAGTGTGAGGGTGCGCTTTTCCGTCAAGCCACCAGGAGGAGGCGAACCCCGTGTTGTGGCTCATTAATTCCTCCTAATTAACAAACATGCAGGGCATCAGAGGTGATGGAGCAGCTTATTACACCCAGTGTTATCTCCCTTAAATGTTCAAACGACAGGTATTTGGGAAAACATTAGATCTACTTATAAACATGTTCAGATGTTTATATATTTCAGCCTCAGTCTTTTTAGTCTTAAATGATATAAATATTCGTTTCCTCTCAGATTTATTCACTCCACTGCGGTAGAACCCTAACAACTAGAATCGGGGTTTCAGACCTGTTTTTACAAGATCTTCTATCTAAATTTACGTAGATTTATTTTAAATCCTTGCCATCGTTTCTTGAATCTGCAAGTGCTAATTAGGTGCCCTGCTCGGGCCTTCCTGCTCAGCTCAGGTCTGGTTGTGATATGATCTGATTCGGGAAACCCGCTTCAGCACCGCGGACAGCGGCTCAGGCGAACGATTATGTCCCGTTACTCAGAACCTTTACACAAAACCTGCAGCCGCAATTCGTTATGTTTATTTAAGCTTAAAATTAAATTTAAAAAAAAAATACACGCCCAACTATGTAAAATAGGGTCAATTTAACTCCATTTCCTGGTGTTCCTCTTTAACGAAATAGTAAGGACTGAGGTAATCAGAGTAGAAAATAAATTGTAGTATTCTGCAATACTTGCAGCGTTCGATCCCATTTGATAAAAATATTTACATTTCTATATCACGCAGAGGCTGTGGAGATAGTCACATTGGGGCATATTTAAACAAACTCCAACAGATAGAAAATCAATATCCTTGAAAATTCTGAGTTAATTAAGTGTATCTTTTATCAGAGCCTAACATATAATATTTGCATCTAGAAAATGGCCTCGTGGCCTTTAAAAAAAATTCTTCACATTTTAGTCCATATGATGTTTTAATTTGAACACACTTTTTCTCATTGTTAAGTTGCAGCATTAAATAAAGTTCATTTAAAACCCTAAAGTAGATTGCAAATATATTCATAGGAGGTGAAAATAAAGGACGTTAGACACTTACTGAGACGAGACCCTCCACTGACGGCTGCTGCTGCTTGATAAACTTCTCACAAGGTGACAGTGTGTGATCTTCTTTTATTCCAATAGTGAACCGATAGACGAGGGTGGAGACAAGTTAGGAAACTACCTGGCCCCAGCTTCCTTTGCTGGCAGCACCCAGCAATCAGGACCAAACCACAGCAGGTCCATCCGCTTTTTATTCCAGAGTGTTTCTGGAAAATAATCCTAAATATGACCTCATAATAAAATTTTAAAATGAACTGTAGCTTTCTTTTTTTAAAAAAAAAAACTATCTGAAACACACACACACACACACACATACACACACATACGCTGGAACAGGCTGACTTACTCAGTAGGTATTAGGTTTAATTCTGTACCAGCTTTGAATGGAAACATGCATTCATTTAATTGCTCCTGTAGGCATTTCCTTATTTCCTGTTATTGTTAAAATACAAAATAGAGTGATGCTTTGTCTCATAAAAATGTGACAGCTTCTGTCTGCCAATATAAACTAAGGCAAAAAGGATTAAGTGGGGAATCACAAAAGTTCCTCCAAGTAAAGTCATCATTACAGTCGGATCTCTTTTTGAAGAGTGACAGTTTCAGCTCCACTTCAAGGGAATTTAACAAAACTATATAACACTATAGGAAATAAAAGAAGACAAAATTAAAAGCAGGAATGCTGAAGCTGTGCTACACTAAAAGGTCTGGAAGACCACAGGAGACCACTGAAGTGTATGATCACAGAATTTTTTATTTGGTAAAGGAAAAAAAATCTAGCCAGTTCAAATGGATTATGACCTGAAAACATACTGAAAAACCAGCCAAGATCTTCTTAAAGGGAAGAAATAAAATAGTCCTAAATGTCAAAGTCAGTTATTTTAAGATGTCTTTTATCATCTTTATTTTTCTAATTAATTTTGAGCCTGTAAAAACAGGGGAATTATGAAAAAAAAGTTATTCCTCAGAGCTTAATGTTAATTTTTTTCACTCAGAGATCTTAGTAGCCTGTTTTTTTTGGGGGTTTTTTTTGTTCTCTTTCAACTTTTTCCTTTCTTTTTAGAGATTAACCATCTGACCACTGATGAGGTGGTGGAGTATAGGACCGTAATCATTTGCAAAAGGCTTCCAGTCATTTCTCATGTATCTTTTTTGTAAGTAATAAAGCTTCAAACTTTATTAGTATCATTGCAGTTGCATGTATTTTCAATAACGGGGTTACTTTTAAAGTCCTTAAACCTTACATGTATTGGTGCATGGCATTTAAGATAATCCTCTCAAAGCTGCAAAAGGAAATGTAGGGTAGATAGGCTGATACAGCTGCCTCTGCACGGCCTCCCTGAAGTTCCTCATTGCTAGCAGTTCCAACACCAGTTTCCCTTCCTGTCTGACTGACAGCTCAATTGCTCATCGCGTGTGAGTGAGCATGGAGGTCAGGGAGGAGCTCACGAAGGTGTGTGCAGGTGATGATTTGCTTAGACGGTAAAGGTACAGTTGCACTGTAAAGCTTCAGCAATTCTACTTCCAGCAGCATTTCTCACATTCATAGCATAGTTTCGTGCAAGGAAAGTCAAGGTAAGACATATCAGGAAATTACATAACCTGCAAAACACAAATGATAAACAAACCAGGTCATTACATTGATTTATGCCTGTTATTAGTAGCACAATGCACAAGACCTTGGAAGAGAAGCATGCCTTTTAGAGCACTTGGGGGGCTGTGAATCAATGCTGTGAACGGAGGGGGACTGCTCAAGGCTATTCTAAAGGTGCCATGCAGTCACGCACATGTGCTTCATCATACGAGTGACAGCTGAAGCTTCGCTAAACACAGGTCTCCATCCATCTGCTTGTCACGGTTATGCACAGAAAAGAGCTGCTAAGCCACTAAGGCTTGGTCAGTATATTTTATTTCGATCTTGGTGTGTCCGTGAGGTTTCATCAGTCATGGTTGAATTAAAACAACTTAATCAGATTTATGGTCTAAAGATAAAACTTATCTTTAAGATAAACGGATAAAAATGAACAAAGGAAGTTTGCTGATTATTAAACCATGATTCAAAGTAATTCAAAGGGCAGCAACTCATTATCTTAGTGGCCAGTTTTCTGCAATTTGTAACACAATAGGGGCTTTGGCATCTACAAGGACACAATACAATTCTTGGAAGAGGACTTTATCGGTAAAGTAACTCCACAGAAACTCAGTACCTGAGTCAGCACTTTGATATGGCAACTGTTTCAAAAGGGCTCAAAACTATAAAAGTTATTTTAAAGCTGCACAAATCAATATTTTTATATAAACAATGGATTAAATTAATATGTGGAATCTTTCATAAGGTGACAAACCCACAGAGCTCACCTTAAGCTGCATGAGCACTTTAGCGTTTTTGTTCTTGTTTTTTGTTAACTTTATATTTTACCATTTTGGTTCAGTCTTACCACTTACGTGAACCTTTAAGCAGCGAGCAGCTAATATTAGTGAAAAGCTCTGAGAAACTGTATATATGCTAAAGCTAGCGACGCAAAGTTAGCGACTACCTGGTGAATATATTGAAAATTTTACTGATAAAAAGCCAGATATTTCCTCCAAGGAGCTGGTAAAGACCAGCCAGAGTGATATATAAATCAATAAATAAAATGTATGTATTTGATGGATGGAAAAATGGCTCAAATTGAATGCAAATTGCCCTTTAACTGCTAGCTGTATTGTTTTTGCTAGCACTTTTGCTAATGATAACGTTACTCACTTATATTGTTGAAGTTGTTTACAAATTATTCTGTTGCTCACAAGAGGCCAAAGGCATCGTTTAATGCTTAAAAGCTGTACTTAAAGTTTTTTTTAACCCGCAAATGTTAGTAGCCGATGCTTTGCTAAATCAAATATACTATCATGCTAAACAGCTAAAGATACAATCACTTTATTTTAATGCATCCACAAGGCCAAAGGTTAATACAAAGAGTCAGTTAATGTCTAACAACGTTAACACTAAATCCCCAAAGTAGACATCAAAGCTAGAATCTTTTTAATGCTAAGATGCTATATTTAGCATGTAGCTGATATGACATTTCTATAGGACACAACAGTGAATTTTCTCTATATACATTTCAGAAAATCCTTACATAAAGAGTTTTAAACCTTGAGCCACCAACAGAACGACTTCCAACCTTCTTGAACTGAATCCATGTCATTACAGTCGTGTTGTATGATAATCATTTTGAATATGTTTTGTAGTTTGTGTTGTGTGTCTGTAGTAGCCTATAGTACTACAGTCTAGTTATCGAGATGGTGCAATGCTTTGTTCGTGATGACAGTCACCACTCTCGCAAGTTCTGAAGATTCATGCTCAATAAGCGACCTGATCTTCGCAGCTCGGGTCGCTTTCCAGCAGCCTCCACCAATCAGAGAGATCGTGTTTTAATTCAGGATTGTGGAGAGTGTAGTTCTTTTCCACGACATTGCAAATAAAATGTGTTTTGTTAAAAAAAAAAAGTTTGATCTCATACAGACTTTATTATATTGGAAGGTTACAATATCATGCCTCATCCTCAAAATGCCTACGGAGAAGATGAATGGGATTTTTACTTCCACAACATCATTGTTGTGCTCTGTTGAGTCATCGAGATCTGTACCTCAAGGATCATTCTTTCTACGTGAAGTTTTCATATTACTCTCTCTACCACTTGGTAGGTGCAACATTTAGTAGAGGAAATAAGAGTATGTTCGAGACGTGCGTGCAGACACACAGAAACGTGGAAAAACAGACATCAGGATTGTCTGTATGGCCCTGTCTTGTTAATTACTTTCCATTAGAGATGAATCGGCCCACCGCCGTGTGATTGGTCTAACTACCCCGACACCAAACTAAACTGTCATCTGGCTTGGCGATGAGTCAGGGAGAGTTGAGCGCTGGGGCAAACCCTTTACTTTGGTCGGACCGCGAGCGCCTCATTACGACTGAGTGACCTCAGTGACTCCAAATGTCAAACTGTCCCACAACAACCTTCCCCCCCCGACTCTCACCCCAATATTTCCCAGAAGTCCGCAAATCCCGTGTTTTTCATCTCTTTGGTGACGCTGAAAAAAGAAAGCAGCAGCTTTCCATCTAAAAGCATGAGAATGATGCTAATGAGTGTTTCGAGTATCCTAATGACCTTGCGGATTAACTGAGCCCTCATTGAGGTACTTCTATCTGTATGGTCTTTTCTTGTCCAGCCAAGTCCTAAGGAGGCCCTTGCCAAAGCGTAATCAGCAGCCCGTGAAGGCGTCTCTCCTCCATTCTCACACTAAAAGGGAATTTTCCCCTGAATTCTGAATCGGCGTCCATGTCGGATTTTTTTGTATTACTGGTGGAAACCTTTTCAAGGGTGTGCAGAGTCCAACTGAACTGTTGGTGCTTCTTTGGAAAGAATGGGACGCTTATTACATGTTCAGCCGCATGACTGCGCTTTTCAAATCCACGCCAACTAAAAACAGCCTTGCCCGCCTCCATCCTCGCAACTGTTGTCAGTCATTGTTTTTATTGGCTTAACTGAAGAGACTGACAAGTAGCACATGGAAAATAACTAGTGAATAGAATGTGAATAGTTTTTCTAATGATTGTCGAGGTGTTTTGTTTTTGCAGATTACTGTGCGAATGGAATGAGGTGAGGATTATGTGAAAATTAATTTTGACAGCAAGTTTGATCAAGACCTCTGAAAAAAAAAATTTTGGGTGAACTCTTTGTGAGTTTTGTCCCAAAGTGCATTTTCCAAATGCTGCTCCATGCAGCGCTCTTATCACAAGCGACTGCTTCAGGGAACCGTATGACCTCTGATGTTCCTGCATGGTGCGTGTATCTAAATGCTAATTCCACCTCATGCACAAAACACATCTGTGCAAACACGTACAGATGAATGCAGAGGAAAACGGAGCATGAGAGGCTGCCACATTGCCTTCCCTCGCTTGATGAGGCCTAATCTTATCTAGTCTCTGCAGGATGACAGAGTTGCTATTTTAACCCAAACTGGCTCTGTCATTAAAAGTCATTGAAGCTTACTTGTCTCCCCCCTTGTGTTTATCTTTTCCTCCCTGTGCAAGGTGAAAGGTGAAGCAGCACTCAAAGGGAAGCTAAGCCTCTTCTCTGCGACCCCCTCCTGGGCCCTGTCTTTGGTGTTTTCACAAGAAATTAATGATGACGGACAGTCACGCACGATAAGCTGTTGCCTTCACAGGAGAAAGTCAAGCGAAGTGTGGCCTCTTGTCCCACACAGAGCTCCTATATACCGTTTGAAGAAAGAGAAAGTAGGCAGCTGTGGTGAGCAGCAAGTAGAAAGCTCCTGGAACAACTCTTTGCAATGTGATGGAGATGGGTAAAAAGATATCCACACGCTTATATAGCTAAAATTTACCCTGTATTTCCAAAACACAATATCATCTGTTCATTCCAGCTTCACTCCTCAGAAACGCCAGTTTCTTTCAAACTCGAGTTCCCATACTTGTAGCATAACTTTACAGTGTAAATGTTTAGTAGCCAGCCCAAATCTGAGCCCATCATAATGCCATCATCAGGGTTACCTTCAGAATGGAATTATACAAAGTTGTGTCCTTGTGTCACTGTGTGTAATAATTTGTGTATGATTGTAAAATTAACACTGAAGTTCAAATATGGACCATACAAAAACTGCAGTTACATTTAGAATAGTATTAGTTTATGCTAGTCGTAGCAGGCACTTGTAAACATAGACTATATGTAACAGCTTGTCAATCACTAGGTAGGCCTGCCTAAAGCATTCCCTGTGTTATTGTCTATTTTAACTGTGGGATTATATTTATGTCAAAAGTCATGCTTGAGAAAAAATATAACCAAATACAGGTATTCATTCCTCACGTGTAAAATCAACAGCCTGCACATCTGACAGCAACATAAGCACATTTTATATTTGTTCACATTTTAGAAATTTCAATTTGCTCAGTTGATTTTGAAAAATATTTTCCCTTTGTCTCAGGGATGATGTGTTCTTCTCATTATGATGATTTTTAAAATGTTAACCGGTATGTGATGCTGTTAAAGTGCAGAGGCTTCAGAACTTGTCTTTGAACCCTCTGATTTTAAAGATTTATTCTGTTCCACAGAAAGCAATAACTGCTAATAGTTAATTTGGCAAACTTTTCCAAATTGTAAACAAATACAGTTTAAAACAGCTCTTATGCTGCTGCCGTGGTGTAAATTGGTTTAACGCAGTAACCAATCACATTAGGCTCCACCCAAACAGTCAAAAGTCTGTTGATTGAGCCAGCAGGATTCAGCTCAGAGTGATGAGAGTTTCCCGCGAGAGACTCGTTACTTTAGGTTTAACACATCTGAGAAAGGTTTTTATTTCCGTTCACTGCGCCATTAAACATCAAACAATCTGAGCCTAAATGAAGGAATAATAACACATAAGACACAATCACCAGGGCTTATTGCATACAAACAGATTAAAGAGGCAAAACCATATAATTCATGTATCATTTATAGCGCTATAATCAGGGCTAACAGGGAGACCGAGTCTGTAAGTTGTGCTCACGGTACTTGCAGCATCTTAGCTAGCGCTACTGAAGAGGAGTGAAAATAAAGGGAGTAACATGTGGCAGGTAATTTTAAATGCAGTGTTTCTAAATGCTCTACAAATATCAGCAAACACATAAAAAGTGTCTGCAGTTTGTCACACAGTGTGTCTGCCAGCTAAAAGAACAGCTGCTGCATTTCCAGGGAGAGAAAAGAATGAGAGAGAAGTTCACTCGGAGAGGTAAGAAAGAGGACAGGAGAGGAAGAAGGTAAGTAACTAACTTTGTGTAATTCAGAGATTGTATGAAAATAATGCAGTGTAGCGCGTGATAAACAGATCAGCTTGCTGTACTGTATTTACAGTAAAGTTCTGTGTTGGTGCAGTGTCTGTGTTCAGTTACAGGTTACATTAGTGTAGCAGAGATGAGTTTGAATCAAAGCTGCTGATGCTGAGATTCAGTCACTGAATTCAACATTTATACAACCCGCTACTTTTACTTTTTTACTTTGAGTACATTTCAGAGCCTGTACTTTTTTTTTTTTACTTTTACTTAAGAAGTTGAACCAGTACTTCAACTTTTACCAAAGTATTTTATAACACAAGTACTTGTACTTCTAATTAAGTACAGAATGTCTGTACTTTTGCCACCTCTGGTGGAAAATGAGGGTGGACCCCAAAATGCAGGACTCAGAATGCTGAATTGAACTTAAAGGTGATTTATTAGAAAAATGACAGGAACACAGAATACAGGTAACTGGGCTGGGGAAGTAAAATTAACACAAAGCACATGGGACAAGGGACTGTCAAAGTAAAACAGAAAACAACTAGACGGAGACAGAAATGCAGACTTGACACACTGCACAGGAAATAAACAACACAACAAAAACACGTAAGACCAGAGACACGACAGAGGGACAGGACAGACACCAGAACACAGAGACGCAGGGGAGACGGGAACAAAGGGAACTCAGAATGACAATAATGAGCTGTTCCATGGTTTGATACATTCAGACCAGTTATTCATTCTTCTGCATTTACTTCATCACACAGCAGCCATAGCTAACGTAGCATGGAGGGAGCTAACATTAGTTTGGAGGCATTTCACACTGCAAACTGTGGTCAAAGTGAGCTGATGTGAGTGAAAAGTTCAGACGGTGTCAATGCTTTCTCTGTCTCAGTCACCCCTCATTTGCTTTCATTTTCTTTATGTTTGGCCAGAGACTTTATTTATGAAGCTAGAAGGACATATTAAATATTATTTCACTTCAGTTGTCTCCTGTCCTGGATCTCCTGGAGGAAAAAGGAGATATTCCTGTGACTGTCAGTGACAACAGTTTTCAGCCTAATAATCTGAAATAAGAACAGTGCAAATAAATTAGATGAATAACACCAACACATTGTTTTTGATTATTTCATTCTATATATATTTTTTTTTACATTATTTGTCACTGTATTTATTCTTGGCTTGTTTTCATTTATTATTTCACCAATAAATGCAAAAAAAAAACAGTATTATTTTCTATTCTTGGATATATTTATTTGTTAAGTTTACGAAGTAATAAAGCTTACGGCCTTACACATAAAATAATCATTCCTAGTTTCTTCCTCACAGTTAGGGTTACAGGCTATTAATTTAACACTGATATCAGATCAGATGCCCACAGACAAGGTATCAGTGATGGCTCATAACCAGATAAGGCTGGATCGGGCCATCCCTGAGGGAAATCGCTGCATGGGATGAACACAGCTTGTTGCTGAATCTGTAAATACGAGCTCTACAATGAAAAGAATCAGTTGTATATAAACAAGATCCAAGACGCCTTCTTTCAGTGCAGGCTTATTTAACATGGACTGAAGAAAAATGGGAACCTGTCCCATGGTCTGACCAATCCAAATGTCCAATTCTTTTAAATATGCATGATATGCACATCTTAAATACCATTAATGCTGAATGACACATAGGTTTTGGAGCAGCATATGCTGCCATTCAGATGAGGTTTTATTCAGTGAAGGTCATGCTTATTTGTGCAAACCAGCTGAAATCCAACATGACGCAACAATGGAAAACATTCGGCTTTCAAAATGACAAGATTTGGTCTCCTCGTCTCCTTAATGCTTGCAGAATGTTGCAGAGGTGATGCAACACAGTGGCAAACATGTCCCTGTCCCAACGTTTTTGAAAGGTGTTGCTGGCATCAAATTCAAAATCAAAGTATTTTTCACGCTTTCTGGTTTCTGGTTTCTATTTCCATTTTACACAGCACCCTATTATTTTAGAAACAGGCTTGTTCAAAGTTATACAAACACTCATTCTTTGTATCACATTACATTGTTGTCTTATGTTTGTGTCTTCATGGCTGGTAAACCCCAAACAAATCCAGCATCAGTCCTCTGAAGCATTAAACTGTGACATATTTTGCCAGTCATGTGAGAACAAAGGGTGTATAAAATGCTCAGCCACAGCACTGAAATCATCTGGTGGATGATGCAGACAGAACATTTGTTTCGGTGGAGACGATCGGATGGATTTTGTTCCTTTTTTTGCGCTTTTTGGTGTTTGGAGCTTCTTTTAAGCCTCACAGAAATGGGGATTCTGCACTGGACTGTGTTTGAAGATGAAGATCCTAAAGTCATTCTGAGAAGTTTAATCGGGAGGTCGTCTCTGAGGTCATCTGCTGCTCTCTGCCCTCAGCTGTATTACTACATCCAGGGACGCCCTTCAGCTGCTTTTCTCCGTGATTCTCAGGTGACGTTCTAATGGTTCTGCTACCCTGGATACGAACAGCTGAAAAACAGTGGATCTGCTTCATCCTCTGCAGTTTGATTAAAGACAGATCTACTCAGTCACTGTGAAGATGCAGGAAATCATTACACCCTATAACAAGCATTAGCCGGTAATTGCTGGCCATGCTGACACTTGGAACGACTGAAGCGCTGATTGTACCTGAACACAAACGTCTGTTAGCAGTAGGGCTGGATTTTTGTTTTGGGGCATTAACATCATCGTGACATCATTTGGATTAATCAGGCAATGGTTACACCAGGATCATGTATGATTGCACCATATAAAGTAGACTGGCTGAAATGGCAGATATACATTCAAAATTCTGAAGGGCTTCAAGCCAGTGAATATAATAATGATGTGAAGTGATTTGTTGTAAGAAATGTCAAATATTTTTAGTAAGGTCATAATTCAGGTTATTTTACAGATCATGTTCCATTTTCTGTAAATCAGCTGATGCAAAATGCAGTTGTCTGCAGTTCATCAAGGGCATCGTGGGGTCATGAGGTTAGCAGGAGGAAGCCACGTGAAATTTTCTATTATACTGAAGTCCAGCTCTGAACTGTATATTCTTAGCTTATTGTTTCATTGGGAGATTGGTATTTCCTTTGGGCCCCGCGGCTGCTGCTGATACAGCATTCACAGTCCATCACATAGTGTCATATGGAAGTAGTTCAGGTCTTTTCTATTTATTGGCATCAGGTAGTTGCTCTTACTGAGAAAAACAAAGGAAACCATGACTTACAAACTGTACTTCAGCACAGGCATAATCAAATTAAATGTTCGGAGTTCAAAAAAGATTTTTTTTGCTCACAATATTTTTTACGGGATCAAACACAAATAAGTAAAATAAAGCCGTGTCTGTCTCTGAATTTTGTTCTATGAATTAATAATTATCAACTATTTCTTTGCTTTCTATTCAGGTTTCTGTTCTCTGTTCATGCAGTGCAACAAGTTTCAGTAGATTCAGAAGGACAACCAGGCAAACCAAAAAGAAAAAAGCAGATTATGTGCAGACTGCCCCTTTATCTTTTAATATCAGAGATTGCTATCCAAGTAATTGTTATGTGACATTTGGAGTATGTGTGAAGTTGTGTAGTTGCACACGTTGCACTGTTTAATTATGTCACTATTCTTTAACTCAGTTTGTTGAATTTATTTGTCTGCTATATATATATATATATTTGTGGCTAATAAATTTTATTGTATTTTATTTTATTTTATAATTTGTTGCTGGGAAATATATCAAATCTCTTACTGAAGTCAGTTTTTATGCATTCATTTTAATGCCATGTCTGAATTAATTCATGTGTGACAAATATATAAAGAATCAAGACAAACATTTATAGATGAAGGGGGTCCTTTGACCTACACAGAGAAGTAAATACCACTGTATAATAAGAAGTTTGTTTCCTACACTGGAAACTACTTCCTCTCCACCCACACCCTACCCCTTAGACTAAAAAACCCCCTGACAGAAATATAATAGAGTCCCAGTGGATCTGATTCTATTGAGAGAAGGAAGGGTGGAGGAATACAGAAAGACCGACACAGCAAAGCACATCATCTGCGTCCACATATGCACGTTCTCTTTTTATGTGCCTAATGTGATCAAAATTTAAGTAAAGGGGTCCTTTATCAGCATTCACAGCATTTGCATCTATTTCATTAAATTAATACATGTAAATGTTCAGTTTCATTCATCATTCAAAGCCTCAAAACTATAGTGCTTAACACCTTTATTAGACCACCACCCAACGTAAGGTTTATGCAACAGCAGCCGTAAAATAACTGCATTGGTAATAATCAGTTTTTCATGTTTTTGTAACAGTTAATCCACCAGTGTAAGCAAGCTCCTAATTGATATTTTAATACTAAAATATAATTATTGTTGTTTTCCTGTGAATTTTCAAATTTACTGTTTTACAAAAAAGTAGAAAAAATAGTAAAGCACATTATTATTATTTTTACTAAGATGCCAAATTACAGTTATTTACTTGAAAAGTTAGTTTTCCTGAACAGAAAAAAATTGTTTTAGTGGCTGAATGTTATGCCTGATTAATTTCTGACTCAGAGGCGTCCACTGTGCCGGCTCAGATCTGGGTATAAAAGCATGAAATATTTGTGTTTACTTATTTTTATGACAAGCGGTGTAATAAATATGTGAAGCTCTGTATATAGCATAAATGTACTTAAATACGTTATCGCTGTATCAACTTGAGTGACAGAGAGCTGGAGAAGGTGAGATGAGACAGAAGTTCTCCTTTTGTAACATAGATCCAAACAGATGTACAGTACCAGTATATATGCATATATTGGTTTTAATCATTTTTGTGCAATTTATTGCTTTTAAAATTATTGTGCAATTTATTCACATTTTTCAGAAGAAAAAAAATGGCATTGTTGATGTAGAAGTCTCGAAAACTCGTATCAAATAGGACACCCTTGGCCTCACAGGGTTAAAATGATAAGAGAACAGTGGTGATTTGGCCCCTATACCACAAAGGAACCCTGTTGTGTTAGGAGGAAACGCTTTCACACGCACACACAGCCACACACAGAGAAAAGATCCAAACTGACTGTGAGACAGCGGTGACAGATCTCTCAAGCATAATGTCCTCATCGTGTTGCCACAACATTGTCAGAATACCACAGCTCCTCAGCGTGTTGACGATGGAGGGGGGGGCAGAGATGAATGATCAGTCTGAAAAGTAGCAAAGGAATTCAGGGGTGCCTTTGTTTTAGTGGGTTTTTTAGGTTCTATTTTCACTTTAATTTAAAGAAAATAAATGAATGTATTACATTTTTGTCTGTTAACAAATGATCAAATGACTTTGTGTAATATGGAAATAGCTGGTCATAGTGATAAACCCACAAACAATTATCACCTGACTCTGTAGCGGTCCCTTCAGCGCTACAAAATGTTTTAGCATCATTCAGGGTGTTGTTTTGGTTATATAACCGGCATACTTTGTGCATCATTGTGTTCGGTTCTCTCTCACAGCGCTCATCATTTTCAAAAACAAGCTGGTTTTGATGGGAAGTCCTGATTAACCCACTGGAGTCTGCTGGCTTAACAGCAGCCTGAGAAAGTTAACCGAGATACATATGTTCCTCAGAGGTGGGGGAGGCCAAAACATGGCTCGAGTGAGAATCCATATTACATCTATCAAGCGCCTCGGTTACTACATGTCTTCTGGATGTGCCGACAGACAGTTTCTCAAAAAAAAAAACCCAAAAAAACAAGAACAACCTTATCATCACAAGATGATTATCAGTGTTTGCATTGTTGCCCCCAGTGTTGCTGTTTTAACCAAATGTTAAATTCCCTGTAACACAGTCTTGTGGTTGTGATATCCTTTGATGTGTAGTTCCTGTCTGAGAGCGGGCTGGAAACCAAACACAAGCTGAGTTTTGTAGACACCACTTCACACCATTAAGTATCCATTATTCTCAAAAACCACGTTTACATGTTCAACTAATTTACAAAATGCATGTGTAAAATGGTGCTGACGGCCAAGATGAACTTACAATACTGCTGCTGATTGATTGGTCTAACTAACGTATGCGTATGTCAACCATTGTTTAAGTGTTTCTTGACATGCTCTAGTAATTCACACTGAACTCTAATTAGTGGCATTGTTGGGCATTCATTTAGCTGAACTGAATCTTTTTCCTGTTGTCTGGATTGACAGAAGGACGTCTAACTGCCTCTTTATTCAATGAGTGCATGGTTCTGGTGCAGTGTAGTACATCCACTGAGGGCTTCTTCCTATTGTGTTTCCATCAAGCCGATTTGGCAATCCTCCATTTACATTTATGTGAATTATGAACAGTTGAGCAAAAGCATCTTTTCTGAGTCCTCTGCATCGTGCTTCCTGTGGTGCCGCATTAACTCCCAGTGAAACCTCAGCCGGTTGCCCAGGAGCTAACAAGGTGCATAAAGCGCTGCTAGGATTGCATGGGACTGTTTGTTTGTCTGACTTAAGTCTTGGCGGAAAAAAAAGAAGAAGAAATGTTGTCATGGCTTTGGTACTCTGGCAGAGAAGTGAAAAGCTGGCCTGTCACTCTGGATTAGCGCTGTCTCAGTGGGACTTTGATGTGCTCTGACAGCCTCAGATAGCTTTTACAAGCTGGAAGAACATACACTTCCTCTCTGTGTTTAGATCGACTCCCATGGATTGGACAAGCATTCAACTGAATGCATTTACAGTGCACGAGCGACACAATTTAATCAGGGGATTAAAAAAAAAATAGCTGTTGCAACTTATTTGTTTTAGATTGTAAGATTTCCCCCGAAAAGCAACATTCAGTGCAGCTTGTTGTATTATCCTCTCTCTGTTGACTCGGATTGTTGTGTGAGTGCGCTGAAGTAAATTTATGAATGGTATGTGAGAACAGCTTTTTTTCCATTCATAAAAGTTCCTGTGTTCTGTCCTGTAGGTTGAGTTTTTTCATTGACATTCTTTGTAGTTTACATTCCTGTTTGAAACCAGGTAATTGTGTGTGTGCATGTGTGTGTGTGCGCGTGCGTGTGTGTGTGTCAGGCTGAATGGGACATACCAAACTGGATGGACAAGGTTGCAGCAGCAGAAGCACGCAATGCTTTATAATCTTCTGACTCTTGAGTCCATGTATGCACGCAAACACGCCCGCTGACAGATTTGCTGTGCAGCCACAAATACATTTGGAGGGCATTTGAAATTAGCATTGGGAGCATTTTTGGATTTTGCATTGAAATTTTAACTGATAAAAACTATAAATGCATTCATATTTACCCCCCCCCCCTTTTTTTTTTAGCAGTGCAAGCAGCTGCCTTTTTTGCACACGCTTGTAGCCCGTATCTGATTTATGCTCACTAGATTGGAGCAGACGAGGGAGTTCAGTGGTAAGATGAGCTGTCGAAGAGTTATTGTTACATTGCAACCATCACGTGCGGAGGCTCTGCCCTGACAGCTCTCTGTTGCACCATCTTCTCACGAAAAGATCAAGTGAGGGAGGGGAGGATTTGCAGAGCAGTGCAATATCTAATGAAGAATCTTTCAGAAGCAGCTATTAGACGCTGCAACATCAGATGAATGCTGCTTGCATGCATATCAAGAGTGTACTAGAAGCCCATGGAAGAGCTTACTGTACCTCAGTGGGACAGAACCAGAGGTATGTCTATCAGAAGGATGAGATCAGCTCCCAATGAGAGCACAATCAGTGTGTGACTCAGTGTGGAAGTCAGATTATCAGCATTTTTTTACTTGGCATAACTATCAACTTATCAAGGTTTTGTGAGATTCCCAATGGTACTCAAGCACTGTGTTTCAGGTTTGCTCAAATATTTGTTATCTATTAAAAGGCAACAACCCAAAGCAAATTCAGCAGTTTTTGTCCTTGCCTCTATTTTATGCTTTAGAGTGACTTTTGACGCTGTAATTTCCTGGCATCACAATAAAGGATAAAAAGTGAACAGAAAATATATATTATTGTGGAGATTCATACATAACAAATCACTGTGTGTGTGTGTGTGTGTGTGTGTGTGTGTGTGTGTGTGTGTGTGTGTTTGTGTGTGTG
>JAVDPK010001702.1:807174-818345 GCA_034780415.1 Cichlasoma orientale | reverse complement strand
GTTGGTTGGTTGGTTGGTTGGTTGGTTGGTTGGTTGGTTGGTTGGTTGGTTGGTTGGTTGGTTGGTTGGTTGGTTTTCTGAGCAGACAGAAATGACACTGGATAGCTGGAAAGAGAACAAACTTTAGAGGCACTGAATGTCTTTTTGCAGTTGTTTTGCATGTATTTGTCTTCAGTTTACCATTTTTTTCAGTCACTTCCATCATTTATAGTGTATTTCCTGTTTGTTTAGTGTTTATATGGGCGTTTTCATAATATAATTATTGTAACTGTGCATTACAGTCAGAGTATTTGTTTGCTGTTTTGCGTCTTCCTCTCTTTTTATCAGTTTTGCATGTCCTGGGAGTTCATTTGTGTCCCTTTGTTGGTTGTTTGGTCTCTTTCGCATTCATCTGTGCAACAGAGTCTCTTCTTTGTTGTATCTCTTTGTAGTTACTTTCTAGTTCAGCTGATTGACTTTGTACTCCCCAGAGCCCCTGAATCTGTGCCCAGTAGGTCAGGCATGATACCTTTCCTACGGTTATTCAAAATATGTTTAGTTTTGCTTGAATTTGCAGATGGCTGCCCTGAGAAGACAGAATCTGCTGCTCCTCATTTTCACGGAAAAATGATTTGTTGGCTATTGTTATTACTCAGTTGATATTACTGTAATACATAATCCAGCTGCATAGCTTTGCCAAATGCTTAAACTTACGCTGCCTCACTGAGGCACCGAGGCCATTTAGTGATAATGGTGCCAGGCCTCCTCCGCCAATTCAAATAAAATAGTGTTTGGTAATTATCAGATTGTTGATAGTGGCACTGACAGCTTCCCGTCTTGGTCTGTAAAGTCTCGGTGTTCGCATACGTGTGCTGAATTAAACACTTTCCACAGAACTTTGTGACACACCTTTGTTTTCACATGTTTACTCGTTGCTAATCGATGTCAACATCTGCTACCGTCCCTCAACGACGGTGTAACTCAGAAGGACACAAGAACGTGCAGCACGTAAAATCAAAAGCCAGTGATAATCCAACAGTCGTCTAATTCGGGTGTTGATGGGACCGCTGTACGCTCAGTATGTTTGTTACTTTATGGATCCCCAATCTTGTAAACCAATGGGTTTGAGTGGACCTCATTTAAATACCATATGGCGTGACTTCACTTTCATACAACAATGCAATCACTACAGTCTGCATGTTTTTACAAGCACTAAAGTGTGTTAAAGCAATCGCTGTTCCACCCTGCAAAATAAAGAAATGCACCTCAACTGGAACTCGCTGTGAAAGAGAGAGAAGAACCCTGGTGGCAGAGGATAATGGAATAAAACTCAGTGTGTGTCACAGCCTGCATATCCCGCCTACCCCCATGCATCACTTGACATATTTCCTAAAAATGGATTGTCTACCTGTGCAGTACGTGAGATATCCACATTTCTATTTTTAACACCGTTGTGTATTCACCAGTGGCTGCCATTGTGTTTGCACAGTTGGCTCAGTTTGTCGCTCTGATGTTTAGTCGGAAAGTAACCGTCAGGCCAGGTGCAGTAAATAACAATGTGGTGCCATTTTGTCTGACTCTTTTTATCAAACCATTTACAGCTTCCTGGTTTTGGATTTGGGGAGGGACGGGAAAATATCTTCTGCACACATTTCTTACCTACTCTTACATTTTTTTCTGCTGAAGTCAGATGCATTAAGGTGTTTTGTGCACATCTATGACTGACCAGGAAGAAGGACGGGACCCTCAGCCTTGGTCATTTTCATTAATACAGATTTTTTTAAAAAGATTAACCACCGCGTGTTGTACAAAATTCATCCACAAATACTAGTGCATCTCTAAAATTTCGAGTATCATAAAGAAGTTTTTATAAATTCAAAAATGTGAACGTCCCTATTTTCTATATTTTTTCTTGTAAGGTGAAATATTTCAAAGCTTTATTTGATTTAATTTTGATGATTGTGGCTTGCAGCTCATGAAAATTAGGAATCCAGATTCTCAAATGTTTAGAAATCATTTTGAGTTTGAGTATATTACTATTCAAACAACAGAAACGTGGTGTATCCCTCGATCTAGTTCAGGACATGCGACCACAATCGTGAGGAAGACTTGAAAGTTGTCCAGGTGATCGTCGACACCCTCCATGAGGTTATGCCACAGAAGGTCTTTGCTGAACAGGCTGGCTGCGTCAAAGCATATTAATGAAAAGTTGACTGGAATTGAATTGAATCGAAGGCAACGGTGTGACAGTAAAAGGTGCACAAGCAGCAGGAATGCCCACAGCCTTGAGAGGACTGTCAAAAGAAAGTGATTCAAGAATCTGGGAGATTCATGAGGAGTGGACTGAGGATAGTGCATCAAGAGCCACCATACACTAATATCTTCAGGAAAGGTGATACAGCTGTGTTATTCCTGATATCAGCCAACTCCTAAACCAGACATAGAGTCAGAAGGTTCTTATCTGGGCTCCAAAGTCCTTCTCCTAGAGTCTGAAGACAGAGGTGCAAAATCCGAGGTGTTTGGAGTCCAGAGTGACGTTTCTGCAGTCTGTGATGATTTAGGCTGCAATCTCATCTGCTGGTGTTGGTTGGTCCACTGTGTTTTATGAAGTCCAAAATCAACCAGGAGATTTTAGAGCACTCTGTATTTTATTTATATTTTTAAAATATATATCTTTTTTCAATTAAATTATGAAAGAAATTAACCTTTTTTTTCCATTTCTTTTTTTTTTTTTTTTTTTTTTTTTTTACAAAATTACATCTCAAAATATTCTAATTTTTGAGATGCATCAGTAAGGTGTAACAAGTAATGGATGAGGGCTTTTGGTGTGTCTGCAGGTGCAACACAGCCTGATAGAATGTACATATTTACTGTATAACTCTCAGACATGTCATGAGAAACATAATCCAGTCATAGGATTAGGTAATAAGACCCACCAATTATCTTTGCTCCAAACATGGTGCTTCCTCTTAAGAGGCGTTTGAGTCACTAACATCATTCCTGGAATGCAACCATAGTCTAGGTCATCATTAGCTTACTAGCAAAGATAGCAGCCCATACAAACCCAAGCCCCAACACATCATTACCAGCTTATTCATCCTCCCTTAGTCATGGAAAATGATCTAAGTCCTAAAACCATTTGCAGCTTGTACTTTATGTACCTTCAGGACATGCATCACTCACTCAGAACAAATGCAAAAATTCTTATAAAGTATAGTCACCACTAATGCAGGTATGGGCTGAATGTCCTGTGTTTCGAGTCGACGCCCCTCATGTTCCTTAATATGAGAAAAAAGCTCAATTAAAAAAACAAGAACATGGTTACACTTCATTCTCCAGATGTGACACTTCTTACTGTTAGAGAGAGAGAGACATATTCCTGATGCCAATCCAGGCTCATTGTTTTTCTATTAGCTTTTAAGCAGTCCTTCGTTAAGCAAATCTTTCTTTGGCATTTGTGTTTCCTGTGTTTTTAAAAAAAAGTACACGTGAGCTAAAGAACCAACAGAGCATCAAGGCCACAAGTTCAATCATCATAACTTTGTCTGTATAGTCGACATCCAGCAGCTGCCTTTAATACTTTTTGCTGTAATCTCTGCTGGCTGTGTCCATATGTAGCAAAGCAATGACAGATTGTTCTTTAAATATGAGAAGGGGGATTGAGGGACACTGCTTAATGCAGATAAAGTGTAAGCCATTAGGAAGATGTACAAACATTTACTTACATAAAAAAAAAAAAAGAATAATGGACTCCATTAAGGATCTGTTAGTACAGTTCACAGAAGAAATCATAATAACAATGAATGGAAAACTAATTAAAACCATTGCTAAGGAACAGGAAAACTGTGGAAAATCTACTGGCTACTCCACCAACAAATGACGCACGATCGCAGGCTTTACATCGCGCTGCAATCAGAACAATTTGAATGTGACTTGGACTGATCCATGAACAGCCCTCCTGGCCTGCTGTGCCCAGTCAGTCACTTTAGTCCAAGCACGTCAGTGAAGCCCTTCACACCCCCAAACATCTAAAACGTACCTAATTATGGGATTATTTTCCAAATGAACACCAGCACACTGATCAGAATACATTCGCATAATGGCATCGTTAGTGACTTGTGGGGAAAAGTGCACTGACATAGTGTTTACTAGAGCCAGAGGTTTTGTGGGGGCAGTCTATGGCATCCGCTGTGCACAGCATTTTAAAGGACTTTCGCACTGGCTTCCATTTCAAATAGTGACTGATGCCTTTTGGCCTCTCTGTCCTGCTGTCATTACTTCCAATTCTGATTTGGCTGCGGCCACTTTGACCAACAGACACTCCTTATTCTTTTCAGCTGGTTCACAGTTCACATCTGGACATGAAGTACACTAAAGGCAGATAAAACAAAATTGTGAAAAAATAAAAGTGTACCATCCTTATAGTAAAATCTGCACAATCTACTGTTAGGTATACCTACGTTATAGATTATAGGCATTTATAATGCAACAACATCAAAGTGAAAGTGAGAATTTCTTACTTTTTAAACAGACCTTGGTTTTACTTTTTCTCACGTTAGGAGAATCACCTGTGCTGACATATCCAGCACACATTGTGTAACACTAGCAGTTATTCGGACTTATCTTCACGTCTCATCAAAGAAAAGAAAAGAAAAAAAAGGTAAGTTCAAACCCATTTTCACACATGAACTCCAGGCAGTGTTGGGAAAATCAGGTTGCAATATCATCTGTTCATCAGGTTGTCCTCTTTTACAGGTAATATAAAGCGGGAGTCTCAGTCTCAGACACATTCTCGCTTTCACTGAATCCAAGCGGCTGCCAGAGTCTCGGTATTTTCACATGGGCACAATTGCACTTGGACTGATTGAGGATAGTTTGATGTCTGGTCTGCCTGCAGAGCACATTTACTAAAATCAGCTCAATATTCAACTAAGCATTTAGCTCTGGTCTGTCATAAAGCAACTCCTGGGTAAAGTATATGCGTTGTAGTCTTGTAGCCTCAGTTGTTTGTTAGGTGGGACAGTCAGACCTTTTTTTTTTTTTTTTCTGAAAACAGTTTTTTTCTGTGGTTTGAAATAAAAATGTGTGTAGTGAGATAAACCAGAAAATTATAGTTGTAATCCACAATTAGCATTAAGACATTAAGAGACCGCAGTAATAATTCTCTGCAATATGACAAATTGATTAGTTAATTACATTAAAACACTCCATGTGAGCTTTTGGTTTGTTTTTTTGCCATATCTGTTTTTATTTATTTTTATATTACAGTTTTTCTAAGACTCGGCAGCCCTCTGCTCCAGAGACCACAGGAGACTGCAATAGTTTATTTTCATTACCATATTATGATGTGCAAACCAAGTGGGCCATAGCACGGCTGATCATTTTACCTACCCCGGCCAACACCAGATAAACACTGCAGCTGTACCCACTTCATGGACAGCCTGCACAAAGGCACAGGTGTAACTGTCATCACGGTAGAAGTTACAGATGAAAGGAGGAGGTTGCTGCCCGACAGAGAAGGCCTCTTTGTTTATCATTGTTACTGCCATGCCATGCTGACAACAAAGCTTCCCTTTAGCTTCTGCATCCCAGGTCAGAGGACCCGTTCTTCTCAGCCAGGTGAGATAAAAGCAGGGTCCAGCTAATAGTGTCCCTGGTGGGGTTCTGTCACCAGCCCTTATCAGCATCTGGTGTCCTACTTCATGAGAGAGCTCTGTCAAAAGACCCACAGGATGTTCTGCGTGGAATGTGACCCACCAGCGTTTCTGAACCTTTGATTAATGCCTCCGAGTCAAAAAAGCATCTTTAAAATGTAAATATGTACTTTAGGCTCAAGTTTGAAATCATTCACTTGTTCTCTGCCATCAGCGTTTTCAGGGGTGTGTTAATGGGAACTGGTTAGTATAGTTTGGAGCGTGCTTGCTTCCATTGCCCTGGAAACAAAACCCACTTGATCCAATTATGTAATGACATAAGCCATATAGTCGCTGCTAAAAGAAGACTTTTCCAACTCCCTGAGGCACAGGATGCACGAGAAACACGACTCCATGCACAATCCGCATTACTGCAACCAGTTTTTGCATCATACAAGCAAATGTGTGCAATTTGGACATCTATAGTGAAACAAAAATGACATTTGTAATTATTTGTTTTAGAAGATTTCTGTAAGTCAGTGTGAGTCATAACCACAGACAGGCAGTGCGTATTTTTAAAATCTGATAGATTGATTATTAAATGATCTTAATTTGTTTGACAAGCAGTGCAGCAGAACAGAAAAAGACTGGCGGTTCCTTTAAAAGTCCGCCGCGAGCACTCTTTTATTCCACACTGAAATACGACACGCTTATTTTTCTTGCCTCCTGTGCTGAAGTCGTGTGTTGGAGGTGACTGGTGGGTGATCTCACAGTGAACCCATATACGAGGACGGGCAGGAATGACACACAAAATCCATACAGAGTCATGTCTCCTCCACGTCAGTGCCAGACCCTCCATCTGGAAGCCTCTTTGAAACCTCTGCAACTGACAGTGGGGCATGTCATGTCATCAACACTCCGCCCTGATGAAGAGGGGAAAAAACGTCAAATGGAAAGTGTCGAGCACCTATACACCATCTGTTCTCTCCACTCCCTGTGTTTTCAAGCGTCGCACAAGATGATCCAGTCTGAGAGTGCACGGAAAGGTTTTTTTTTTTTTTTTTAATTATGTTCATACATTTTAAAGAAGCATATGCAACACAATAATCTGGGTTGTTGTGTGGTGAGGGGTCTTGGCCACACTTAGTAACCTTAGTACCCCACCCCAACCCCCCCCCATAAGATCCTATGTTGTAATTCTTACTCATTGATTTTTAACAGATTTTAACAAGATGCAACTTGTTAATTTGTGAGCTTTCCGATCTCTGATAAGCAACAGTATTAATTTGGCAGAATAAAAGTGCTTTGATTGGGCAAGAAGACTAGAAAAACATGATGTAAATACATGTATTATTTACCATATGCTGAGCTGAGCTTTCAGTCTGCTTGCATTGGCTTTATATGGATGGACAGTGGCGCATCCTAAAATGTGTCACGCCTGTAAGCTTGCTGGTTTCAGAACCCTGGATAAGCCCCGATCCTGGTTTTGAACAGCCTGGTGTGCTACCTCTATGATATTAAGTGCACACCTTGACTCAGACAATCAGAAAACCAAGTGGTTTATAACTGCTAAACCAGGTTTCTCATGTTCGGTGCAAATGGCAAATCCCAAATACGACTCACAATCAGGAGAAGACTCATAACAGGTCTTTTAATGTCCATGTAAATGTGCTGAATGGATCAACACAGTGAACTAATCTTCAAATAGTTCAGTTTTTCTGATAATTAGTAACATTATACCTAGTAAAGTTCTAAAAAAGGAAAAGAAAGAAAGAAGAGGAAACAGCCTGGTTAAAAAAAAGTTTTGAAATGTGTTGAAGTTTTACTTTCACAAAAATGAAAACTAATTAGGGAAAGCACAAAAAAAAAACCCATATTTCAGCTTGTATCCTAACCCCTCAATCATCATATGGTCCATCAGATTTGTGCTGCGACGTATACACTTTAATTGCATAAACTGAGACATTTTGTCAGATTTTATCATCAGCTTTAAACGGATCAGCGCCAGGTCGCAAACCTAAATGATAAATCACGGGACTTCTCCATGGAAGAAAGTTGCTGTCAGTTGAATGAATCTTTCTAAATGTCACACGAGGGGTTTTTCCAAGGCAAATGTCGTGCGACAACCCATGATGTCAGAGTTTCAAGATTACATGGGAATGTAGAAGTTGCAAATCACCTTCAAAAGTTGACAGCTTTTTGGCTACAAAGTCAACTCTGTTTCCAGTGTTGAATTCAAATTACATTTTCAGCCTTTCCTTTCAGTCTTACTTGAACCAGTGCGACAAAAATCTGTTGCAGCCTTCTTATAATTTCAGCCATATTTGTGCTTACCAAGATTAAAAACTTTAAATAAAACCCAAAGATTCCTACATAAAAAACAAACAAACAAGAAAAAACACTTTGATAAGAGATCAAATTGCTTTTCAGAGACTGGCTGTAGTTGCATGTGTGTTGTGGTTTTCCTTACATGTGTGAGAGGCAAGCATCAAAGCCTCTGATCCACTCACCTGTCTCAGCCTGCCCCATCTCGTCCTCATCCAGTCAGACTAAAAAATTGCCCCACTGGGATACAGTGATGTGATGTAGAATCTGTTTTATAATATATTGAGTGTTACTACTGCTCCATCACACACATGCAGTTTCCTCCATGATTCTCACAATTCATAACACGAATTTCCTCCTCTGTCCGTCCTGGGTTCTGATGTAGGTTTTATCCTACTCAGTCTCAAAGTATAGAAGAATTTTCCAATCATTTATAAATGGGAATAAAAGTCATATTTTGACGACACCTAAAGAGGCGTTAATGTTTAAAAGTGCATTTAAAAACAGAATAAAAAGAAGAAATTTGATGCATGGAAATATATGTCAGCTGTTTCAATCTGCTGGCTGTTTATATCTTTCTCTTGTAAAAATGTGACATTGTAATTAATGTCAGTGACATGCCAGCAGAGCAGTGCCAGGGAACTTTTCAGGCTGTTGCAACTTCTTTGCCATTCTCATGAAACCAACGGTCACAGATTATTTTGAGTCAGAATTACGCAGCATTTTTTTGTTTATTTTAATATCCCGATTCATTCAGGTGGTACATTTCCTGACGAAACAGAAACGAGGATGGGAGTGATCATCCGGGACTGCCTGTAAATGCTACACGATTCCCCTGAAATCTGCGAATTATCCGTTAGTTGGAATTTTCCTGTCTACCTCCTGCAGGAACGAATGCAAGAAAAACAAATGTCCCTGATTTATTATTCCCGTTTATACACCATATTAAACAACATGGTTATAGTTTTTTTGGAAATGACATCACTTTTACCACTTGAAAATGTCATACTGAGGTTATATGACTGGGAAAAAATTAACTAGGCAATTAAATTATTTTGTTGAGACTTTTGTCTTTTAATTTGACCGCTATTCAGAAGATCAAGAATTTTTCTTTGGGAGTTTAATATGCTGAAGCTGGCTTGTTAGATGGCACACTTGATGGTGTAAAATTTTGTGGTGTGTGCCTTTCATTTGTATTTTTATTTATTTGCATTATGTAGCTGAGGGACCCTGATGATGTAATCTGCGCAACTTCAGCACAGAGCTTCGAAATGAAGAAATCTGCTTTAAAAGCTGGAGATGTGGGAATTACAGGTGAGCCTTCAGGAGGGTATATTTAAATCCAGAATTGCATTGTGATAATTGCATTGTAAACATATCTGACTCCAGTCATGACCAGGTAGTTTTTAAGGATCTTTTTTAGCATTTGTTGAAAATGGGAGACTGTAAGATAGTAAAAAAGAAAACAGCAGCAATAATTAACTTCTGATTTGACCTTTTTTCATCACAAAAGTTGCATTTATTTGATGCAGTGTACATTTTTATGGTTTAAAATAATAATTTTAAAAAAAACCACACATTTTGGAGTCCATAAAGTTTGACTTTGTAAGGGTTTTTGTACTCATAATGTGAATAGCATAAATTCACAACCTCCCCCCCTGGATACCAGCTTTGCTGTGTTGATGATCTTCTAGGTTCTCAGTGCTATACTCCAGTGCCCACACATAGTTTGCCTCCCTCCCTGCTGGTGCACTGGTTCAGTGGCCGGTCAGGAGAACTCAGGTGCATCAGCACAGAAACTGGGGCTAGTGGAAGAACTGGCAACCTGCCAGACATCTATGGGAGGTCCCATATCATAAGCGGGAACACTCAAAGTATCCACATTTCAGATGCTAATCAGCCACAAAAAAAAAAAAAAAAAAAAAAAAACAGAAAAATGAACAATTTATGTGCATGTGGATTTTTCAGTAGCCAAGTGATTGAAGCAAGATGCTTAAGATTTTACTATGATTCTGGTGCTTATAGAGCAGACATTGCTATAGGTCCCTAACATAGAATTTACATAAGCTTTGCAGAAAAGCGTATCGCCCGTTGATCACAGAGAATGTTTTGTAACTGCCTGAGGAGGCACCATCCTGCCCAGGATCATGTTATTTTTGTTTGTGTGTACGTGCAGGTTAAAAGGCATCCCTCTACTACTTTGACAAGTGCCATTAGGCACACCAGTGTTTCTCTGTTTAGACTGTAGTTCATGCATTCCTCGGCACTTGATAAAATCTCACATGTACGTGTATATGAGTGTGAGACCAGAGTTTGTCTCTACATCAGAGAAAGGTTTGATGGAGGCAACTTTGCAAAGACACCTGATTTCCAGTTATCCTTTTTTTTTTTTTAACGCAGCAGCGTGCTAAGCATATTTGATCCAAATCTTTCAGAACTGAAGAACATTCAAATATTTAGATGATTTAATGACGCTAAAATGTGGTGTCACCTGATCGCGAGAGGCGCAGATGAAGTGCTATCTTCGCGAGGGGATCCTCGTATCTTTTGACCTGCACAATTCCTACAATGCATGCCCAGCGTCACGTAGCACTCAGAACATGCCTATAAAGTTCAGGTGACCATATTCTCCAGATTAATCTGTCATTAATTATGAGGCGCAGCAGCAAAATCCCTTTAATAACAAACAATCACCATCTTCTTTTGATATCCTAAACTCACCTGTCCCTGTGGCTTACACTTGTCCCATCAAGGCCTGACCCAGAATTAGTCAGGAAAGAGGACAGACACGTTGAAAGCACATACACATACATAAAGAGATCAGGAACACTGATGAGCACCTTGAATCTAAACAGCCAAGTGAGGGTCGCAAGGAAAAACAGGTGATGATAATATCCTTAAAGTACATCAAAAACACCCCGATGTTATATTTCTGTTATGAAAAGTTTGAAAAGAGGAATGGCACCTTTAATAACTGGTCTTTACAGGATATTCGTGACCAGCTGAGAGATAGCGTGTGACTGTGCAGCCACGGTCACCCACAAAGATAAAAGAGGACGGCTGTCGTGCAAAGACGCCAGGTCTCACCGGTCGTTCGATGCCTGCGCTTTCTTGGAAAGAGTGACAAGTGTTAGGGAAATTATTTGCCTCATCTTCCTCCCCTACACACACACACACACACACACACACACACACACACACACACACACACACACACACACACACACACACACA
>JAVDPK010001702.1:795302-807074 GCA_034780415.1 Cichlasoma orientale | reverse complement strand
ACACACACACACACACACACACACACACACACACACACACACACACACACACACACACACACACACACACATCAGAGGGGAAATTCCATCTTTACACTTGTAAGTTTGCTCTTCACTCATCCACTGTTTATGTTTCACTTCCCCTTTTAAGTTTGAGGGTAATAAAAAGAGGTTTGGGATTCATTTGCTGCACGTCTGTCATTTGAGCAAGCGTATCCTTCGCATGCAAGCAGCAGGTGCTGTTTGGGCTGACAGATAAAAACAGATTAGGCCTCTCACACTATGACTTGATTCATAGTTTATCTTTTTTTTTTTCCCTTTTTTTTTTTTTGCCCCAGTTTCTCTAAAAGACACAATTGCCTGAGCTGCAGACAGAACACCCTGACATAACGTGAGAAAGGATTGTTGTGATTTCTGATCAGGTTTGGTATGACAGTACAACAGGCTTGCACACTGTTGCGTGTGAACCTCTGGCTCACTGCCAGATGAGATGGAGTTAAAGGACAGGTTGCATAAGAAGTGAGGTATGTTTTTATTTTGAAAGAGTGTGTGTCACGGAATATGGTTTAAATTAGAAATATGCCTGGTCAGGAGTCACGTAGGCAATTTATTTAGACAAGCGATGACACTGATGGTTTCCTGCTCTATCATCACCTTTTGGTGGAGAAGGAAGTTACAGCCAAAGGGAAACCGTCAAAAGAAAAATATGGCTATGGAAAATGGCACATTGAGTTTAAAACACAATGAGATAATGGAAACATGTAAGGAAGACTGCTATATTATGGCCTTAATATATTATTTAACTAAGGGGCATCAAATATATCACCATATCATTCCATCTAGCACTCTGGAGGGCTTTGCAAATTGGGAAAATTGAAGTGAAGTCATTAAAATATTCAGATTTTCAATCGAATGAAGAGCTAATCATGGTAAGTGATGCCAGCATTATTACACAGAAGTTAAAGTTGAAAAGCATTTCCAGATCTCGGCAAATTGTTTGAATCATGAAGAGCAATATACTATAGTTGCTGAGTTGCAGAAACTCAGTGTAGGAAGGTTTTGTGTTTTTGTAGATCCATTGTGATCAGATCCTTGATTATTTTTATTTTATGTCATGCAAATATGTTCGGGTTTTGCATTTTTATTAAATATTCCCTATATTTAAAAAATATTTCAAGTATTTCACGTAAGTATCACTTGCACTATTGTACTGCTTGCAAATATTTCTATTTTAAGTGGGATGCACAAAGTCTGAATCAAGTTAAAGTACATCTTTCGCACTAACTAAAAAACAGCTTAAATTAGTGTCAGTGCAGAGAGCAGGGTGAGACCATAGAGGCAAAAATGTAATATCTCGTTTTAATAGCGCCATCGTGAGGAAAAACATCGCAATGGCTCATTATCAATTTGGACTACAACTCCCATGAATAGTTTCACTTGGCAGCACTTCCGCAAACGATCTTCGTTGTTGCGTGGAATGATAGAGCAGTGCTACAATTGACAGCATGGCTGTGAAGGCGATTTTGTTTGATTTGGACAACACGCTCATCGAAACGAGGCAGGCAGGTGCACTGGCGATACAAAAGGTGATAAAAAAAAATTGATATTTTTGATGGAAAATTAAAGTTAATGCCTGTTATCTATTTACAGTCGGTGTTTGTAAGTTTTACCGTGTTATTGAAACGAAAGGCCGTAGACTGATGATGCCGTGCCCTATTCAACCTAACAATAAAAGTATTTTAATGTCTATTTTAACTAAGAGTGAGCATATTGTGGGTGTTGTGAACGCGTGCGCTACTGTTGCCGCCTTGTTTTCAGTTTTTTAATGTGATTGGCCGCATACGGAGACCGGGAGGGGCCACTATTCATCTCATCACTTTGAGTTACGGTCAGGACCTTGGCCCAGCTCAGAAATCTTTTGGATTTTCACTCAGTCACAGCATCTTTTTAAAGTTATTCATGATATTTTATAGTAAAATTAATATAAAATGTCAGACACTGTCCAATACCTAAAGGTTGAAGTCACGTGTGTTAGGCTGTTTGAGGTCTTCAGCTTTGTTACTTTTTTTTTTTACTTTAAGCAGCAGTATTAAAACTGTGATGTTGATGAAGCATGTATGCTGACATGCTGACAGTGTTAGTTCAGTTTTTAAACTTTTCCAACCTAGGTCTCATAGTTTTTGCTTCTATCGTGCCATGATGGCCCATTTTAAACTGTGTCAACCACGCAGAGTCTGGCTCTTCTTCACCAATTTTGCTCTTCTTCACCTCTCCTGCTCTTTTGGCCTCTCAGTCTTCTGCACTCTTCATCTCCTCCTGTTCTTTCTCCTGTTCTGGTTGTAAAAACAATGCAGTTATCATGTGCCAATCAAATAATCCAAATCTCTCAGTTTTGGTGTGATGATTAGCTGTTTATCATGTTATCAGTTTATTTTATACACTGGGTCAACCAATTATGTATTTGAACTCATCAAACAGCAGATTGGATTATGATCAGGGTAGGTTGCTCAATCAGTGACGGAAGAGTTTCAGATGTGACTTTTCCTGGTGACAAACTTCACGGTTACCTTGTAATAAACAATTCTTTTATGAGATCAAAGGTCTATTTCTGAATTTAAGCTTTAATTTTCTAAGGTTTCCTCCCATGTGATTCTTACAGCCCAGTGAATTTTTGAAGACCACGTTGGGCATTGATGACAACACCGTTGGCACCATTTGTGACAAGTTCAAGCAGAAGCTCTTGCATGAGAGTTTTGACCAATCAGCTGGCAGATGCATAGATGATGTCCGTATGTGCCACTGGGAGGAAAGCATCAAGGAGACTCTAGGGAGCTGCTCCACGCCTTCTCTGGCAGCCCAGTGTTATTATATGTGGAAAAAAGGTCGCCTGGAGCTTCTCACTATGTCCCCTGAAGTATGCAAGCTCCTAAAACAGCTCCGCAGCAGATACAAGCTGCTACTGCTGACCAACGGGGTGGCCCAGACCCAGAGAGAGAAAGTGGAGATGGCTGGATGTGAGGAGTTCTTCGATGCCATCGTGGTTGGAGGAGAACATCCAGAGGAGAAACCATTCCTCTCCATCTTCAAGTTGTGTTTCAGCATGCTGGAGGTGGAGGCCCAGGACTGTGTGATGGTGGGAGACTCTCTGGACACAGATATTCAGGGGGGCTTGAATGCCGGTGTTCGGGCCACAGTTTGGATTAACAGTGCAGGAGGTGTTGTGTCAGACAGCTCGGTGAAACCAGACTACACTATCACAACAGTGCTGGACCTGCCAGACGTTCTGGCACAGCTGCAATGAGGATAACCAGTGAAGAATGAATTAGTTTTACTTGGAGGTTGTGGGAATTTTTAACTATTGATATATTTAACTATGACTACTATTGCAATTCATCTTCCAGTTTTCAACAATGTGCTTTTTGATTTATGGGTTCTGATGGGATTTTTTAGCATTACTGCACTGAATTAAGTAATCACATTAGTTATAATTATATTATTACCTCAGTTGCAAAGGTTCTTCAGTTACCTGCATAGGGGGAGGGGTCATGCCCCTTTTTTTCCTGCACACTTGTGCTACAATCAGCTGATTTCTGTTTGTGTGCAGGGAGAAGGAAAATGGACTTTTGAGGAGTGGTGATTTGAACATTACTTTTATTTTTGCTGCATTAAAGAACAGGAGTGCAGTGGTAACCTGCAAACTGCGTCCAGGATGGAAACAACTGCATTTAGACTGCTTACACAACATCATCTCTTTGCAAGCATCTGCACAGACAGCATGCAAATGCAAAGTAACGGTGAAGAACAAGGAGATGTTAAAGGCGAGTGTATGCCGACTCCAGCATACCAGCCAAACCTGTTCTTCAACGGGTGACAAAGGCAGCAACGAGCAGGCCGCATTGTAGCCTCCATTTCAACATTTCTACAGTAGAATCGCAGTGCTGCCTGATTTGAAGTCTTTTCGGGATTGTTTTTAACTTTGCTCTGTGTTCATACTTAAACATTAAAATGTGTATGTCCTCGTTAGGACAGGGTTTTGTGCCAGTGTGTGGGACTGCAGCCTGAGGTTTGTATAGGAGGCTGGTAAATATGTGACAGGCATTTTGAGTAATGATCCCAACACTGTAGTCAACTCTTTCATCCACAGCTGCTCACCCCTCCCCCGTTTCCAATATTGTGATAAAATTGTTTGAGCCAGTTTTAACTGGATTTTATTTAATCAAGCATGAGACATTTTTGTTTGAGTTGTGGGAAACGGATTCTGTGCCTTTACCATTTCTACTGTACCACTGATAAAGGAATGAACCTGAACAGTTACTGAACAGCATTATTTTTATTAAACACAGAATAATATTAACCAGGGTAACCCATGCATTCCATCGTACATTCATACTTGGTCATGATTTGGGGGCTAATAAAACTTAACGGGGAGATAAACTGTGTGTAATTGTCTTCTGTGGTATGCATGAGTCAGGCAGCTTTACTGACACCCATCTGAACAAAGTGTGCACACAAAGCAAGACGTGAATCTTTACTTCCTGCAAAATTCACTTAACTTCTAATTTAACTTTGATGTTCATTGCAGCAAGCTCAGCTACAAAGTAGCGGAAGACGTAAGGAACGGACACCGAGTCAATAGAGTCACTTTTGCCGCACAGGGTGCAGACAGTCTTACGGTGGCGCATGGCCGACCAGTGGGGGGGCGGTTTCTCTAACAGAGGGGAGAGAAGGCTGCCACAGTCGACGCACACCTGAGCCACTGAGCGGTCTGAGCAGTTGAAGAGGCGATCGTGAAGCAAGAATGAAGAGCCGTGAGCCAGCAGGGCGTCTCGCTCCATCTCCCCGAAACGGATGCCCCCCTGGATGTTCCTTCCTCCTACAGGCTGGTTGGTCACTTTGTCTCGTGCTCCTGTGGTCCTAACTTGAAACTTGTCGGAGACCATGTGACGCAGCCGCTGGTAGTAGACGACACCGATGAAGATGTCCGCCTCTAGCTCCTGACCGCTCAGTCCGCTGTACAGCCGCTCTGTACCATAGTAGTTGTAGCCACCCGCCCGAAGCAGTTCACCAAAGTAATCAAGCGCGGAGTTCTCCTCGGAGAAGGTGAAGGGAGTGGCATCGTGGCTGAGGCCGTGCAGGGCGCCGGACTTACCGGCCATGCTCTCAATCAGCATCCCGATCGTCATACGGGAGGGGAAGCCGTGGGGGTTGAACAGGATGTCCGGAGTCATGCCGCTCTCTGTGAAGGGCATGTCCTCCGCCGGCCACAGGCGGCTCAGGATGCCCTTTTGACCGTGGCGGCTGGCAAACTTGTCGCCGATGGTGGGATTTCGTGGCACGCGTACAGTGATGCAGACGCGTTTAAAACGGCCTGAGCCACTGTCATTACTGCAGATCTTTATATTGTCAACAACGCAGGCCTCTTGGCTCCTGCAGAGAAAAGAAATCAAGACTATTTGAATTAATCTGCCACAGAATGCGATCAATAAATGAAAAATAACCACACTGCTACAAAAATATTGATGCGTACTTGTAGTAAGTGACATAGGTCTGCCCTGTGTTGAGGTTGATGTAGCTGTAGAAGGGGTCTCCATAATGAAGTGTTGATCCAATGAAAGGCAGTCCATCGGCATCCAGTTTTTCTTTCACTTTAGGATCACCTGGTTTGGTTCCAAACACCACGCTGTCGTCTCCCCTCACCTTGTCTGCCAGGTCCACCAGCTCCGTCTTGTAGATACTTCCGTGGGCAAACCCTCTCTCCCATGATGACTTGTTCACAATCTAATGAAATCGCCATGTGTCAGGATTTCCTTCTTATCAGGAATAAAAATAGAAAACTATATTTAACTCACCATCGCGTCTTCCATGTCGTAGCCTGTGTAGGATATGACGGCCACAATGGCGTTGGTGCCGCTGGGGTAGTTGTCCAGGCTGTAGTGGTCGTACATATAAGGCCTGACTAGCGGGCTCTGTGGGGTCTGGAGTCGGTACAGCTTGTTATCAGAGCGATCCGTGAATGAGTGCAGGGGGAAACCCATAGTCTGCTTACCTGAAATAGTTTGATGAACAACATTTCATAAAAAGGCCACAAACTCAAAATGTCAAAGTATTTAAATAACCTACCCATCTGACACTGGTACATGTTCCTCGGGCTCTGGTTGTGGTCTGAGTATGGGATGAAGTTTGCCACCACACTGAGCATACTGTGAGGGAAGAGCTCCTGGTGTGTGGTTACTCCTGGTTCGATCTCATCCTCCGAGATTCCAACGTTGATGTAAAGCTGCCGCAAAAACAGAAAAGACGCCCGGACTAAAATTGTGCTCTTACAGGTTCTACAACCTCTTTTTTTTTTCTTTTTAAAAAAAATATATATATATATCACACTTTTAAACACATTACCTGTTCAAAGGTGCCAATCAATTCTTGCTTGCCAAAAGCCAAGTTTTGTACAGGTCGCATCATGCGGCAAGGTGTTGTGAAGAGGAACAAGCCTGGATATAAGCTGGCCTTGCCTGTTTTGGGAACCAGAACAATCTCTGTCCAAGGAGGGATCATCTTCTCTCTAAACACCTGGAGGTACACGATTTAAATATCAATTTCCTGCCCTGTTTACACAGGTGACAACTAATATCTTAGAGTTAATATACCTTGAACCTGCAGCCAAAGCAACAGACAGTGCACAAGAGAGGTGAAGCAGAGGGTGCAGGCAGGGTGGAGTGGCTGGAGACGAGTGTCGGGTGATTTGTGACAGAATAGCAGCGAGAGTGAAAGGAAAGGTTTATAAGATGATAGTGAGACCTGCTGTGATGTATTATTTGGAGACGGTGGCACTGACAAAAAGACAGGAGGTGGAGCTGGTGCCAAGATTTTGGTTAGGAGTGACCGGGATGGACAGGATCAGAAATGTGTGTGTGGTGCTGTGGCGACTCCTAAAGGGAGCAGCTGAAAGAAGAATATACCTTGAACCTGCGCAGGGACTCGGCCACAGCTGGAGCTAAGTCGGTCTCCACCCAGCCTACAACAGCACCGTCCAGAACCACAGGGTAGCAGTCTGAAAAAGCCTGTCCAGGAGTTCCATCCGGTGGAGTAACACCTAAAACACCAGATACAGCAAACGCATTTCAAACCAGTGCTACATACAGAGACTTTACCTGGATAGGTATATTAAACGGCTGCCTAAGAAACTCTGGCTTCTTATTTCAGCGTTATTTTTAAAATTACATAAACACAAAAGCAATGCTGCCATGCATTCATAAAAGCATGGCTGCGTCTCTTATTTGCACGCGCCCACCACCCCCCCTCCTTTATAGCCACAAATCTATAGAATCTATTTCTGTTGTAAACACTGGACTCGTTTTTGGTCCTAGATACGTTTGTAGGACAGCTGCCTGAAGTTGGTGCTCACCGAGCGAACAGAGCAGAGCAGGGAGTGACACGGTGGCCAATGTCAGGGCCACAATTTCACAGCTGGCTGTCATGTGGTTCATGAGTCCGCAAGGCTCTCCGTCCGGAGTGTGGACAGGACACAGGAAGCCCCAGGACTCGGGCAGCAGTTTACGCACAGAGGTGGTCCTCATCTTAGCGAACGCTGCTCCTCTGTGCACGCAGCGGAAGTGAGACAGGTAGCGAATGAAGTTAAGCTTGTCGGCCACCACACACAGGCCGGTGTTTTGTAGCATGCCGAGACCTGCAGAAGGACGGAGCGCATTTTTAAAGCAATGAATATTTTAGTGAATTTTCAAACCACAATGTGTACTGGTAGCGAGTTCATGGATAGTACCTGTCTTGGAGTGGAGGTTCCCAGTGGCCAGCAGATATTCAAATGGTTTGGTCAAGTCGCTGCCCATGTTGAACATCTTCATCATTATTTCAGTGCTCCAGCTGCCAGAGAGTTTGCTGGCTCTTTTGTCAAAGGACAGCTTAACAGACACCAACCACGCGGTCATTCTCTCCTGTGAAAAGGTTTTGGTGGTTAAATCACACGCCTGAAGGTTTAAATGGAAAAAGTCATTTTGTGTGACCACTGCAGATGTGGAACTGCCAGGTAAGAGGGAAAGAGGAAAACAGCAGAGAAGACATGGATGTAATGAAGGATGCTAGGGATAAGGTGGGATGGAGGCAGATGCTTCACTGTGGCGACCCCTGAGGGGAACAGCCAAAGGAAGAAGAGGAAGACTGGAGATATGAGAACAGAAATGTTCCATATTTAGATTTCAGCTCTCAGTAAAGGACACTGGATCTCAAGGTTTGCTTTATAAAGTGCCAATACTTGTGTTTTAACAGTATCAGTGCAGTTGCTCCCGCTCAGCCAAAGAGGAGGGACAAAAACAAAAAAATAAATGGAGATTCTTGCCTTCAGAAACATGACGTAGAGCTGACCGGGAGTGAGCACTTCCTGGCACATGATGCTGTCAGGGTTTTCTTCCATGCACTCCTGCTTGGCAAATGAGAAGAGCTTCCTCGTCATTAGACAGAGCAGGTAGAACTTCTCCACGTCTGACTTCAGGTGGATGCAGATACACTCACTGAGCAAAACAGAATGAGATCCACTTTACTAAATATACTATCAAGCACGATGCAGAATGGTGTAAACTGTATCTGTCCCCAGAGCTTACTCTAATAGGAAGCTGGCACACTGTTCATTTGTGTACCACTCAGGAAGGTTCATCTTAACCCTGAAGCGCTCTCCGAGGTAAGCGAGCACCTTGCTGCGGGTGGTGCAGCCCTCCTCCATAACGATGCGCAGCATCTCAGACACACAGGTCTTGTAGAAAGAATTGTCTTCGCGGCCTTTGATGAGCTCCTGGTAGATCTGAAAGTCTGTGAAGTCCACCAGGGCCTGAAGAACACGAGAGCAAATGAGAACGAGAAGAGTCGATGCGCACAATACATTTACCATAATCTGTTCTGTAACGAATGC
The DNA here is from genome assembly GCA_034780415.1 of Cichlasoma orientale. Classification (NCBI taxonomy): domain Eukaryota; kingdom Metazoa; phylum Chordata; class Actinopteri; order Cichliformes; family Cichlidae; genus Cichlasoma; species Cichlasoma orientale. The sequence continues at coordinate 798,157 of JAVDPK010001702.1, read as the reverse complement.
TGCAGGCTTATTCACCTTTAATGCAAAGCCCAGCGGGAGGAAGAAGAGCTCTTTCTGGTAGACAAAGTTCAGCATCACAGTCCCATTTTCCAGATAATGCAGGTTCATGTTGATTGCTGTGTGTTCCTCTCTCACGCAACGCATAGAAATGCCTGTGAGAAGAAAAAGCCAGTGAAGACATGCAGCTCTATATATTCAGGCGTGGCGTTATTACTGCGCGGTTTACTTTAAAAGTTATACTTACCGTACTGAGTGTATCCCTGACCCCTGTTCTTCCACTTGGGTCTTGACATAGCGATGGGATAGTTCCTCCTCGGCATTACCAGCATGCGGATGACCTTCTCAATTCCATTCACGATGAAATAACCTCCCATTTCCTGTCAAAGATAAGGTTAGTATTACAGCCACATATTTGAACCATCCCTGCTCAGTTTACACGTATGATTGCCAAATCCTACCTCGGCTTCTTCGTGATGTTCTACGAGCTCTTTGGGAGTCATGCCGTGCAGGTTACACAGCTTGGACTTCACCATGATGGGCACATGACCCAGAGACTGCTTGATGATACCTTTGGGAACTCCATTGATCGACCAGCTGATGTCTGCCTGAAATGCAGCAACACTCATCCAATCAAAATGGACTGTTTTAAAACTCTGCCCTGAAAACAGCATGCCTTAGCCTTACCACTATTTTTCCTTTGTATGAGCACCTTCTTCCCCGGCACTCCGCCGGGAACACCTTCATTTCCTTGCAGATGTTCCCTTTGGCAACCACTGGGTTTTGGATGGTGGCTTCGACAAAGGTGAGGCTGATCCTGTCGTTTTTTGACATGAACTCTAAGGGGGGGATGGCCTGGGAAAGTGAGAGATTTTTGTAAAGGATGAGCTGTGCTACAGTAGAAAGAGCAATGAAAAGCACCAAAATAGACGTGGCTGCAAGAGGACGTTTAACAGCAGCTTTCAGAGCAAGGAAAGTACTCCCTTCCCTCAGGTAACCTAAGTCCACGGTCATCCTAATTGCATTACTTTATTGAGACCAGCGTTCAATTGTTTGGGAACTTTGAAGAAACTCTGGCTGACCTGCACAACGCGGTTGAGTCCGTGTGTGACAGCCTGGTCAAACGACTCGATGTGAGCTCTGGTCAGATCCTGGATAGCAGCATCTTGGGTGTCCTTCATCCGTCCGAAGCCTCCATCCGTCAGATTTTTTAGACTCGGACCTTTGGGAAGACTGCTCCACTTACTTGAAAAGTCCATGCTTGCGCTTGTTTACCACATGTGCATGGCTGACACAGGAAGTTCATCTGCTACACAGGAAGAGAAACCTCTTCTTCATCTTTGCTGTTATATTGGCAGGTCGACTCTCTTACTGCTGGCATAGCGCCATCCCGTGGTCGTGGTTATGTCAACGCCTACGTTTCAAAGCTCGCCATGGTGGTCATAGCTGGTTTGAAGCAGTGTTGACGCTGTTAAAACATCCAAAAACGTGATGTCTGAGTGTGTCTGCTGTCTCGTATTTAGCTGAACAGCACAAAGAGTAAAAAAAAAAAAAAAGACTGGGTCCCGCTCTATTATTCAGGCTGCACTACAGCGTCTATTCACAGGCGCGATCCCACTACTGAGCGGCACGGGGGCTTTGACCTGCTCCGTTTCCGACCTGGGCCTACAGGTGCATCAAAGCCAGAACAAACAGACTCAAGAACAGTTTCGTCGCCAGAGCAATCACCACCCTGAACACACACTCTCACCCATTCTAACTGTGCAATACCCTCATCTCTGTGCTATATTATAATACTCATACTGAACAATATCTATCACTCCTATATTGGGTAATATCCAGTATTCATCCACTAGTGCAATATTCATTCACCAAATGCAATACTCACATCTTCATTATTATATGTATACAATTATTTTATTTTTTACAACGTATATATGTTTATCCATTCTCTTATTTTCTGTATTTTTTATATATTTTATTTTCTGTATATTTTTAGAAGTTCTAATTTACATTTTAGAAAGTCTGACTTTCTATTGCATGGCACTGAACAGGAGTGGCCCTCCAATCTCATTGTACAACCTGTATAATGACAATAACGTAATTCTATTCTATGATGTCACTATGGCATCATAGAATAGACATCATCATAAATAAAATAAAATTGAATTGAATTGAAGTAATATTCTCTCCATAGATTTCTAGCTTATTCGCCTGAGTGATGAGAAAGGAACAGTGGGCTCCTGCCACAAGGAAGCATTCATTCATTCATTCATCCATTTATTTGTTGGTCCACCCATAATTCATAATTAATCATTTAATCAAACTTGCCACAATGGTTACCTAATGTCTCTTAAACCAATGTGTGCTCCTCAGTGCCGCGCAGTCCTGAAAATACTTGAAGTCACATGGCCCAATCTTGCATTCTGATTGGTTCTAGGGACATGCTAATCTTCTAGCTAATCTTGTGAGGAGTAAAAAGCCTGAATCTTACTGAGATACATATTTGTCCCTCAGGCTTCTCCCTCACTTTCGTTTCAATAGTTTTGGCAATCTACTTGCAGGAATTTGCTGACATCTTATTATATTGAGGCTTTGATTATTACTCCTCATGTTGAGGCGATGATTGTTGCTCTCTCATAAATGCAAAGAAGGAATCCACAGTACTGAACAGGCTGATCGCACTAGCTGTGGGCTCCACTGATGCAATGTGTAGCTTCATTTCCAGGCAGGTGCACCTCAGATTAGGGCATAGGATACGTTGCAGGTTGTAGATTTAACACAGAAGTATAAATTTTCTGTTACAAAGCAGCTGGGCTATCAACAAAAACTACCCGATGCTCACATCAGAGGTATTC
>JAVDPK010001702.1:761714-795202 GCA_034780415.1 Cichlasoma orientale | reverse complement strand
TAACAGCCCCCCCCCCCCCCCCAAAGAGCCAGAGATATCCAGGGATAGACCCAGGAACCCCAGGCCACCCGCAGCCCCTCACGGGCACCAAAGACCGAGACCATGCATCTCGATGACAACCACGTGCCTAACCCAAGAGGAGGAGAAGAGCGACCCCAGCAGGGTGCCCCGTGGCTAAAGGGCAAGAGGCCCACAGCGCCGGTGACGACGGGTCAAAAATATAATTAGAGATGTCTTAATTTACTAATACGTCTAGTCATAAATCAATTTCAGATATCTGGAATGTAAGTGTGATAAACGGATTTTATGTTAAAACGGCCGGCCATAAGCAATGGGACACCCTACCAGATGGGACCAGGTTTCAGCATCTATGCACAGTGTGGATGCTGCAGGGATTCTAAAGAGAATGACTTATTTAGGCTGTGTTGCTAGAAGAACATACTCCATCAAAGGTCCCCACTCACTGGTTCATGTGGATACAAACCACAAACTTATCAGGTAACCTTTGTGTATAGTGTATGTTTATGTGCTTTATATATCCACACAATACATGTAGGTTATATGTAAATATTGTCTTGTGAAATAAATGCAAAAAGAAGCTTATTAAATAAAATGTGATGGTTGTGATGCTCTGTGTACGTTTAGGAAACAATCTCATTATTAATGCGTGTAATAATCTCAGATTTGCTTCCCATTTTTGTTCATCAAACCTGAGATTTAATCACTCATCTTGCATTTTGGTACATCTACATTTTGGCAAACTTTTTTTTAACTTAATTTATTTCAATGTGGATGTTTCCTTTTTTAGTGGCACTGTTCTGGCTCCATAGGGTGCACCCCTCCTTAGGCGACCTGGTGCTCCCGAACTCCCCCAGGAGCACCATATCGATGCTGACACCCAATCGGCATAGTCCGCTGCAGCTCAGAGCTCCAACGATCCGCCAGCCTCAGCCTCCTAGTAACTGGGATTACAGGCGCGTACCACCGCACCCGGCAGAACGGCCATTGACTGATACAGGCTTTGAGCTGTCACAACATGACGTCATCAGGGAGCAGGTTCTATCCAGCAGTGAGATAGCTCACTGACAGAGTTTGATACCTCAGAGAGTCGGTGCTGCAGACAGCAGTCAGTAACGCTAACCTCACAGTGGTGACAATAAAAACTGGACACGTGAGAAGAGGGTCACTGTGAGCACATTTATTTGAACACTAAAGAAAAGTGTCTGGGTGATGACTTTGTTTTCTCCCTCACACGCTCATTCAGTTACTGAAAAAAAAAACCTGTAGGTTTACTGTATTCACGGAAAGTTTTCTTTTCTCATTGAAACTGCTGAAAAGCATCTTATGAGTCATATACAGTACCTCACAATTAAAGCTATCTCTAGTGTTACTGCTGGTTCCTTAAGCAATAACATTTCTATAATAAAGGTCAAAGGTCACACATGAATTTTTTGACCTGATAATATTTTTAAAGCTCTTTAATCGTTTATGTAATCCAAAATGTAGCCGAGTAATCTCTCAGTGATACAGGAGCCTTTGGTGCAGTGCACTTTTTTGGAGTTGGTGTGTAATTTTGTGGATGTTAACTTGCACAAAAGGAAGACCCAGATGACACAGAGACATCCAAAGCACACTACACGGAGTGTGTGTAATGTGTGGTGCGTACCGTCATTATGATTCTGATGGCGTTGCTCTCTTATTTTTATTTTTACACACACAGTCCAGACACGTGTGCTGCACATTCCTCTCCACGCCCCTCTCTGAAGACTTCATATATGGCAGGTGATGGAACATGGTAAGTGTGATGGCCTGCTTCTTTTTATACTGCACTAAAGGAGGAGCACACCTTTAGGGTGTCCCCTTCCTTCACTTCTCCTACACTTTCTGCTTGATACATTGTACCAGCTCTAAACTCTATGGATGGCCCAGGGCATTCTTGTTTTTGAAGAGCAGAAGAAAGAGTTAGTGATCATTCCCCTCTTGAATGTCTAATTTTGGACAGAACCGTAGTGGTACTTAGCTGGCACTCTTCCGCTGAGTGGTTTTGTAACTTAAGAAGGCTGTGGTGGAGCCATGGATGGCTGGTGAATCTAGGGGTCGCTGAATACAGGAGTTTCAGTTCATTATTTTCCTGCCCAAAATAAACTTTGCCCTAAATAAATTCCTGCATTAATTTTACAGTTATATACAGCTGTGGTCAAAAGTTTACATCCACTCATCATGGGCATTAACGCCATGGTAATTTGGGGCTTTTAATGATTTTTTTAAACTGTTCTTTTTCCAGAGTGAAATGATTGTACAGCATACATCTTTAATGACAAAAAAACAACAACAAAACAAATAAAAAAAAACAAGAACTGTGTGCAAGTTTGAATTTATTTTGTATTTTCTCCATCCATAATATGTTAAGTTTTTATTAAAAGTAGCCCCAAATATGTGTTTATGGTTATATAGCATGTGAGATCACATGGTCATGCAAATAACTCAGTGGGTTGTAAAAAAAAAAAAAAAGTCTTAATCTCAAAAGTTTCATTTCCTGTTTAAATAAAGTTTAAAATTAATTCCTTCATGCAAAGCTAGTTATATTCCCCTGATTTGGATGTTGTAGCTCCACCTCGTGAGGGCAAAGTAGGTCAACTCGCGTCCACGTGAGAAGACAAATTTCAGAAGAGAAACCCGAGAAAAGAAGAAGTAATAAATAAAAATAGAGCATGAATATGTGTGTGTGGTTTTGTCTGCATGTTTACCTGCACACATGGACTTTTCCCATTATAAAAGCAGCTACACCAATCAAATGGATTACACGCACAATACTCTCTCTTTTGGACTGATCTGTGAGGCATTCGAAGACAAGTCAAAACACATTCGTAAATGACCAACCGCAAAATTTAGAAACAAAAACTGAACTTTTATTAGTGTCAGATTTTTTCAGCATCCACGCAACACAGGTCTCAGTCATTTCTGAACTCGGTGTATCTCATCTGCAAGCTGAATTCACAAGACTCTGCTTCCCCTCATCACCTTCAGTGTTGCCCAGAAGCCAGAAATGTATATTAGAAATGCAGTCCAACATTTGGAAGTGCAAGAAGTGTTTGCATGACAGAAGCTTGATGACGGTAACATGTTTTATTCTAATAATATTGTTTCTGATAAAGACAAATGTTCATGCAAGATTTCAGATAAATCATCACCCAAAAAAAACCAAAACAAAACAAAAAAAAACTAAAAACAGCACACACTCCTTTCAAATCACAGCAGCCGAGCACTGTGATGATAACTTCTCGGCCTGTTTACTACAAAAGGTGTAACACTGGAAATGCAGCAGGATTATCTTTGGTAAAGATGAGGAAATAGAAATATAAAACACACAAGGAAAACAGGAGAAAATGAGTCATATGTGCAAAGAAACTCTAAGAGGAAATGACATCACTGAGGTTTTGTAATGAATGAGGAAAATTTACCCCAGTACAAAGAAATTAAGGTGCATTTAAATGCACTCTTTTTTTTAAACCAATGTATAATTCCCTCTAAGGCACCCTTCCCTTTGATGGAAATGTCCCTACAAATTTAAAAACAATACTGAGAGTTTGCTTTCTACAGTTCCCGCATCAGCACTGACTAATTCACTCCTTCTGCTAAATTCTTTAAAACCTTCAAACATCCTTTTAACCGCAGCAGGGCTCTTTCATGTTCTCAATGACTGGGATTAATCCACCTTCATCCCACCGTCGGCATAGCCCGCCCTCCATCTATTCCATCTTTCTAACCTTCAGCCACTTTCACACCCTTCAGTCTTCTTGTAAACACAAACACAGTAATTAAAAACAGGGAAACAAATTAGCCCCTGGAAACACAACTAATGTGCAACTGACAACAATTTCAGCCTAGTAAAAGAGAACAACTGAACAATCTGTCATTTTCTAACAAGCAGCAACACAAACTAGATTTGACACGTCATCTCGGACGGGAACACCTCTAAGATCTCGTCTACTCACAAAGAGATTTAGTTCACATAAAAAGTCAAATATTTAAGGACCCCATAAAGCAAAACAAGACCAAGTTCTTATGAAATTGCGTGCTGTGACGTCATTACTGTCACCGACTCTTCTTTGGTAATGACACACTCGCCACAGCGTGTTTTCCAACAGCAGGGGAAGAAGCATTTCGTCGGCCTCGTAATCGCTCATCAAAGCTTCATTTCATGGGGTCGTTAAATGTTTTAAACAACCAGTAAGACACTCTGTACAACCTATTCTACGTTCATTTGAACAGCTCAATAACAAAACCCACACGACACTTTACAATGACAGTCTAGCTTTTCATACATCAGAAATAAAACAGAGGGTTCTTTACAGCAAACAGAGCTGGGGGGGGGGGGGGGGGTATGCTACATGCTTTCACACAAACATGCTCTCTTCAAATCACATAAAACAAAGTGTCTGAAATATTTGCTTAAAGAATTATTACAGAATAACTACAGGGAGTTTTCCCTTTTCTCTTCTAGCAGACTCACTCCTGGGTTTACAGCTGAAGCACAGCCTCCCTGCTTACTTGTGCCACCCAGCTGCCCTGAATCTAACTATTATGTAGCGTCCACATGGTCAAGTCGAGAGGAATGTTCTGTTTCAAGGCCGACCTTGACATCTTGAATGTTTAGCTCATCAGACACGCAGTGTTAGCATAACAGAGTTTAACCTCATCGGTCTCTGGAGCTGCTTGATCATTTCTAACATTTGCCAATCAAACTCGCTTGCAAGTAAACTATAAAAAGTGATTTGAAAAAACCAAGAAGTGTCTGATGAGAATTAGCACTCAAACTTCCATAAGTTCACTAAGATGTCAAATGTCTGTTTAATGCTATTTTTTGTGGACCGTTGTGTTTTTATTGAGCAACAGTGCAAAAGCTTTAAGAACAAGCACAACTCACTGTAACAGAGCAAGCTAACTGGCAGTCTTTTTAAGGGAGAGTGGTTGGAAATGTAAGGCACTACAGTCTCAGTTGGAGCGTCTCTGCATCTATCACAACTCCATCAATCTGCTCAGGGAAGTCTGTCATCGTTCAGAAACTCCGAAAACATTTGCTAACCAGTTCATTGCCATCCACGCATTCATAATATGCATAATCAGGACAGTGCGGATCATTCCTGCGGTTCAGAAGTCCCTAAAGAGAAAGTCTCCCTCGGGCCAACATGTGCAAAAGTATGAACAAATGGCTCGGCAGCAGGATGGGGGATGGAAGAAGCTTCTAGCACAGAAGAAACGGGGGGGGGGGGGGGGGGATTTGTGCATGTGCTTATAGGCGAGTGAAAGGACCCACATGAAGAGGCGCTCTCAGCTTGGGAGAGGAACAGGAGTTGGTGGTGAACAATGACGATGAAGATGGGGAGGAGGAGTAAGGAGAAGAGGAGGCAGAAGTGGAGTCACCGCCGCTGCTTAGGGTGAAGACACTGGAAATGGCCACGTCCACAATGCCTTGACATAATTCTGGATATAGTTTCCTGCAGGAGGAACAGAGTAAACATTTCAAATGTTAAACAGAATTGTATAAAAAAATATATAAAAAAAACAAAGGCGGTAAAGGACACTGAATGGTACTGACTGTGCACAGGCTGGAGCGCCGTTGATTTCAATGAGCCACACTTTGAAGTTCGCATCCACCATGAAATCGAATCCAAAAAGCTGGAAGCTCTGGTAGGACAGGTGCTTGGTGCTGATTGCGGGCTCGATGCATGTTAGACAGCTCCTGTGAAACCAGACAGTGATATTAATGCAACAATAAGAGGAATGCCAAAAGCCGTTTTCAAACATGAGCTACTGAAAATGTTGAGAGAATCAGGTCCAGGCATTGTCCAAAGTTACCACAACAGGAGACAGTCCACATTGGACATGTTCTCAGCTAGAATCACTCTGAGTGGTTTAGACAAGAGAGCTCTCTGAGTAGAGCATTAAGGAAGCAGGACACATGACGCCCAACCTCTCACTGTGAATTCTCTGGACAATTACTCTCACATGGGCTCAATGAGGCATCACGCAGACTTTGTATTAGGGAGCTGGCAGGTTAAAGACTGTTAAAAGCACAATCTGACTGAGCTGGACATTTGTGTTTTAGCATATAGCTCAGCCAAGTGATGTCTAAGTAATTTCAAATGCCAGGAAAAAGAAATAAGAAAGCCAAAGCACCTGGCAAAACTATCACTACTGATAGCTGCTTTTTTATTTTTCATGAGAGTCCCATTAAAGTTTAAAAAAAAAAAAATTCTATAGCACAAATGTGCTAGATTTTATTTTTGAGCTGTGACACTGATACATAATGAAAAAATAAACATTATGCCTTTTAGTGTAAAGTGAGAAAGCTAAGCGCTGCTTTTTATTATACAAGAACTAATAATAAAAACACCAGCAAAGGAGCCTACTTTATGATCTGCTTTATCTGAGGTAATATGGCGCTCTCCAGAGTGACACCGTGAGCGTTCAGCAGGTACACCCTGAACTCGTCAAAGAACATCTCGTTCCCCTCCTCATATCGTCCGTAGTTCTGGGAATGCTCCTTCTGGATGCAGTGGTTGGTCAGGTGGCTGGTCATGTCCTGGAGGTCTGCGCTGTTGTAGGGCTCCGAGGAGGTCCGCAGCACGCCCTCACGGTATAAATAGATGTTATACTGATGGTCCACTAGCACCCAGCTCCTAGCAATAGCAAAACATAAAGCTAAGTTAGAGTCAGGACACAGCAATGCTTTCTCTGCAGGTTTATGGCTGGCAAAAGGGACCTGCCTGATGTCAAACTTCCGATGTCCTGGCTCCAGAAGCAGAGGTTTCTCCAGGTATTTCTGAATAACATGAACCTGTCCCTGATTGTCAATATACTCCAGCAACTCATTAGCATCGTGGGATATCAAAATACCAGCACCTATTGCAATTAAAAAAAAAATACACACATAAATTAAGGTTCCAACTAGTGTCTCATTTTTAACCAGTGAAATACTGAAAATATATGTCACCTTTAGCTCCAGCAGAGGACTTGGCTATCCACACTGTACCCTCTCCACTTTCTTTTTTAGCATGATAGGAGGCCAAGAAAACTTCCCGCTCATCTGTCTTAGGATTGTTCTTCAGATGACTGATGCCATTCGTAGCAGGAGCAACAGGTGTGTTGAGGTTAGTGGGATAGATGATGTAGGATTCTGGAAACCAGTTACTGGAGTCAGACAGTTCTGGGCTGGTCTTTATTAGCCTAGCGGTCAGAAATAAAGTGGTCATATAATAAACTGCAGTGTTAGTATCATGAATGATGGCAGTAATCAAAGATTTGTACACACTTGACCAGGGATGCCTTTCTGCAAAGCTTGTCTGCCCCTCTGTAGTAATTCACCAGCTGCACCAGTCCAGGTTCATGGCCTGTAAAGGTCACAGTGAGGATGCTTTAAAGTCGATTCAGTGCACTGAGACAGGATGCAGCCCTGCACACTCGAAGCTGCTTTCTCATCCCGAGAGGGTGGATACCAGAAACAGCCCACAACACTTCCTAAGAAATAAGAAAGAAAAACCACTTACCTAAACGCCCAAAGGGTAATCGGTTTCGTTCACCGAGCATCAGGTTGAATCTGGGATTGTCTCTTTTCAGCCTCTTCCATTGTCCAGTTGAGAGGAGGATTTTGGAAACTTCAGCATAAACAGTGCTGTTGTCGTCACGTGAAACAAAGGTGTACAGAGGGCCGTTCATAATGCCGCTACCAGGGGGAGTGTGTAATAAAAACGGATTAGTGTAAGTAACTTAGCTGTCTGGCTAGTTGTGCGGCTGTCGGGTTGGCACTGCAGCAGACAGACTGGTTGGGGTTATCTCCTCTGTCCGTGCCATGATGATGAGTCAGTCATATCCCCTCCACACTTCCCAGTTAACTAAAACTGGCGCTCTGGAGATCAATTTCAGCAGTCCGTGGCTAACGTGAATTTATATAAAACACAGTGGCACGTGAAGCAGTTTCATATTAGTCGGCGCAGGGTTCTTTGAGTGGCTCCAGACAAGGGTGTGACCGCCTGCTGATACCGGCTCCTGGGGCTGGTCCCGTCTGGATTAATTTACATCCCGTCTCCAGATTAGCTAACGTTATAGCTAACGGTCTGCGATAACTATTATCTATGAGACACTTCCGGTATTCGTCCTCAACTGCAAAGGCAGAAGTCATGAGCAGCAGAAACATTAACTAAGTGGATAGTTTGCTGCACGATATCACAAACACGGACTATTTTGCCACCGCCGGCGTGCTCTTTATTCTCTGAAGCTCCGCAGCAAACGCTGTCATCCACTGTCGACAGCATAAACAACCAGCGCAACCGTGGTGGTTAGTGTAGTTTACGCATACAGTGAAATCCAGGATAATGGGCACTTAACATTTTCTTTCGCATTGTTAAAGCAATTTAACACAATCTAAGTTAAATATGTATAAATGTTTACTTTCTTTAAACGTTATTTTGGTTTAATTCCAAGACTGGCTGAATTTTAGCGATAAGAGTACTACATTTCCCAGAATGAAACGCGTCAAAGTGGCAATGTATTATGCGTGTTGCGGCCACGAGATGGCGTCGTAGACCTCACTAAATTTAGTAGACCTGAGTACTGTTGGCAACAAAGTCTGGAGAAAACAAATCTTTAAACTGAAGAAAAATCGCTCCACGTTATAAAACTGCCTCATACTTTATATAAAAAATTAACACCCATCATGAGACTTTACGTGGGATTTGATAACGAGGTATACCAGCGCTTGTATCCGGAACTGGGCTGAACTGGAGGATAAATGGAGCACTCCCTACTTGTGACAACTTATGGGTCTCGTTCCAATATTTAAAAAACTTATTTGGGTCACATTATTTCTTTATTGTTTCCGGTCTCATCATCATTATTCAAAGTTTTACCTTTAAAAAAAACTGAAAGTCTTGCTTAATTCCGCTGGTTTCCTGTATTTGGTGAAAAGCGACGCCACGGTCACAAATGCAGGCTTTATGAGAGCGAATTGGAGCGACACAGGAAGTTATACTTTTGGGAGGGAGAACAAACCAGAGGCGGGAACAGCCGCTACTATAAACAGCAAGTTAAAGTGCATTATAAAAGTTGTTAGGAGTAGATTTTTATAACATTTTGACAAGATATCACTGAAGTAAGTGATGTCACTTATCAGTACTGTTTGTTGTGTGTTGCGGCGTATTTTCAGTTAAGTCGGGTCCACAGAGGCTGATAACTTGTGTCTGTGTGCTGCTGCTCTTAGAGGTTTAGATGGCTTTAGCCTTGTTTCATAGCCATTTACTATTCACCGTTGAAAGCAACACCCAGCGAGGCAGATGGAGTTTTATTAGGCTTGAGAAATTGACCCTTTATCAGCTGGGACAGTCTCAAAGATATCGGAGGAAGGAAGGGAGGATTTAGTGGAGGCTGTTCAGTTGGGCCACCATTTTTAAAGCTGGACCCAAATCGTACTTTTTAAAATCCCTTTCGTTTCATCTAAATGAGTGTTCACTCTGTTGCATGCATAGCTATTGAAGGATGTAATAATAAAAATAACTTTTTCTGCATATGGGTTTGGGGTGATTTGTGCCTTGGCTTTTACTGAGGTCATGTATTTTTAATAACTTTTGCCCCCTCTCCTTCATCAGGCTGGAGCAGGCCAGGCATGAGTGGCGAACACCTGGACGAATGGCAGAGGAGGTCCTTTGACATTTCATCTGGCAGCTGCACACCTGAACAGACGGCCGATGCCTACCGGGCAGACATCCTCTCCATTCAGCATGCATGGGCAAGCTCCCAGATCTCTCAGGCCGGCATGGCCAGCCTGCTCAGGACCTGCTCAGAGCGCTACGCTGCAGTGCTGGACTCTGATGACCCCCGCACAGGGCTTAACAACTATGCAGAGAGCGCACTCCATCTGGCCCGCAGTCAGAGGAACTACAGCGACAAATGGGAGTCATCCCTCACCAAGGAGAGCGTGCTGGAGTTGCCCAGCGTGCAGAAAATGATTCAGGCAAGGACGGGAGGTGAAAGCCTTCTGGTGGCACCAGCTGATGTTAACATAACTGTGGGACAAGAGGGTAAAGGTAACTCCCTCACTGCTTCCTTTAAAAGTGCACAACCACCACTGCTTAAATCAGAGGTTAAAAATGCTGCCAGTAACCCTACTAATGTGTCTGTGGGGAGGCCCAGTGGTCACGATGGGATCTCAGCCAATCCAAACTTATTTCCCCGACCTCCAGCTCAGCCACAGTCTGTGTTTAGTCGTCCTCCTTCAGCTCTCCCACATGTAAACCCTGGCCCCTCAGGGGTCACACAGCACCATCAGTCTTCCTTCTTTCCCGCCTCTAACACATCTAAGCGGAAACATTTTTACAACTCAGATGGAGGTGATGTTGCCAGGGAGCAAAATAGTAGTCAAGGGTCGTCTGACCCGCGGGCTGGTGGCGCCTTCAAAACAGCTCGTGAGCAGTTCATCGTTGACCAGCAGCGAAAGCACTCCCATCAGCCTCAGAGAGCTCAGCCCTCCGGGGTGGCAGCAACTGTGAAGAAATCTCTGGGTGCCAACAGGCCTCGAGGTGCGTTTTCAAAATTTGTGTCTCCCATTCCACGACAGGAAGAGGAGGAAAGTGTAGTGAGCCGTAATTCCAATCAGGAACCTCAAATCCAGGATGAGCGTCTGAAGAACTTTGAGCCAAAGATAATTGAGTTGATCATGAGTGAGATCATGGACCACGGGCCCCCTGTGGCCTGGGATGACATAGCAGGTCTGGAGTTTGTCAAGACCACCATAAAGGAGATTGTGGTTTGGCCCATGCTGCGACCTGACATCTTTACTGGCCTTCGTGCCCCCCCCAAAGGCATCCTGCTGTTTGGACCGCCGGGAACTGGAAAAACTCTGATAGGAAAATGTATTGCTTGTCAATCAGGTGCCACCTTCTTTAGCATCAGTGCTTCATCACTCACATCCAAGTGGGTGGGTGAAGGAGAAAAAATGGTGCGAGCTCTGTTTGCCATCGCCCGCTGCCACCAGCCTGCTGTCATTTTCATTGATGAAATAGACTCTCTGCTGTCCCAGCGGACAGACGGGGAGCACGACTCATCACGTAGGATCAAAACTGAGTTTCTGGTTCAGCTGGATGGAGCGGCCACAGCAGCTGAGGACCGCATCCTGGTGGTGGGGGCCACCAACCGACCCCAGGAGATCGACGAGGCCGTCCGGCGACGCCTGGTGAAGCGGTTATACATCCCCCTGCCCGAAGCATCAGCCCGACGGCAGATAGTGACAAACCTCATGGCTCAGGGGAAGAACCAGCTGGGAGAGCGCGAGCTGGAGAGCGTGGTGACAGCCACAGAGGGCTTCTCCGGAGCTGATATGACTCAGCTGTGTCGAGAGGCGGCACTGGGGCCCATACGCAGCATTCAGCTCAGTGACATCGCCACCATCACCGCGGATCAGGTGCGACAAATCCTCTACAGCGACTTCCATGATGCCCTGAAGACTGTACGTCCCAGTGTCTCATCAAAGGACTTGGAGCTGTATGAAGAGTGGAATAAGACATTTGGATGTGGGCGTTAAACTGTTCTCTGCTTCTGTTCAGGTTCTGGGTGTTGAAAGAAATGGAAAATGTAAAGATCTTAAAAACTTTCTTTGTTCCACCCAAACCGTGCAGAGTGGGAGGACCCAAGTAAAAGCAGAGAAGCACACAGTCTCGGTTCTCTTAATGCAGTCGTTTGTAGGAATGTTTCCTTATCTGAGATGTCAGATCAGTTTTGCTGTGGTTAAATGTTCAAAGATGGTGTGATGAAGACCCAAGAATCATTAAAACCATTCAGTTATTTTTGTTTCCCTACGAAAAACAGGGGCATAAGTGACAGTGAAAACAAAACAAGAGAAAAGAAAAGAACATCTGTATTGGCTATCAGTTAAATTATTTTAAACATCTGTATCAGCTTAGCATTTGAGTGTCAGTGCATCTCTGGAGGTTTGTGTTGGATTGTGTTATATTGAGCAGGTGCTTCTTTTATAAGTGTAAGCCCAATGTGTTTTTCTCTGTATGAGTGGCCTGTTGTTTAACACTGCTTGTTAAGTTCAAGCCTTTTAGGGAGGAATGTGTTGCCTCAATTTCTAAAATACGTGTTTTAAATTTCCTCTCACCAGTTTGCTCTGCGCAGTGTTCCCAGCAGACTGCATTCAGCTCTTCAGTGATATTCAGGCATTTGTGCCGGTCAGGCTGATTTTGTTCTGATACTTATTCTCCTGTTGCTTTGTGATTTGGTGGTAGGCAGCACGTTTTGATTTCCATTTAAATCCCATCTAGTTCTTCACGCCCCTTTTGGAATACATCAAGGATAAACATTCACGATGGAGGCGTTTCTCCCTGTTTTGTACACCCACTTAATCCTCGTCATTTGTTTGGTTCCTTTTAGTTGACTGCACGGCCAAAATTGTATTTGTTCCAAATAAATTTCTTTGTCACTCACATATCTGCGTGAGTTTTTGTCTCAGAAGTGACACTAAGCAATAAGAATTCATCTCCAGAGTGTGGTGACAAAGCCGCTCTCGCTCTTCCTTCCCATCTGATCCACAGAGGGCAGTGTGATCACGTTTGTTTGAGCACCACAAAACAGTTTGCCTGAAGTCTCACTGTCCTGAAATGTTCCTGAGGCTGGATGTGCTAATCATATCCGCGGAAGTTGGGCAACACGAAGAGTATCCTGGGTCTTGTGTTTAAAAAACAAAACAAAACAACTTTGCCTGTCTTCCTGTTAGTGATTAAGACAGCGGTGTTACTGCAATACATCCCTTTTATTAGACAATATGTGTGTGGGGGCTTTATTTTTTTTTTGTACTGATCCATGGAGTGTTTGATGGCTGAGGAAATAGTTTCACTGTCAGTGAAGCGCTGCTTCTGATGAACAGATTTTTAACGTGTTTTTCCAAGTTAAATGCCTCACTGGTCGCACACACACAGCCGCTGAAGGAGGCCATTATATATTGTGCACACATGAAACAAGATCTCATGTAAATTTCATCAAGAAATCTTTGAGAATCTGGAAGACCATGAAAAAGGGCTTTCATTTATTTTTCATCTTTTTGTCAGGTCCCTGATAAATATTTCACACTTGTGTCGTTGGCCACTGTATAGAAACTTTGTTGAATTAGCCAGCAGTGAAAGTAGTCACACACACACATATGCACCCCCACGGGTGGGCTTCTCCGAACGTGGGGACTCCTCACAGCTGGACCGGGACAGATGTGCAGAATTCCTCTGGTGCTGACGGGATCTATAGAGTCCGCTGAGTGTGGACTGAAAACTGTGCCATATGTTGTAAGCTTGTAGCTCAATTTGCACTGCGGCTGTGCAGCAGTGGTCACATCTGGGGCAGCGTGATCACGAACAAACACATCACACAGAACATTTACTGGGAGAGAAATAAGGTCATTTTACTGAGTCATTTTTAGAGCCTCTTATTTTAATACTGAGTAAAACTGAGGTAGAAATAAATAAGTGCTTAATGCTGCCTGTTGCATTGTTCACTGAGTTTACATATAGACAGTTGTGGAAGAACTAGTTGTACTCAAGTAAAAGTATAAATGTAACAGTAAAAGATGCAACTAAAGGTCCAGTATTTGAAATCGTACTTTATTTGTATTATGAAGGTATTATAGGTAAAGTTATGTCTTTATTATTTCTATATTTCTTTAGAGTTCTTATGAAAGCATGTTTTAGTCAACATTTCTTTCAGCGGTGTATTCACATTGTGCAGCTACACTCTGGGCTGTTTGCAGCAGGGTCCACTAATTCCATACTGCCTTCAAATTGTCTAATAAGAAAGAGTACATCATGCAATTCTATGTCACCGATGCTTTATTTAAAGAAAAAATATTCTGTTCCACCAACCATGAAATTAGAGTGTTTGTTTCTTAATATTGAATTTTTTTTAAATTTTTTTTTTAAACAATGTTTTACTAAGGGGCAGTCTCTGGAACCGAAAAAGTGACAAAAAACTGCAGTTCCTCTAATGACCACTTGAGGCTGGCTCTGAAAGGGAGTCAACCCCCACTGACCCAATGTTATAATGTCCAACTTTACTTTCTGTGGATAGTTTTCCCCCTTATAACACCCCTTAGCGGGATGAATTTTTTATGACTCATCCACCTGGATAAATGAGTTTGGGTGCGGTCACATAAATTGGCAGGTGGCAGCAAACAACAGGAGCCGATCTGGGTCTGCTCAGCTTCATCCACTACTTTGAGTCATTAAACTGGCCTTTTAGAGCATTTTAATGGATCTAACTAATATTACAGACCATCCAAGAAGTTTGTGCTTCAGTTTTGGGGAGTGAAATTAGTATTTTACTAGTATTTTATCAGAGCCATACCACCCTGAACGTGGCCGATCTCGTCCGAACTTGGAAGCTAAGCAGAGTTGGGCCTAGATGAGAGACTGCCTGGGAATACCAGGTGCCACCAGGCTGAGTGGCTGTGGCTCAGGCAGTAGAGCAGGTTAGCTACTAATCAAAAGGTCAGGGGTCTGATTCCTGGCTGCTCCAGTTTGTGTGCGAGAGTATCCTTGGGCAAGATACTGGACCCCAGGTTGCTCTCCAATGTCTCCCTTGGAGTGTCAGTGTTAAATAGAAAGCACTTAGCTATGAAACAAAGTGCTTGGGTGAATGAGGCATGTTGTGTAGAGAAAAAAAAGCACTAAATAAGAACCAGTCCATTTAGTATTTTATTAGTCTGTCACTTAGCACTAATTAGCCATATGCGTGTCTGTGACTTTGCACCGGTAAACTGTCATCAATGGTCTATTCTGCTTTTTTGTTGTTTGTGTATTGTCCAGTTTGCAGCCTGTTTATCTTGTAATATTTCTATGTAAAATGTACTGTTATCAGTGAAATGGCGTGTACTGTACGTACAAAAGTAGCCTCATTAGAAATACTCAAAGTTCAAGTAATTCAAACCTGTACCTTATTGCAGCCTCTGATTAAATATACGGAGTTACTTTCTGCTGTTTGTTTGTTTTTTTCGGCAAACCATACAAACACAGTTATATAAATATCTTTACAATGATCAAACTGCATTCCTGAGACGTGAAATCCACGTGAAGAAATGCCAAGAGAGGCAGTCATGTTGGGAAACCCTGTTAAAAGCAGTTTGCAAGGTTTGCAGTAAATTCTATTCTATTATGGGCTCCCATTAATGAGCCACAGTCCTGCGAAGTGTGAAAAACAGCAAGTCTTAACTTCTTGTTGGAACGTGTTAAAGCCACTACTCTGGTTAAGTCTGCTTCTTGAAGGAGTATTTCTGTCCAAGGCTGAAAGGGGAAGTGAGATTTGGGATTCTGGCAGAGCCAGATTTGGTTGGCCAGATTATCCCTCTCATGCAAATGCCCTCCCTCCCCTGCTGGGTCCTAGTCAAGCATGGGGGGCTCAGTGCTGGCCACAGCTGCTTCCTGTTTCTACTAAATCACACAGCAGCCATCTGGACAAGCCTGTCTCAGCGCAACGCTGCCGAGCTCCTCCGCCGGCCCCGAATGAGCATCTCCAGACAGGCCTGGCCCTCAGAGTCCTGGCCCCTGCCTTCTGCTCCAGTGGCTGATCCTCTCTGTCCCAGCTCTCCGCTGCTGCCGCTCCTCAGAGGACCATCCAGACTCTTCAGGTCCGGGACGCGCGGCGGCACATGTCGACATGCTTTTATCTGTTTGTGTATGTGTGTGCATATGGAGAATCTCTCCACTGATGCACACCTTTTTTTTTTTTAATGTGCATGCTACCAGCACTCACTCAAACACAAATACCCTGCGATATTTCACTCTTGTATTGCCTCTTGGTAGTTTTTAGATAATATGGCAAAACTAAATTTTAATTGAATTGGTATTTACTTTCTTTTTTTTCTCCAAACCAAAAACCACACAAGGTTTTTTTTGTACAGTGTGTGTAGGTGTGTTTATTTACTCTTCCCTCACTCTTAATTTTCTCACAGCCTGTTCATTTATTTTGCACATATGCCAGTCATTCACTGTTTGTTGCCCTTTTCTTTGACAGGTAGAACTGAGCAGCATGAATGACATGTAAACTTAATTATTTCACAGAGTTTTCACAGAGTTTGAGGGGCGCGTGAAGAGAGTAAAATATGGGAATGAATCTGAGGGAGACTAACTCCGAGGAACATTTCCCGAGCCAGACCCTGAGTTGTGATACGTTTTCATGCGGACACGTCCACATTTATTTTTTTATTTTTTTGGCATTTTCTTTGACACACAGATAACGTGAAGTCTGCTTAAAAAAAAGGTCCTTAAAAAACAGAAAACACTCCCCCCACACTATTTGCATATATAAAATATCCTTTATTGATATTTTGCAAGCATTAAGCTCCCTTCAACTAAGGTCAACTTCGTTCTCATCTCATGGGTCAAACAATTCTTAGCCATCAGGTATAAAACAGAAAGTCCATGGTAACATTTTCCTCTGATAACACTAAAAATAGCTTCCAGCAGCAGTCATGGATCAGATCACGTCATACACATTTAGTACAGCTGAACAGAAAAAAGATGCAACTTTGACTACTCTAAGAGACAAACATCAATCACTGTAATAAATACAAAAAACAGACAGGCATGTAAATGTTATATAAATAATGTGAAGGTTATTATAAACACAAGAGCAGGTTAAAACCTTATGAGGAACTGTGGGTTTATCTACACTGATTGTTATGCTACTGATTGTATTTATGGTACAATGGGTTTGCCTGCACTGTGCACAGCTGCAGAAAGGATCGACATTTTTCTGTCATTCAGTACAGAAAGGTGTAAAAAGTAAGGACGCAACTCCTATTATTTTAATTCTTTAAAAAGAAAAGACCTGAATGGAGACGTTTGTACATTTACATACAAAATGTATGTAGAAACTGAGGAATGGAAACTGAGGAATGGAGAACAGTAATTGTATGTTTTGTTTACTTAAAAAAAAAAAAGGGTTTGTATCAGAAATCAAAATAAATGTTTTTTATAGTTGTACACATTTATTTGTGTGCCAACAAACATGCATTCCTTATTAAAAAACACACAAACATTAACAGTGTATTTTACATTATGTATTTATATTAATTTATTGCATGTGCTTGTCTGTGAGTGAGTGTGTGCCGTGTTTTCCATCCTGTGAAAGTGTGTATGTGTGTTCTCTGGTCGAAGCGGCTCAGTAGCGATGCTCTCCTCGCGTTATGTGAGAGGAGAACTCGTATCGATCTTGACTCCGGTGACCGCAGAGGTTGCACTCAAAGGGGTCTCTGAAGCCGTGGCAGCCCATGTGAATGGTGTACATGACGTGGTCCAGGAAGAGGACGCGGCAGTGTTCGCACCGGTACGCCCTCACCTGGTCCCCGTCTGCTGTCACTACTTTGAAGCCCTCGGAGGCCATCTCCATGCCGGCCCGGATGGCGTCAAACTGCCTCTGCTGCTCCTCCTTCACAAGGGGCAGCACGCCGTTCCTCACCCCCTGGGTGATATGGTTGGTCAGGTAGATGAGACCGGTGGCTGCTCCGCCTGGGCGATCCTCGTTGTTGCTCTCGGTGTCCGTGGAGTCCTGGCCGCTGTGGCTGGGGGAGCCGTCCTTCTCACTGGAGGCGGACTTGGAATTGGAGAGCAGCAGCAGGTTCTCAGCTGCACTGTCTTTGGCTGATAAGCCCGTCCCCACGTGGGCCTCCGTCGTCGGCTTGTGGATGGAGTACATGGAGCTGAGACCCACATCGGAAGAAGAGGCCGGGGAGGTCTGAACCAGAGGCCGGAGCGCCTCGGCCCCTAGGTAGCTGATGGCACTGTTGATGGCCTGGTCGATGACGTGGGGCTGGATCAGCTCGCCTGCTCCTCCGTCATAAGAGAGGTCCGACAGACGTTTGTCTCCTGAAGAGAAAGGGAAACAGAAAAGCAACGTGAGGGTCGTACTTCACTGACACACTTTCACCTACATCCTATGTCTCACCATCATGATACTGAGTCTGTCTAGCTGAATCTGGAAATGACTCACTTCAATCACCTAAATGCACCATATTTATGCACACTCAAACACTCAATAAATATTTAAATTGTAGCTTTTTCCAGTAGCAATTAAGCAAATAACATGTACAGTCCTGCACTGCACGTATTGTGCAGAGCCAGGCTCGCAGAGAAAATGCAAACCTAATAAACACAAATAATCACAGTTACACGTTTTGTTATGTTTTTCAGCAATAAGCAGCGATATTGTATTCACACAACAAAAAAGCAGATTTTAGCCCTTACCCACAAACTTCTGTGGCATAGTGCTCTTACGTTTAGCTACATTATTAGCTAGTCTGTCTAGCACCAAGGCTCTGTCAGATCCCGTCTGGCTCAAGTCTTCCCTCTGCTCATTCTGGTTGCTTTCTTCCTTTACTACTGGAAAGCAAGACAGAGAAGTAGATTTTAGCGTCAAAGTAACTGGAGTTTGTCCTCCTAACACATGCCTGATGGTCATTTTCTCACAGAGCACAGAGCGGACTATTCTGACATATGTGAAGCACTTGGTTTATAAATGTAACATTTGCTCATGATGTTCTGTTTCTGGGCTTTAATGTAGAGCTTTACAGAGCACTGTGTATGAGGTGTCTGAACTTATAGCGGACAAAGAAACTGACTGAATTAGCACGGACACCTACATTTAAATGGAAATTTAACCTGTCTTGTTTTTAGTTACAAAGATAGTGACTCTGATAGACTGCTGTTCTGTGCTGTTCTGCTGCATCCCGTGCTCAGGATAAAGTAGGTCATTAGATTTGGGTGAAAGTTAAGTGCGCGCCTCGTGAGGCACCAACCTGTATAGATGCTGTTTTGCAGTCCCATGCACTGGAGGTAGTTGTGACACCTCTCTTTGTGCTCTTCTAGAGAGCTGCGCTGCTTGTAACTCCGCCCACAGTAAGCACACTTGTGGGGTTTTCCAACTGCCAACAAAAAAAAAAAAAAACACAAAAAAACAATACAGTTACATCAGTGAAAGCAGAGCAGTGCAATATTTTATGTATTTTTATGTATTATGTTATTTGGTTGTTTCTTCTTGAAAGAACACAAATGTTACTTTTCAATTTTGATCAGAGTAAGTACGAGATAGGGGCTGATTAGGTATTCGGCACAACCAAGAACGAAAAGAGCAACACCTACAAAAACATAATTGACAAAAAAACCAAAAAAACAAGGATGTGATTTCTGGGAGACCCTGTGCAAGAACTTCACAATTAGACTTTTATGTCTTGGGATGTATAAGCAAGATTGTAGATACTGCTGAGCTCACATCCTGTGTATTTATGGGGAATTCAGGAAGCAACTTGCAGTAGAGCAAACATAGTACAAACTGAAACCTAATTGTGGAGGGTAGCTTCTTTTATCTGTCACTAACAAAATAAAACAATAATATATTGATGAAAAAACAAACCTTCATTTAAATCCAACCTAAATAGAAAAATGCTGAAATATAAAAATCCCAAATATGAAAAACACAAAATTCTTCAGATGTTCGGGGAGAGGTTTGAGGGGGCGGCGTGGGGCACTACAAGGACTCTTCTGTTGACACCTGGGCGGTAGTCACATCTCACACCTCTGAGCCACTGAGCACCATTGTTGTATCACAGAAAAT
Organism: Cichlasoma orientale; assembly: GCA_034780415.1. Classification (NCBI taxonomy): domain Eukaryota; kingdom Metazoa; phylum Chordata; class Actinopteri; order Cichliformes; family Cichlidae; genus Cichlasoma; species Cichlasoma orientale. Next base: position 775,558 of record JAVDPK010001702.1, on the reverse strand, counting down.
AACAGAACTTAATCCTCGTTTTGTGAATACTCATCAGTGTGAATCCACAGGTGAAAATAGTTCCGCACGAGCACTGTTTATCTCTGCTCGCTATAAATACGAGTGGCCAGCTTTTTCAGGAAAATAATTCCCCTTATTTAAAATAAAATTGTATGTTATGTTTATACCTCAATATGGAACCAATGAGCTTAGTGCCAAAAAATTAGTTTCCTAAACCAACAATTTTCCTCTTACATATTCGCAATGACATTAGTATAATAACAGTATTCATGTTATAGGCATAGTTGTCCCCAGGTACTACTCTCCAGGCAGCCTGAATTTAATCAGCCTGAGCTCAGTAGCCTACACCTATCAGCGTGTGGAGACTTGCAAAAGTGTGTGACAAACAATCCATCACGCACATCCTGATGCTTAAATCCTTGTCGCTTATTTCTTGTTAATACGCATAAGTGTGCGATTACATTTAAGTTTAAAAATGACACAATCGTGAAGGTTATCCTTTCATTTTTCTCTTGAATTAGTCGGAGGGAGAGTTCTGTTTACACCCAGATTACACTAACATGTACTTCTGCAAAGCATTTGCCAAAAAAAAGTGACACCATATCTACACCCTGTCAACTTCCCTTTACACAGCCCTGAGCTCACGCTGAGTGTGCTGCAGAAGTGGCTGTGCCTTTCATAAAATCTCCCACCATAAGTGCAGAAGCCTTCAGGGTGGGTGACCTTTGCATGCTCACCTGAGTGTGTGCGTAGATGGCCGGTGAGGGCATCCCTTCTGCGACAGGCGTAGCTACACAGGTGACACTTGAAGGGCTTCTCCCCCGAGTGGAGCTTGATGTGACGCAGCAGGTTGCCCTTCTGAGTGAAGGAGGCACCGCACTGGCTGCACTGGAATGGACGTTCTCCTGAGGACAAGAACAGAAACAGCGGACACACATTACTGCAGAGAGGCACATAAAAACACACAAAGAAAAACAGAAACAGAAAGAGCAGAAAAAAAAGAATAGCGTATGTTTTATTGGCAGCTAATTTTATGTTTTTTATGGCAGTTTTTCTTTTCATTTTTAAGGTTTTCTTTGAGTGCATTAATGTGTCTACGTTCGATCCCTCCACTGACAACGATAAAAGTCTTCGTCTTTTCTGTGTGGATGGAAAAGCTGCGGGAACGCGGGGGTCGCTGCTCTACAAGCACGCCGAGCTCCAGAACAAGCTGGATGATGGAGCGTCTCTGGGGCAGAGAGCGATCCAGCAGCTTGTGGGAGGGTTTCACAGCAGAGTGACACTCCATCTCTCCATGCTCCCCCTGCCCCACCGACTTCTGGCGCTCTGATCGAACAAGAGCCTTTCAGACTCAGCCTGCCAGTTCCGTAATGCACCATTGCCTAGGTCAATTTGATCTGAAAATCTCATTTTTTCCTCTTCTTCGTCTCTAAAATAAGAGCGGCACATCACAATGCAAATTCAGCCTCATTTGAATAAAGCGAAGGAAACACTTTGTGTTGAGAGCCAGTCTTCCTGATCAGCGCTTCTGGAATAAACCAATATCCATCCTCTCCGAGTGTTGTGGCATTCTGTGAGAACGTTTTAATATGGCTTTTTTTTTCAAAGGCCCCCCATAAAATAAGAGTCACCAGTGAAGCAGCAAAAATATATAAAAAGGGAAATTCATTAAAAATGCATTTCAGGAGCAAAGGCTCACCACAGAATATTTTCTATTTAAATAGGAGGCACTTCATTATATCTTATTGTACTTTCTTTTGCATTTACATTAGTCTACTGTTCCTTTCTTCCATTTTGAGTTTCATTAGTTTCTAAAGCTTGACAGTTAAGTGCCTTTTTCACAAATGTTCCCCACCACTGGTTTGGCTCCATTACAATAGAATATCAATTTTGAATTTTGAAAAACTTTTAATAGCCAGATAATTGTCACTTTGCAGAGATCCCATTTAATTGCTGCAGATATCCTGTTTCTCAACTGAGGGTATGTTTTCTTTGGACCGAGTTTGTCTCTGCTACTTTATCACACAATAACCTGATCAGTTACTATCGCATGTCACGTGGCATTTCAGAGACTTTCTGATAAACAATAATGAATGCTAATCCTAAAAGTCTGTTTCACGCACGATATTAGGCTCTGCACCCGTACAGCCAGATGCAAGCATGCTACAAGTGAGTGTGAGGAGGACTGCACTTCTGAGAGTCTATCACTAATGTTTGTGTGTATTCAAAGACACAAAGCTACAGTATGTGCATAGTGGCATTTCTTGTGTTCTTGTAAAAAAATTATGTTCAGTTAAACAGGTGGAGGAGCCACAGCACCCACCTCCCTAACCCTAAGCCATCTATTAATATACTAATAGTGAACATGGGTGCAAAGGAAGGGCAAGAAGTGTTGCAGACGGCTTACCAGTGTGGCTTCGCTTGTGCACCATCAACACATTGGGGCCAATGCAAACTATCCCACAGATATCGCACTTGAGCTTCCCGTTGGGCAGCCGGATACCGCCGGCCGAGGAGAAGGCCTTGGCTTCGGGGCTCGGCTGTGAGCCGTTCACCTTGGCCCCAGAGGCATCGATCACGCGCAAGTCTTCCGCGCACTCCTCCTCCTCCACACCGTTCATGTCACAGGCCAGCCCATTCTCCTCATCACTGCGAGCCTCAACTTTAATGTTACAGGCTGGAAAAGAGGGCAAGGGGGGGCCACGGTTTAGAATACGAGCATTGTTCTTTCATGATGTTAAATACTAAAGATGGGCAATTTATCAGTGTGATATTGATACTGAGGCATGAGAACAGATAGAGCCGTTTATCCTGACATTGTGTTAGCCTATTTGAATATTCTCAATGATGAATTCATACTTTTTAAAAAATCTTTTGGAACTGACCATTTAAAAAATATCTTGCTGAGACATGGCTTCTTTTTTTTATTGGACTGCTTGCTCTTTGTTTCTTCTGATTTGCAGCTATTAAACTGAACTTATATGGCCTGGCTTTATATGGATTTATTCATATATTGTTTTCATTGGAGCTCTGCACATTCTCTGTCACTCCTGCTGGAATGAGCACTGTAAACTATAACACAGAAACTGCAACTGCCCTAACTAGGGCACCAACAGCTTTGTAATGGCAACTTCCTTTAGTGCACGTTTTCTTGTCAAGAGGGATGCTGCATCAGCCTTTAAGAAACTTTCCCTCCTATTTCAGGCTTTTTTTTTTTTTTTCTGAATTCACCCTGAAAAACTCAACGAGCTCAGCCCACAGACTACACATTTAAAGGCAGCGTCCTTCATAAGGACACTCAGGTAGACAGCATGTTCTACTGTTTGAGGATGTCGGTGATGAGATGATGAAACATGCCGATCATCTCACACCATCACACTTTGGTGAAGCAAATGACAGCAAGATAAACAGGAAACAGAGACACAGGAAGCAGTGCGAAACTAGGGACGAGCGCGGTATCTATCATAGCAACAGAGCGAAAAACACAGATATACAGGCATGTGGCCTTTTCACACTCTTATTAATTTTTGCAAAGGTCTCCGAGCAATTGTATACATTTCTACCATTTAAAGTGCAGAAAGAAAATGTTACACGACTCATCAATGCCTGCTCTTATCTTATCTGCTCTTAAAAAAGCGTGTATTAGATGCCCGGTGTTCCAGAGGAAAATAAAAGTGCGATTAACTCTCAGTCCCTTAATTTTCCCAGCAGAGAACTTAAGAAACATTTAAGAGAACTGACAGATCATGTAAGTCCCGCAGCTACCAACCTGTGGTTTGCATGTCACGGTGACAGCCTGATTTCCCCATGCCTCTACCTCTGTTTGTACAACTGAAGAGGAAGAAGTGGAAATCATGAAATATAGGAATCCATGGAAAAGGGGAAGCTTCACAAAGAGGGCCTGTCTAACTGAAATACCAAGAATTATGGAGAAGTGACAGAAAGGGAAGCATGGGAAAGGAATTGTAAAACAGCCTGTAACTGAAACAGTTTTTTTTTTTTTTTCTAATGCAGGAGTGTTGTTTTCACTGAGAATCACCGAAGGGCCATAAATCCCCTAATGCATGTTTTCCATGGAGGGAAGAGTGAAAGCTGTGTAGGATCACGAGATGTTGGTGATCATCACTTTTGTCATTATCTGACGCTCCATCTCCACAATTTTTTTTTTTTTTTTTATGTTGCGTGACAATCTAATCTGTTCAACTGCTGAGTTTATTGGACAGACTTGTATTTTGCTGGGGAGATAAGATAAAAGATACACCAACCATGCAAGGAAAGGAAAGGAAAGGAAAGAAAATGTTTTGCTGCCTATAAAAACAAAAGTGTGGTTAGGGTGCTAAACTGGCCATCATTTACATTACAAAACCAAGTAGGATGAGCATGCATGCAAGTGAGAATTAACACAAAAGTCTGTCATTATGTTTTTAGTTTCACTTATGAGCTCTCTGGTTTTACAGACATTAATAGATGGAATTTAAGAGGGTGTTTAAAAGCACTTATTTTAACCATTTTTATAAGCTTTATGCCTTAAAGGAAAACTATAAAATCTGTGTCACCCTTAATTTGATCAACTTTAACTTAAATTACATATTTCAACCATTTATCTATTACTTTTCATTATCTCACTACTTATTTATAAATCAACTATTCCAAATTAGATCAGCTAAAATAAAGATTTCCTTTGTTTCACTAGCCTTCCTTTACTAGCTATTAGCTATTATTAGCTAAGCATTTACCCTTTAGTCTGGTCAGACTTATCTATTGAACCATTTATTTGGGAGTTGAATGGTCATAGATACAACTTATCACTTGTATCTATGACCATTGATCTGTTGGTTTTAGCCAACACTGCCTTCTCTAGTACTGATTCTCTTACCTTAAACTAACTTTTCAGTCAAAGCTAACTGTGTCTCCCACTCCCGCAGTTTATGTTCACCCTCAGCAAGTTGTGTTTAGGTTATTCAAAATAATACAACTGCCATTCATTAGTTTCCAATTATTCTGCTTTTGCTAATCAAAAAAATCTGTCCACGAATACGAATGTAGTAATCCAGTAATTTCTCGTTAAAGTTGTGCTGGTAGTCAGTCGTGCACGTGTTCTACTACCTTTACAGCCAGGAAAGAAAATCGCAGGATGTGTGTAGCCACAGTCATCTTTTTTGGAGACTTTAAATTACATTTATTGCAAAACGTACGTCTATAAGGTTCTCACTTTAACCGCTGAGTTTTTTCCTCATTCAGGTAAAATATTTAAATGACTATGTGTCAGTGCAACTTAGCTGAGGGATTTTTTTTTCATTGCAAGCAATGAATTTGCATTTGCATATCACAGAACTCGAAAGCAAAACTCCATAAGTGGCTGCACCACTTCAACCCTCCTAATTGAATTGATGGTTTTAGCCGCAAAACCTCCAACTGCCACAGTGTTATGGATAATTACGATGGTTCTCAAATATCAATGGACATTGTAAAATTGCATAAACTATGTACACAATAGCTTTTGAAAGAATTCGCTACTCAAAAACAAAAAAAGACAACAAAAAATAAAAACAGAACTGATCCAAGTAGAACTTGTTTTAACGCTGATGCAGGTGTACAATTTCAGGAAATGGTTGAAACAAAGCAGGAAAAAAAAAATTGCTTTATCTATTATAATCTAATACACCAGCGAGGCTTTCAGATTCTCGGCCAGCTGGAGCAGAAGGGAACCATGAATGCTGGGCTGCCACCCACTTCTCATGGATATGGGGAAGTTGTGACTAAATTGGGAATAGGAAGAAAGCTGTTGCTTTATATCATGTTTGTCATGAACATCACACATCCTGATTTACTCATTTTGGGAAGCAAGTGTCAGATCACAGTAGACAAACAAAACAGGTCTCAATAAAATGGTTATAACCTGATACGGAGCTAATCCTCAGACTACAAAGGAACAGCACATCCTGGAGCAGTGAGTGGAAAAATAATTAACAAGTAAAATGCTAGAGCTTTAGAAAGGCATAAAAAGAAGAAATAAACTAGCTATATTGACAAGGATGAATAGCGGGTAGGAAGCAACGCAGCATAGTGCGCTGCAGCGTGGAAACACAAGGAACCACTGGAGGTTCCTGTTACTGACTTGTGCTGCTCTCACTGCCTGAAAATAACCCTGTGTGCAAAGTAGTGGAACCACAAGTGTTAAACCACGCCAGCGACACACTCAACACAACTTGCAGGAACACCAAAAACAGCCCGCTTTTTGCCCTCACACAGTTTTTTTTTTTTTTTTTTTTTAAACTCGCCTCCATGCTTTCGGGAACTAGACAGCTCAGTCTCCCTCTCAGTCTCATGTCTCTGACATAGCCCAGGACCTATCTGAATCACTGAAAATGAAAGCGAAATCATTTCACTGGGATGTTGTGAAGGTCATCTTACAGTCTTGTGACTTTAACCAAACATGTCTCTGCTTATTTTCAGCGTAAGAGATGCAAAGCAGTAAAAATGTTTTTTTTTTTGTTTTCAGAAAACTCTAGATGGTGAAATTGAATTCGCTTGACATATAAACCTCCCTAGTGCATGTAGTCATATATGTGTATCTCGCACCACTGTGAATGTGCGCCAACAGTGACGTTCCCAGCCTATAAAGACTTACTTGCAACAGGAAACAACCTGGGTTTCGAGGTTTTGAGCTTTCGATACTTTGAGGTCCCATGTCCCACATATGGTCCCCTCTTTTTTTGTCTCTTTTTCACTAAAGAGAACTGAGCAGCACATGATCCTGGGTGATAATTATAACTCATTTGGGCTCTTATCGCAGAGGCAGTGATGCATAGATGTACCAGATACTTGCACTTCCCTTCTTTCTTTCTGTCCCTTATATAGACACACACACTCGTGCAAAAGGAATAAAAAGAAACTCGCATGCAGAACACAAAGTCATACATCCAGCTGCGCCCTCTTTACCTTCTTTACAGGCTGCCAATGACAGTCAGACATTTAGATAATGCTCTTTCCGACTATTTCCCATTTACTTCGGTTGACTAAGATGTGCATGTGTTATGTAAAGCGTGGTTCCACACGCCCTCCATTACTCGGCCGAACGTGTGTTGATTGTTTAGACTCAAGAGATTCCTGCCTGTGTCGAGTTCAGCACCTGACTGCTCAAAAGTAGGAAAGAGAGAGCCTTTGTGAGTAAGCATGTGTGTGCAGGTGTGTGACCTATGTGGTGCGGTGATGCGCTCTCCGAGCTTGGCCCCGTTCCTGAACTCTTTATCTCCAAGAGTGTTGAAACTGTCTGATGGCAAGTTCTTCTTAGGAAACTCTTACACATCCTATTTCAGTTTCCTCTCGCATCTTATTTTTGACTGTGCGCTGCTAATCTTTGCCGTTATCTGGATGAGTGGAAAAACACTGATAAGATGGTCGAATTTGAGCCATTCCATTTTTTTTTTCCTTTTCATGATGAAAACAAAAACTTTCAATTATTGCACGGCTTTTGTTTTTTTGCACGTCCGTCTCTCATGTGTAGTATATAAAGATTTCGAATGATTCATTCAATAGATGAAAACAGCTAATAATTTTTGACATTCAATGGGCACAACACACTGTGACATTCACAAAGGAAGATAACAACTATACTATTCCTCCTATGAAAGGTGAATGCTATGTCCGATTATCTTGCTGTCATATAAAACTGATCAGCCTTTAATGGCCAGTGAACATTTCCTGTTTCACAAGCCACCCATGTTAGGAGACTTGAGATAAATATATGCCACTGATGTGAGTCCCCCTCACATTCTTCATCCTTATTTTCACCATGATATTCCCTGGCTCGCTGTTTGCAAACTCAAATCAAGGCCACATTAGCTATTCCTTAAGATTCAGCTTATTAATGACATGCCATGGATCAAAAGGATTTTTTTTTTTTTTTACCTTTCCTGCCAATGACCTAAATGTGTCTCTTTGCAGCTTTAAATTAATTTTTCCAAGGGATTTGGAATAGCAAATATCTCCCACTGGATGTGCATTTGATTAATTTTATGTTTTTTTAATATATATGTTACACTTTTGATCCTCACATTGCTCTCGCTTAAGTGTTTTACTCTGATTTGGATGCTTTGGGAATGAATACATCAGAACACTGTTGGGAAAGGCACTGCAGTCGTTTAGGCTCATTTTGATTGCTGCTTCGTGGGATATATTCAACATATTGTAGCTATCACACACTGATTTTTGCTTTACTTTTAATTCACACAGGCAGCAGTGACGATCTGGGTGCGTTTGATGAGAAGTTACCTTTGTCCCCCCGGTTGTTCTGCTGCTGGGTGGAGCCGGCTGACAGGTCTTCGGGGACAGCCATGGGCTCCTCTGCCTCCTCGGACGCTTCATTGGCAGGGGGACTGTCCCTGTCTGGGGAGAGACACACACCAGCAAACACCCATCACTCACCACGCAACCCCGCGACATGACTCATTCAGGGGTAGCAAAATTACCTCTCCATCCTGTAAGAGCCTGTTTGTGGGCCTATTGTATCTATTTTGTGCATTCTATGGCTCAATCATGCAGTAGGTAAGCTTTTACCTGGCATCTGGGCTATTTCCTGGGCCTCCTCTGTCTCCATGCGGTGCAAGTACTCTAATGGGAGAGAGATAGAGATGTAAGTTTAATCAAGTGCAGGCACAGGAAACAACATTATAAAAAGCTAGAGTGGAGTAAAGGGTGTACTTCTCGGTGTGACTCCATAACCCCACTGAGATCACTCTTGTCACAGCCGCAGATACACCACTCTCCCTCACATTACATTACAAAGAATTACAGACATTTTCATTACAAGTCTGACAGAAAGACCGCGCACGGAGAGCAGCTCGGCCCCGGCTGATGGGGCCCGCTGGTGGCGCGGGGTTGCCAGGAATAGGCTTTCAGACCACATTTGTTATTTATTGTTAATTTCCTGCCACATAATCATCCCAAAATGCAAACTGACTGCCGCAAAATTAAGCAGAAAATTAACTGGCCCCAGGTCACCCGGGATGCGGGTGTTTGCCGTGCCCAGCTGATCGGCGCTCGTGTTCTCTCTAATTTACTGAGCATGCATCGCTGAGCCCGCGGCCTGAGTGCAGACACATGCAAGCCACAATCAGAAACAAAGAGAGGGAGCAAAAGAGAGAGAAGAAGGAGATGAGAGAAAGGCTGCGTGGTACGGAGGCAGAGAAGTAGATGGCTCCGAAAGGGCAAAAAGTCAGAAGAGCAAATGCTACAGGAAGGTGCTGAAAAAGAAAAGAGACAGAAAAGCAGGCAGAAGGACAGAGAACTTCTCTTTATTTATTTATTTTTTTAGCAAGACGAGGCAGTCGAGTCCAGAAGCGCTCCTCCGGCCAGGGCTGAATATCTGAGGAGTCACCAATGCTCGTGGCCCCATTAATAATGGATGGCCCTCAAGCCTGCAGCAGATGGGCCCGACAGCCTCAGCCCCAGCTCCGCCACTTCAAGAAGCCCTTGGTGGGGCCGCTGCCCAGTCCAAGCAGCCACACAGGGAGAAGTGAAGCTCCCAAAAATAGCGAAACAAACCCAGGGGAGAAGGGGAACCTAGGCCTTCCTGTTTTACTGACAGATGGCTCCACACATTTGGAACAAATAGTGGGAAGCGACAGGGCCGCTCTGTCGCAATGCACAATATTCTGCGGAGTCAAGTCGGGAGCTGAAAGGCCTGCTGACGCCCAGGACGCAAGTGCGAGTGGCGAAGAGAGGGTGGGGGGAGGGCATAGGTCACTGGTGCAGATGATTTGTTCAGCATAACACAGGGGTGTTGCGTGTTACTCTGCTGAGCGACGACTCCGCAGCGCCATTCTTCAGCATCTGGAGTTTGCAGGTCGGGGGCAGAGGGAGGTATATTCTCATGTGCCCTTTTTTTTCTGGGCAGATGGTGCGACGGGAAACACGGATGTGTTGGTGGGGGGGCTTTGACAGAAATAAAAAAGAGAGTTCCTACATTCAGCCACAACCCACTTGCGTAGGCACGTGGAAAGTAAAGTGCGTGTAGAATATTCAGGAAATCATTTTTTGAAAGCACTCAGTAATACTATACTCATGCTCTTATTTTCTTCTGCTTACTGACAATCCTGTTTTGTTTTAAATACTTCTACTTTAAAACATGAAATCAGGTGATCATGCAAGCTGGGATTTTCCTTTTCCCAAAGTTAAGACTTGCACTGAAAGTAAAACTTTTTGATAAAAACAGGTGTACAGCTAAAACATTTCCATCCAACTAACCAGTCTCATTAATTGTTCTCCTCAAATCAAACAGAAATTATTGCTTGTGTGTGTGTGTGTGTGTGTGTGCGCGCGTTGGCGTATGAGTGTTAAAGTGTATGAGTGTACGAACTGGGGGCAGGTGGAATCTTTCAGGCGGTGAAATAGGAGTCAGAAAAGACTTCTAACACAGAGCGCAGGGGGGACTGGAACAGTTTTGGTCGGAGTACGTCAAGTGAGGAGAGGCAGGAAGAGGCTTGTGGGTTGACAGAATTCTCGGTCCTCCTCCTGTGTGTTTGTGTGTGTTTGGTGGATGGCGGTGGCGGCGTGTCGCGGGGGGTGGGGTGGGGGTAGCGAGGTGCAAAGCTACACCAGGGAGCAGGGTGGAGATGAGAAACACACGAAACCGTTAACAGATACTGAGGACCACACCAGCAAAGTCTGGATACCCTGGAGAAAGCTGACACAGTGTCTGTGTGTGTTTAGATTACGGCACACAATGCACAGTTAAAATGAACTGAAAATATGAAATATAGAAATGATAGAGGATATTTAAAAAAAAAAAGATTTCTGGAGAGTTTCACTTGACTTTCTCTACTTTTAAACATTAAAAATCAGAAATAAAACTGAAGGCCCAAGTTCATACTATATCTCAACAGCAGTGCTATGCCATATGAATCCACCTACCTCACACTTTAAAGCCGGCTCATAATATGAGCCCTGTTTCTAATATTTCTACTCATACGCTTCCACTCAAAGTTTCCACTTTTAACTAAACAGACTGAGTGACAATTAACGAAAATATCTGAATTAATAATGATCACTCCCATGAGTTTTGCGATAAGTAATGACACCGTGGGCGCTTTCTTATCAATCATTAGGAAAAGAGATGATCCTACACTGCCAAGCAGTGTGGTGCATGGCCACCTTTGTTCATATGCACATGGAGATTCTCATCAGTAATTCATGAAATGTATGGGTGGAAGTGGGCAGATAGTGTTAGCAGATGTGTTCTGGGAGTCTATCATTGTGGGGGGCGGGGGGGGGGGGGTAAAGGTGCGCTGAAGAGAAGTTTCCTTCATTTGCATCTGACACACTTCACTACTCTGCTATTCAGACAGTACAATCATTTTAATAACTGTCTGTCTTCCTCTCCCCCCCTTCACACCCCCTCCTACTTCTGTTTCTACTGACAAGAAAGATGATGTATCTGCAGACAGATTTGCAGCACTTTCAGCACTTCTCTTTCCAACTGAGCTATGAAAAAGTCCTGTGTTCAGGTACTGAGCTCCGTTTACAAGTTCTGGACTCAACTTTTTTTTTTCAGCTTATTTATTATGTTACTACATTAATTGTTAAAGTAGATAAATGCTTTAAATTTTAAAGAGAATTATATATTTTTTTTGCTTGAAAGTAAGCTTCAAATGTATTAATATTTGATTTAAAAAAAATATAGAGAACACATCAGAGGAAGATGCTTTCTTAAAGTTGTGGACCAAATTAATTCCAACGTGTTTTACATCACACAAACGCCACTTTAAAGACACAATTATTAATAGTTAAAATCAATTAGAAAGGCGTTACATTTTTTTTAAAGGAAACTCCGCTTCTGGGGCTTGTTTATTAGAAAGAAAAAAGCGGTTATTTCCCCTCGCTTCGACGGTGAATCTGTCTTCTGCCTGGGCGTTGATGAGCAACTTTTTTGCCTTGAGCGTCAGCAGCGTGTAAAGTTTCATCAGTCCTGCCTGTTTTCTTCCCTTCACACAGATGTGTACCAGCTAACTGAGGCTGTGGTTCGATTTTGAACCCGTGCACACAAAGATTAACGGGACAACAAATTATCAGAGTGATTAATTTATATAAGCTCGAGATACTTGGAGGGCGCGTGAGTCGGTGCGTACTGATTTCCTGTTTAAGCAGCGGTAAAACGTTTTCACATTAGTTTTAGGCCCCGGACATTTTTGTGCCTTCACCAAAAGTTTTTATTTCCTGAATTTAAAAAAAAAAGTGCTTTTTAATATTTTATTAAACTTCTGACACTTTTAAGACCGAGCCCTATCTGAAGTTTAGAGAGTGCGCACATCTGTTGCAACAGGTGCTGTGGCCGGAGCGTAAAAACAGTTAAACGGGTTAAAATGATAAACACGAAGCTGATTTGTATAAACTCTTAAAAATGTGATTCGTATTTTTATATAAGTCTAGGCAATTGGAAACTAATGTATCCATATTTCCCAAAAGAAAAAAAGACACAAGGAAAATGGGGAACATTTCCCCTACTTCCCTTAAATTACTGGCTGTAGCCTAAAGAAACGGACAACGCGGTAAAAATATATTTTCATCTATGTATTTTTTAAAAATATAGTCTTGTTATTTAATCCGTTATGAGCCCTGTAATAGCAGAAAATTACGCGCACCAAACGGGATCTGATGCTGAGGCGCACCTGCACCGAAACTGTAAGGAAAGTCTTTTCCAGTCAGGCGCAAATGTTTCCTAAAACATTTAACTGCTATCGAAATCAGTTTAGAGGTCTTGACCTAGCCTTTGAGGTGAGTGCCGAGCTGAAAATTGCTGTTGAAGTCACTTTACCTGCTATTCCTTGAGTTTGCAGTATGAAGTTCTTCCAACTCTCCCCGGCTCCATGTGCAGAAGGTCGCAGCGCCGCGGCGGCCCCATGGAGCTGCGCCCTGAGTCCCTCCCCTCTCCACTGCACTTCCTCGTTCCAGCCCAACATGACTATGTCTCTCAGCTCGGCTGAGGCATTTTGCTTGCTTTTATCCACAGTCTGCAGTGGGGAGTCGAGCCACCGAACCCCTGGCACTTGCTTTGTGCCGTGCCAATAAAAGCTGACACCCAGTAGACCATTACTGGCAGCCATGCATGAGATGGGATGAGGCGAGCGAGGAGAGTGGACCATTCATTGTTTATTTATTTCATTCACACCGAAGAAGCTGATTGGGGTTGGGGTTGGGGTGCGGGGGGGTTCTCCTCACTTGCATATTGGACAGCTCCCCTTCTGTCACCTGTTCTGGCACGCTGAAGCAGTCCATGAAATTAACACAAGTGTTTCCCACATAATGAGCTTTTTTTTTTTTTTCTGTCTTTAATGTTTCATCCAATTTACTTTAGCCTCTCTCTATGCTGCCTCAAGTGTCACAGCCTCCCGTCCTACCTTCACACAGCACGAATGCAGTGCACGCAATCAGGAATGTCTGAACCCGAGCAAACAGCTGCATCTTTAACATTTAACTCTTTATTACTTCCTGTTTTGAAATGCACGTACAGTGAATGCATCCTCACCCCGTCCTGCAGCAGATCATCATTCAGATACGCATTAAAGTACTGAAATGTGGTTTTCCCTCTGGTTTCATGCACAGGAATCTGCAAACCAACACTGGGCCACCAGCTCCCAATGTTTCGGATGTGTTAGTTTCAGATGCTGCCACTACTACCAGTGTTCACATAAAGGCAATCATCTGAATTCAAACCTGCAACAATTCATGTGCTCTCCTCGAGCTATCACATCTACTTACAGTATGGTGATAACGCACACACACACACACACACACACACACACACACACACACACACACACACACACACACACACACACACACAC